>CM045732.1:36980474-37370474 GCA_024760905.1 Plotosus lineatus | reverse complement strand
TTGAACAGGCTAATTAGACAGCCATATTGTTTGTTAAAAGAAATGCTTCCACCCTGACATTTGTGAGTTATAACGGTTATTAAGTGCTTTATTCTCATTATTTATCTCGGCTCTGCTCTAAAGCAGCAGCAGCAGTCCCTGGCGTCAGATGCAGTCAGTCGTGTAACAGCAATGATGTTGGTGTACACCGATGACACGGTGCAAAGCATTCTGGGCTCTTGATGAGCCCTGCTGCAGCACAGTGGTGGCCTCCATGCAAGTCCTCCATCTCCTCGACAGGCCTCTTCTGTCGCCCCCTTCTCTCCCCCTCTCCTTCTTCTCTTGCCACAAATGGTTGTGTGCTACAGCTTCCTCTTACACATATGGCTCCTGATGCGACCGTGTTCTCTTGCCATTGTGCTTTATTACTTCAAAAAGCACTAGTCATGATTTTTTGTTTAGTCGCCACTGCTTTATTTTTGTATCATTGCTAAAAAAAGACATGAGTGCTCAGTATTTAATTGCTGATGTACAGTTTTCAGAACTCTACAGTGTAAGCACAGAATAAAAAGGTGTCGATTTACTTTTCATATCTGACTCATTACTTCAGAGGCTTTAAAGTCACAGGTATAGAGAGGTTAAATGGTCAAGGTTTTTCTTTATAGGAATTTTTAGTGTGATATACGAACGTCAAATTGTCATGGCTTGAGTGTATAAAGGAAAGCGTTTGAAACCCTCCAGGACAGTGAAGATAACCGGAGAAGTTTATGATGAGTTGTTTGTGCGAGGGAGTTTTGTACAGCTTTGTGTACATACCAAAAGAAAACAAAAGGGGGAAGAGAAAAAGTCCCTTTACATTAAATTACACCTCACCAGTTGATATATGAGAACTGTAACTCAGACTAATGCAGCCATTCGGGTGAATATTGGAGACGATGGACACAAACATTTGCAGAAGATATGTATAAATGAAAACATGGCATTTGGTTGGGAAAACAAAAGATTGAATTGATTTTGTGAAAGTTCTCCACAATTAGTGTTTACTGTGGAAGTATTGAGGGCTGCCAGGAGATGGAAGGACTATTTCCAGAAACCCCTCAATCCCACCAACACACCCTTGTGGGGGAGGAAGATCTTGGGGTTTGGGTGGGGGGGTCCACTCATAGCTGGGGCAGAGGTTGGGTGTTGAGGGGTTCTGGTTTGGTGGCCATCAGATCTCATCTCTGCTTTTTGCGGATGACGTTGTCCGTTTGGCTTCAAAAAGGTTATGTCGCTTAGCTGGGAACGCCTTGGTTTGCTTGGAAAATGGTTGGGGAATGGGAGGTCTGGACCTCACTGCTTAGGCTGCTGGCTCCGTGACCTGACTCCAAATTATGATGATAATGATGATCATGATGATTTTCCATGAATGGACACCACAGTCTTGGTTTTTCTGATGGCTCCCTGTCAGTCAAGATTTGTGACAGAAGTGCTCCAAACACTCACGGGATGATGCTGGTTTACTCCTGGAAGTCAAAAGAATCTGTAGTAATTCCAGCTGTGTGAAGCTGTTTATACTTTTTTTTTATTGAGTGTGCAAACACTTACCGTATTAATTCACATGGTAAACTTTTATTCTAAATATACAAACTTAATTTGCAAACACTCAGCACCTGGGAATTGATGCATTCACACTTTGTGATGGCATTTTTTCCAGCACTGCATACGTCGTTCGTCACTCGTCTTCGAGTATGACCACAGGCATCACTTTAGGTATTCGTGCTGGACTTATGTGACCGGATATGACTGACAAGCCCAATCCTGGCAAGAAAACCTCTCCCACAAGTAAGGCAGGAGTGGGTAGGGGCTGTGTTTTTGGTTCTAGCTGCTCTGTCCTTCCGAAGCTGGCGTTTCTGTTCAGCTTGCTGGACACATTGTTCCTCTGCTCTTTGGGCTCCTGACGAAATTACGCAACGCCAGGAAGAGCGGTTGACAGCAAGCCTCTCCCATGATTCGACGTCAATTGAAAAGGCTTTGAGGTTGACCATCAGATTGTCCTTGAAACGTTTCTTCTGCCCTCCAGCCTTGCGCTTCCCTTCAGTGAGTTCTCCGTAAAAGAGCTGTTTCGGGATGCGGTCATCTGACATGCAGGAGACATGACCTGCACATCTCAACTGAGTCTTATGCATGGTAGTGGTGGCACTTGGAATATCTGCCTGCTTCAGTACCTCTGTGTTAGGTACTTTGTCTTGCCAGCGGATGTGAAGGAGGCTGCGAAGACACTTGAGGTGGAAGTGGTTAATCTGCCGCTCGTGCCTTCTATATAGTGTCCAAGTTTCACAGCCATAAAGTAATGTGGCAAAGACGATTGCACAGTAGACTTTCAGCTTTGTTGTAATGCTGATCCCTCTCCTGTCCCAGACATTTTTCCTGAGTCTTCCAAAGGCGCTACTTGCTTTGGCGATTCTGTTGTTGACCTCGGCATCAATGGTCGCACTACGGGAAAGAGTGCTGCCCAAGTAGATAAATTTCTTCACTGCCTGAAGAGTCTGTCCATTTTCCTGTATCTGTGGCTCACGATACTGGTTTCCTGGAGCTGGCTGGAACATCACTTTGGTCTTCTTGGTGCTAATGGTGAGGCCGAAATTTTTAGAGGCCAAGGAAAACTTTATCCATCTGCAGCTGCATCCCTTGCTCATCACTGCAATTGAGGGCACAGTCGTCAGCAAACAAAAAGTCTCTGAGGACAGTTTTTTTCACCTTTTGTGACCGCTTGTAGACGCCTAAGGTTGAATAGCTTTCCATCAGACATGTACCTGATGCCGATGCCGGTCTCAGTTTCTGAAGGTGTCTGAGAGCATTGCTGAGAACATAATGCTGAACAGCGTTGGGGCTAGGACACAGCCCTGCTTAACTCCATTAGTCACTGGGAAGGCTTCGGAGAGTTCGCCGTCATCAAGAACTCTGGCTGTCATTCCGTCATGGAACTGGCGGACGATTGTGGTGAACTTACGGGGACAGCCAAATTTTCCCATAATTTTCCACTGACATTGTCGAAGGCATTGTCGAGGTCAGACCAACAAAAGTTGTGACGAGATCTTGGTACTGCTCAGTGCATTTCTCCTGGAGCTGGCGAACCGCAAAAATCATGTCAGTGGTCCCACGACCTGCGTGGAAGCCGCATTTGCTTTCAGGGAGGAGACCCTGCTCCAGATGTTCCAGCAAGCGGTTGAGAAGGACTTGAGCCAGGATTTTGCCTGCTATGGACAGGAGTGAGATCCCTCTGTGGTTGTCGCAGGCCTGTCGATTTCCTTTCCGCTTATATATATGAATAATTATAGCATCTCTGAACTCCTGAGGCAGCTGTTCCTTGCGCCATATGTTCTGATATAGGCCAGTGAGCTGGTTTAGTATGGCTGGACAGCCTGTCTTGTATACTTCTGCAGGAATGGCATCGGAGCCTGGAGCTTTCCCAGTGGACAGCTGCCTTATCGCTTTTCTGAAGGGGAACGTCAAGCTCTTGATTTGTGGGCACTTGTGTGGCGGGCGATGGCTTCATCGTTGACTTGGGCTGGCCGGTTAAGCACGCTGTTGGTGTTCTTCCCATCTCTCTAGGCTCATCTTCTTTTCTGTCAGAAGGGTAGAACCATCAGCACTAAGGAGCGGGCATGATGCAGAGGACCGAGGTCCATAAATTGCCTTTAGGGCATCATAGAACCTCTTCGTGTCGTGCCTGTCAGCAAAGATTTGGATCTCGTCGGCCTTAGCACTAAGCCAGGAGTATATGGCGTAGTTTTGTTTGTACTGTGCTGCAGATGTTTGTGTATGCTGCTTTTTTATCATGCAGGTAGGGTCATTCTGATGGGCCCGCAGAAGGCGGTGCTTCTTGACTAGGAGCTTCTGAATTGCTGGGTCATTTTCATCTAACCAGTCCTGGTGATTTCTGGTGATTGAGCCTAAGCATTGTAGGGCAGCAGAATAAGTAGCATCCCTGAAGGTTGCCCACTGATCTTCAATACATGATTGGTTGGGCTGGAGGTCTGCCAGTTGGCTGTGTATCTGTTCCTGAAAGTCATGTACCTTTTTTGGGTCTTTAAGTTTCATGACATTTAATTTCTTTGCGACTTTCTGGCCTTGTGGTGTCCTCCAAGGCTGAGTTTGAAGGTTCATCTTTGAAATGATCAGGCGGTGGTCTGTCCAGCAGTCGGCACCGCACATAGGTTACTCTAACGTCCTATCTGTCCCTTACCCTGACAATGACGTAATCAATCAGATGCCAATGCTTTGAGCGAGGGTGCATCCAAGATGTTTTGTTCCGGGTTGGAAGGCGAAACATGGTGTCAGTGATGGCTTAGATCATGAGAGGTGCACAATCTAAGGAGGAGGTGACCGTTGCTGTTTCCAATACCATGTTTTCCTAGTACCTTGTGCCAGGTGTGATGGTCGGCCCCGACTCGAGCGTGAAAATCGCCAAGGATAATAAGCTTCTCCGACCTTCCTGAGGCTATAAGAGTCAAGTTCCTCATAAAACCCATCCATGATCTCTTCAGGATGCGTCATGGTTGGAGCATAGACACTGATGATGGTTGCACTTTTCTTTCCAAGTGGGAGCTGCATTGTCATCAGACGGTCATTGAGACCCACAGGGATGCTTGCTAGTTTCTGCACAAGGGTGGATTTGATGGCGAACCCAACACCTGCCTCACTTCACTGCTACGACCACCGCCAATTTCTGTAAGCTGGCCTACATCTGCAAGGTGTGTCTCACTGAGAGCGGCGATGTCAACATTGTAGCGAGCCGATTCTCTGGCCACCAGTGCAGTCCGTCTTTCTGGTCTGTCTGCTTTTACGTTATCAATCAGGGTTCTTGCGTTCCATGCTGCTACGGTGAGCGCCTTTGTTTTCTTTTTTCTTGTTTCGACCGCTAAAAGGGGTCCCTGCCTGCCGCGGTATGCTGACCAGGGTGAGGTGAGACAGACTATGTTTGGGGCACCTTTTCTTGCCCCTTCCTCATTCTAAGGAGGCGAGCAGAGCGATCCTAAAGAGGGCTGCTCGGTCACTCAGAAGGCTGCCGGACTCCACTGCTGTCTCTGTCCAGTGAAGAACGACCACATGTCCTGAGCCACCTGTGTGCAGGTTCATGACTACAGCTTCCGGTGTATCCGCACCTGCTGCTTCGCCGCTCCCCTATCGCCACAGGACTTGGAAAATGATGATGCCGTGACTTGTGCTGAACTTTGATTAAAGTGAAGGAGACTTGCGCTGGATCAGCCTCACTGTCTCGTCCTGAGACGCCGGGTCTAGTGGCAAGACAAGGTCAAGACGGCTGGAGGACGTATCGGGATGCAGAAGCTGTCGGATGGTGACAAAAGATGCCATTCAACCGCCTTAGGGGCCCCACTCCGGATTTTTCCCAGGGTTTACTCCCTGCCTTTTCTCTAGCTGCAGTATACCTCTGCAGGATTTTCTGTCAAGGTTAACTCCCATAGCCTTTCCCCAACCAAGAGGTATCCAAAAGGCAGCGGAAACAGATGCAGGTAGTACAGTCTACTGTCTTACTGTTAGCAGTGTTTAACCCTGACCTGACACACCAGCACTGCATACAATACACAACTTTCCACATAGCTTGCAGGTGATTAATATGATCTTAACTCAAAGATGAAATGACGTGGTTTTTAGACTTTATTACCTATAAATATCTTCTGGTTTATCGTCTGCTTTCCACACACAATGTGGTTGACATTCAGAAATGGAGGATCTCAAGGAAACAGCGTGACATTATCAACATCTTTGTTTTGGACTGTCCATCCATGCGTCCAAGTGTCCAGGATCTTCAGTCCTGGGATCGGATTGAAGCGTCCAGGCTTGAAATGATCACTACGCTATACTAGTCCTTCTCAAAAAATTAGCATACTGTGATAAAGTTAATTATTTTCTGTAATGTACTGATAAAAATTTAACTTTCATATATTTTAGATTCATAGCACACCAACTGAAATATTTCAGGTCTTTTATTGTTTTAATACTGATGATTTTGGCATACAGCTCATGAAAACCCAAAATTCCTGTCTCGAAAAATTAGTAATTTCATTCGACCAATTAAAAAAAAGTGCTTTTAATACAAAAAAGTCAACCTTCAAACAATTATGTTCAGTTATGCACTCAATACTTGGTCGGGAATCCTTTTGCAGAAATGACTGCTTCAATGCGGCGTGGCATGGAGGCAATCAGCCTGTGGCACTGCTGAGGTGTTATGGAGGCCCAGGATGCTTCAATAGCAGCCTTGAGCTCATCCAGTGTTGGGTCTGGTGTCTCTCAACTTTGTGAGTATATTGGTAGTAGGATGCTGAGGTTGGAACTACCAGGCAGAAGGCCTAGAGGAAGAATAAAGAGGAGATTTATGGATGTGGTGAAGGAGGGCATGAAGGTCGTTGAAGTAAGAATAGAAGATGCAGAGGATAGGGTGAGATGGAGGCAGATAATTTGCTGTGGCAACCCCTGAAGGGAACAGCCGAAAGGAAAAGAAGTCGTCACCGTGTTAAGCCTCAAAAATTAACAAAAAAAAACCTGACTTTTTTTTTTTTTCATTTTTGTTTATTCCAATAAGATCAGTATGGATCTTTTTGACCATTATATAAATTTTCAAATGCCTTCAAATGATACTGATTGAAAAAAACACTGTCAGGTTCAAACAATCACACTGAAATTAAGAAAACTATATATAAGATAACCATATAAAAAAACTCTGATCTCTTTGTACAAGTAAGTTTCGTCAACTCTGCCCTCATCATCTTCATCTATGTCCTGCTTAGCAGATAAGGTCACATCTTCACAAACACCAGTCATCATACTTTTATTAACAGATGCCTAATCTTCATCAACACAGCTGGCACAGTCATTATCAGTTTGTTTATATGTAAAAGGTATGAAACATTTAAGTATTTTTCAGGTCTTGACCAATTTTCGTACAAAACTAAACAACCCACGATCCAGCATGTTCAGTCCAGACAAGATCACACACAAATCAAATGATCAAAAAAATTCCATAATCGAATTTTGCATGCAGAGAAAAATACCAAGACCTGAGGTATCATACAGACACACACACACACACACACACACACAGACCACAGACTGTAAGCAGTGAGTAACTGCTCATTTGTGCATCTATTGCACCATTTGCACTCATTTGCCCCACTCCCTTCATATATTTTCTTCCATTCAAATTGCACTAGTTCATCTCGATGCTGCACATTTAACTGTTTGCACACTGTGTGTGTGTATGATAGAGAGAGAAATAATCTTCTTCAAAGAAGAAAATCAGTGTCAAAGTTAACATCTATACTAATGCTGCTAGACATCACAGATGACATTTCACTCTCCTTTTCCAGAAATTCTGTATTCACAATCTTATAAATAAACTTACGTACTTACTGTTATTGAAGAGAAAGTCGGAGATAAGTTCTGCATGCGGTATACTAGAGTCAGGAAGTAAACCGGAAGTTAACGTGTGATGGGCACTGCGCATGTGCAAGCCCAAGCTGACCAATCAGTGTGCTCATTTCAGATCTTCCTTAGCAACTAGCCTGCATTGTTTACGTGCATATCGTCTTTACAACCTTTATTTTATTCACTGAAACAGCATTTTAATATCAAAACAGTATCCAAAACGGAGAGACGACTTCGCGACTATTCTTCTGGTGTATGGATTATAGTGTCTCATACCAAACTCGGTGAATAATTGCAACGAAAACCAGGAAGTTTTTGTCAAGTTTTATGAGGGTACTCATCAGAAAAATAGAAATAAAAGACATTTTTAGTGAGTTTTAGTCGATTTCACTTGAGCAAATGATAGTTGAATACTTGTTTTAATAGTTTATGTAAAAATCCGAATTTCGATAAAAAAAATGACCATTTTTACTTCTCTGGCCATTTTCTCGAAAGTAGTCTGTGCGACAAGCGCCTATATTCAGTGGAGCGCCTCACATATATTCAATGCTATAAATGCTGATAACAGTTGTAAGCAGTTTTGATGGGAGATTTTGGGTTGTATTTTGTTTTGTATTGGTTTTTTTAGTTTTTTTTTTTTTTTTGCATAATTGGCTTTGTTTTTGTGGCATTTTCCTGAATGTTTCTCCCTATTCTTCATTAATTTCCTTATTTTTCAATTCGATTAATTTTTTTTTTTTAATGCAATGCGCACTGTACCTGCATGAATTGAAGCGCGAAGCTGTGAGGGGGTCCCTGTAAACACTTTGATTTTCAACTGTATCCTGACACAAGGGCTCTTTCTGCACTATTCATCTAGTGGTGGTGAAGTATTACTGTTCTAATATGAAACAGAGCACTTAAGAACATCTGAACACTGCTGCAGTCCCATGATGCACCTGTTCTACTGCAGCATAACCAGGGAGGTTCTCCACCATGTGTGTTTAATGCATTACTGACGATGAATGGAAATAAATGATTCCCTCTCTCTGTGTGTGTGTGTGTGTATATGTGTGTGTCGTTGCTCTTTTTTGTGGTTGTGTCCAGAATGTCAGCTGATGAAGACAGAGAGGCCGAAGCCCAACACATTTATCATCCGCTGCCTGCAATGGACCACCGTTATCGAGCGCACATTCCATGTAGAGACCCCAGAGGAACGGTCAGATACCCCAATACACACTTGCCCATATGTTTTTATATATATATATATATATATATATATATATATATATATATATATATATTTATATATATATATATATTTATATATATAATATACACAGCTTGTATTAGATATAATAAAGTACTCGGAGGTTTACCACATGTGGGTCACGACACAATATTGGGACAATTGCATGTGGTACAGATAAATTTTCAAAAACTTTCCTTTCCAATCGCTTCTCTTTTAATCGGTGATTCCTGATGCACACAGGATAAAGGTAACACCCTCAACAGAAAACATGTCCAAACACATCCATGAAAATACCTCAGTCTGTTACACATAGAGAGTTGATATCCCCCAACATCATCAGACAAGATCTCCATGTGGTGGGCGGAACTATCAGTGTTCCATCCCCAACAATTGAACACGGATCCCAGACGTCCGCTCTTTAGCGGAATTCCACTATTTTTACTTGCCAAAGTGATGAGTCTTTTTATTCTTGTATAATTTTGCTTAAAAATTGCATGGATGGTTAACAGATTAGCGGAATGTGTGTCAATCAAATTGGCTTGCTTTTGATGTTTTGGTCGATGTCGGTTGTTTCCATTGACATTCGATAACACTCGGAAGTAAAGTATCGGAAGAATGTATGCGAAATAATGAGAAAAACATGTGGCGGCTTCCTTGCCGGATTTCCGATCGATTTCCCACATACAGGGATCCCTCACTCTCCACAGTTAATTGTGACCAAGATCCCCACACGACCATCAAAATCCGCGAAATAGGATCAACCCCCCACCCCTCCGACTGACGTATACGTACATGTCGTCTTCTTTTCCTTTCAGCTTTTCCCTTCAGGGGTCGCCACAGCAAATGATTTGCCTCCATCTCACCCTATCCTCTGCATCTTCGACTCTTACTCCAACTACCTTCATGTCCTCCTTCACCACATCCATAAATCTTCTCTTTGGTCTTCCTCTGGGCCTTCTGCCTGGTAGTTCCAACCTCAGCATCCTACTACCAATATACTCACTATCCCTCCTGTAAATGTCCAAACCATCTCAATCTAGCCTCTCTGACTTTGTCTCCAAACAGTCTTACATGTGCTGTCCCTCTGATGTGCTCATTCCTGATCCTATCCATCCTCGTTACTCCCAAAGAGATCAACATTTTCATCTCTGCTACCTCCAGCTTTGCCTCCTGTCTTTTCCTCAGTGCCACTGTTTCTAAACCATACAACATCGCTGGCCTCACCACCGCCTTGGACACTTTTCCTTTCATTCTTGCTGATACCCTCCTATCACACATCACACCAGACACTTCTCCAACCATTCCAACCTGCCTGCACACGCTTCTTCACCTCTTTTCCACACTCTCCACTGCTCTGGACTGTTGAGCCTAAGTATTTAAAATCTTCCACCTTCCTTATCTCTGCCCCCTGTAACTTCACCTTTCTTCTTGGGTCCTTGTCGTTCACACACATGTATTCTGTTTTACTGTGGCTAAGCTTCATTCCTGTCCTTTCCAGGGCATACCGCCACCTCTCTAGATTTTCCTGCACTTGTTCTCTGCTCTCACTACAGATCACAATGTCATCTGCAAACATCATAGTCTGTGGAGATTCTTGCCTAACCTCGTCTGTCAGCCTGTCCATCACCATAGCAAGCAAGATGCAGTCCCACTTCCACCTTGAACTCTTCTGTCACGCTGACAGCACACCTCACCACTGTCTTACATCTCTCATACATGTCCTGTACCACTCTAACATACTTCTCTGCTGCACCCTGTCATATGCATTCTCTAACATACTTCTCTGCCACGCCAGACTTCCTCATACAATACCACAGTTCTTCTCTCAGCACCCTGTCATATGCTTTCTCCAGATCCACACAGGCACAATGCAGCTCCTTCTGACCTTCTCTGTGCTTCTCTATTGACATCCTCAAAGCAAACACTGCATCTGTGGTGCTCTTTCTTGTCATGAAACCAAACTGTTGTTCACAAATGCTGACCTCTGCCCTTAGTCGAGCTTCCACTATTCTTTACCATAACTTCATCGTATGGCTCATCAACTTTATCCCTCTGTATTTGGCACAACTCTGCATGTCTCCTTTGTTCTTAAAAATGGGTACAAGCAAACTACTTCTCCATTCCTCCAACATAATCTAACTCTCTAAGACCTTTTTTGAATGTTCTTGTCAGAAAATCTACTGCTACCTCCTAGACACTTCCATACCTCCACCGGTATGTCATCAGGACCAACTGCCTTTCCACTCTTCATCCTCTTCAATGCCCTCCTCACTTCTCCCTTACTAATCTTTGCTACTTCCTGGTCCTCAACAGTCCCCTCTACTACTCTTTTTTCTCTCTCTTATTTTCCTCATTCATCAGCTTCTCAAAGTACTCTTTCCATCTTCCCAGCACACTTCTGTCATCAGTCAATACATTTCCCATTCTGTCCTTAATGAATCTAACTTGCTGCACGTCCTTCCCATCTCTATTTCTCTGCTGTGCCAACCTGTATAGATAATTTTCTCCCTCCTTACTGTCCAGCCTATCATACAAGTCATCATGCGCCCTCTGTTTGCTCTTTGACACCGCTACCTTTGCCTTACGCTGTGTCTCCTTGAACTCCTGTTTACTCTCTTCGGTCCTCTCAATGTCCCATTTCTTCTCAGCTAACCTCTCCCTTTTTACACACTCCTGCACTTCCTCATTCCACCACCAAGTCTGCTTATCTCCTACCTGTCTCCCTGTTCACATTAGCTGTAGTTGTTCAGTCATCGAGAAGCAATTGCTGACCACCCAAAGCCTGTTTCAACTCCTCCTTGAAGACAACACGACACTCTTCCTTTTTCAGCTTCCACCACTTTGTCTTCTGCTCTGCCTTTGCCTTTCTCACCATCAGCATCATCCTGCACACCACCATCCTATGCTGTTTGGCAACACTCTCACCCACTATGACTTTGCAGTCACTGACTTCCTTCAAATTACATCGCCTACACAAGATATAGTCTACCTGTGTGCCCCTACCTCTGCTTTTATAAGTCACCTTATGCTCCTGTCCCTTCTGGAAGAAAGTATCCACCACAGCCATTTCCATCCTTTTTGCAAAATCTATCAACATCTGTTCTTATCCTGGATACCAAACCTGCCCATCACTCCCTCATCCCCTCTGTTACGTGCACCAACATGTCCATTGAAGTCTGCCCCAATGACCACTCTTTCATCTCTGGGGGTACTCTGCATCACTTCATCTAACTCACTCCAGAATCTCTCCTTCTCTTCTAGCTCACATCCTGCCTATGGGGCGTAAGCACTAACAACATTGAGCATCACACCTTCAATTTCTAACTTGAGACTTATCACTCTGTCTGACACTCTTTTCACTTCTAGAACATTCCTGACCAACCCCTCCTTAAAGATGACTCCTACTCCATTTCTCTTCCCATCCACACCATGATAAAACAGTTTAAACCCTGCTCCTAAGCTTGTAGCCTTGCTACCTTTCCATCTGGTCTCCTGTACACACAGTATGTCCACCTTCCTCCTCTGCATCATGTCAGCCAGCTCTCTACCTTTTCCTGTCATAGTTCCAACATTCAAAGTCCCTACTTTCAGTCCGAGACTCATGCCTTTCCTCTCTCTCTCTGCCTAAGGACCCACCTCCCGCCTCTTTTTCTTAAAAGAAGCCTCCCGCCTCTTTCCCCTTCTGTCATTGTTTGCATGCTATCCTCATTAAAATATGAAAACCTATAAATGTTTGGGTGGTTTTAGTTAAAGCAGACACTGTTTTTTCATCTGTGTGATTTTGACAAAGATCAGATCACATTTGATGGTGATTTTATGCAGAAATGTGAGAAATTCCAAAAGGTTCAGATACTTTTTCATACCACTGTAGCCATCTTTGTTTCTAACGAGATGGCTTGCCGCTTTTTCTGATTACCACTATCACTAGTAGGCTTACGCTTCTGACCAACCATATTTGCTTAGGGTAACAAAGGTCCACAAAACAGTGTAAACACAAAGATCACAGAGACGACGTCTTACACAAGGGGAACACGCATTGAACTGGGAAAAGGAAGGCATGTTCAGTCTGTCGTTTGTAAACAACGGACACATCGTCATGCGTAAGTAGCATATTACGTCAGTGTACTACGTAGGTACGTCTCGTACTACGTACAGAGAGCACGCTAAACTCAACTTGTAATTTTTTTTTTTTAAAACGTAAAATCGAAAAATACGTAAAACGAATGAACGTAAGTCGGGGAGCATCTGCATCCGACTCCCTTGACATTAACAAATTTTCATCACACAGTCCAGTCCTGTGTTACTTTCAGTACGTTCAGGAGAGAGATCAGGCAGCATCAGTATTACTGTAGGGTGGGCATTAACCTTCGTGTCTGATGTCATTATTGAATAGATGAATATATTTTTAAAAAGTGTCACTCACTTTAAAGTAATTAATGTGATTTTGTATTATTTTGCTCACTTGTTTTTGAATGTTGCTGTTGCTAACTTTGGGCTGTTTTCTGCAGGGAGGAGTGGACTAAAGCCATTCAGGCTGTGGCTGACAGCCTGCAGAAACAAGAAGAGGAGATGATGGACTCTTCTCCTGACCCCATGGATATGGAGATGTATCTAACCAAACCTCGGCACAAAGTGGTACACGCCATTTCTCTTTCAGTTACCCGTAGTCTTTTTACCCTCGGTGGGGGAACCGATGTATTTAATTCCCCCTGTTCAGCTTCATGTTTATCAGAAAACAACAACCGTATTATGGAACCATCATTTCCGTTCTAGCCCCTGGTAAGAAATATGGAGGACCACCATAGACAGGGAGATCAACCAGATTCTCAAATTCTTAGCCAAATTAGAATTCATAGAAATGGTGTGCCTGAGGTGAAACCTGAACACTGTGGCTTTCAGAAACCTACCACAAACAAATAAAAATTGATTGTTAAATAATTTGTTAAAAATAAAAAACTAATAATATCCAGAGGATCAGGCATAAGCAAAATTAAAAACTACAATCAGTACTTAGTTGTGAATTTTTGAGGCGGTGACTGCACTGACAAGAAATGGAACCTGCTTTGTCTCTCAGTGGGTGAACATTAGGTTTACAGGATGGAGAATTGTCATAGACCAGGTTTTCCTTTTTAAACATTCACTTGGATTGACTGATGGCCATTATTTCATCATAACTGATTGATGACATCACTGAAATGAAAGTTTTTCTTGAAGAAAAAGATAAGCCTCTTCTCTATGGAGAACTACTTTATCACGTAAAATGACTTGATGAATAAATATTTTTATTATAATGCATATTGAAAAGTGGTTAGCGTTTCACTGTATGCTGTCGGTTGACTGAAGCAGGTTGGTTTTCCCAGGTTCTTTACCTGACATACACCCGATATCAGGAGTGAGTGGGGAGGTTTGATTCCCTGCAGGGGGTCCACATATCTCTCATTATTAGATGGGCACCAGACAGAGGTTCCAGCATCAGCTCTTAATTTTTATTCCATTGAAATCCACACTCTGTCGTCGCTTTTCTTTATTCCGACTGTACCCTTGTTTTCTTCTGTGCTGGTTTATTTCTGGGTTTTTTGACTCTGTCACACTTTTAAAAAATTTGTTTCATGGTGCATTTGTTATTTTTGAAACATATTGCTTTGAGTTTTGTGTTTTGACACCTGACTGGTATTTCGTTTATAACCTTCCCAGGTTGTTTATTCTGGTATTAAGAGACTGGTTTTTGGGAACATACCACAGAATTTGCCCATGCTGTTACATTTTGTTTTTTGAAGGAGACTTTCTTTTCTCTTGTTTAATTATCCAAATCTGAGCTGATTGAAGTAAGTAAACACATAAGTGCAGATTAACAAAACTACTGAAAACTACCCCCAGTGTTAATCCGAGCCTGTACGAGGTTTTAAAATGCAATCTTTCTTTACATTTTTAAACAATCATAAAACCACTGAGGTTAGTATCTCACGGAGCAGTGAACGCTGAATGTAGTGGATTTAGGGTTTTGTCGGGGCTCGTCAAAGCCTGCAAAACAATTTGCTAACCTTTTTTGAAGCAAAGAAATTTTGAGCATGTTAGAAATTTCTTGACATTTTTCCACAAACAGTTGCAAGCAGCTGTTACATGTGCTGCTAAAGTTCTTTATGGTTCATCAGTTCGTGAAAACCACCCAATGCTTTGCTGTCCCTGTAATAAGGTTGGGTTGATCAACAAGGAGTCAGGGTGGGTCAAGTTCAAGATATGCCTGGCATGCTACTAGGAGATGGTGAATCTTTTGTTCTCATTGTGGTGTAGAAACTTCCAGTGGGACAAATTGCATCTCTGGGAATTCCTTTTCATCATCTGAATCAAGTGAGATTTCATCCAACCTTTAAAAACAAAAAATAAACCTAAAAATAATAACACGGCTGAATCCTGTTTATTTTATTAATTAATTTATTTATGTATTTATTTGTAGTTCTGCACGACTACATTAATTTATTCCTGGAACTTAGAAACAATATGATGTAGCATGGTGGTGTAATGCTTAGCCCATCCACCTCGTAGTAAGAAGGTTCTGGGCTCAAGTCCCATGCTCAGTGAGGGCATTTTTTGTGCAGTGTGCATGGCCTCCATTTGTTGCATGGGTTCCTTTTGGGTACAATAGTTCTAGGCTGCGCCTAGGTGTGAGTGTTAATGGTGTATGTATTTTGGCCCTCTCTTGCGAGAGCTGTTCAGGGTGTTCCTCTCTCTGTCTCCTCTCAAGTTCAGTCTGTAAATTATTATGTTGCCTTTAGGGCAGTTGTTCAGGTGGTGGTATTATTATTATTATCATTATTATTATTATTATTATTATTATTACGACTACAGTCATCCCTTGCCACTACGCGACTTGAGCATCGCGGCCTTGGTACATCGCGGCATTTTAATAAAAAAAATTTTAAATGTTAATATTCATAAAAAATTCAAAATTTGCACTGAAACTCGCATGTAAGCAAGCTGAAGGCAGGGCCCAAGGCAGGCTGCGTCAATTGTTTCTAAAAGACAGACTGAAGTGCCCCTCCTCCCCAGTTCAGGTGGGGACCGCCCACTCAACTCAATCTCGCAAGCTGATTGGCTTAGATGCGTGACGCTGTTGCCTCCCACCCACTCAACTCAATCTCGCAAGCTGATTGGCTTAGACGCTTGACGCTTTTGCCTCACACATACCCGAGGAATTTTTTGTGATCTTATAGTGTTTGTGAACGTCCTGCACCGCGGAGAAGAGCTATTGTCAGAGGTGAGTACAGTACTTAAGGTATTTATATAGAAATTGTATTTAAATATTAATACATTACAGTATTCATATATGCATATAACTGTATAACGTTTAATATACACTTCTTGATATTGTATAGACGCGAAAACATATAGAAATGAGACAACATAGTAGAAATGAGAGGGGCTGTCCTACTTCGCGGTTTTTCGAATATCGCGGCCAGGTCTGGTCTACATTATCCGAGATATTCAAGGGATGACTGTATTACTCTTCGGTAGATCTGGATCACTCCCATTTGTCCATCAGAAGTGAAATGTGTATCAGTTGTGAGCGGTTCATCTATCTCAGGGGGGACTGGGCCAAATTTATAGAGTTGGGCTGGAACTGTTGTGTAAATAAACACGTGCACTAAACAGGGCGGGTTCTGTAAATAATTTTAGTTCTTTGAATATGTTTTTTGATATCCTTGTCTTTGTGTGTTTCAGACTATGCATGACTTTGAATACCTCAAACTCCTTGGGAAAGGCACTTTTGGCAAAGTCATCCTCGTGAAGGAAAAAGCCACAGGAAAATATTATGCCATGAAAATCCTAAAGAAGGAAGTAATTGTAGCAAAGGTAAGAGATGCGACATCAAGGGGTTGTTTAACCAAAGCTTGGAAGATGCTAGTTTGTGTCTTTATGTAGATAAGAGGTTTGTGAGTGTACTTATGCAGGTCAGAGAGAGAGGGAGGGGGTGGAGAGAGAGAGAGAGAGAGAGAGAGAGAGAGAGAGAGTCCGTATCACCAAGTACACTACAGCTCTTTGTGATCTGTCTCTCAGGATGAAGTGGCTCACACACTCACAGAAAATCGCGTCCTTCAGAATTCTAAGCACCCGTTCTTGACGGTAAGGGAATCTATGCAAACACACACTCTGGAATTACTCTTCTGCTGTTCAAATATTTAGAACTTAATGCTGCTGTAAAACTGTAGATATTACAGGATGGAGGGGTGTTTGTGTGAAATTGGGGTGCAGACCATGTACAGAATCAGTTTGGTCTAACATAGCAAGAGCAGCTCCCCAGTTTTTAATGATTACTGATGTATCATATGAAGTGTAATATGATCATTTATATTATATGATACTTTTGTGAGTACAAAATAAGGTCTTATGTACACAGAACATGAACCTGAAGGTGTAGGACACATGAGGGTGAACCGCCACACCCCAGAAGAAATCACTTGCAGCAGAGGGAATTTTGAACGATGAAGGGATTGAGAAGTTAAGAATGATGCCTAAAACAGAGTTTTCTGAACCCAGCGTGGTGTCATGCTGCGGAGTTCTAATGGCACACAGGCATTAAAAATCCAGTTCCTGAGTACATGGGGTTGAAACCCCCATTCCCTGAACCACTGCGATTTAATTACAGTAAATGGAACGGGCAGGATATTTTTATTTGATAATTCAACAATTTAATTCTTACTTTCAAAGGTGAAAGAAGTTTGGCATGTCTATAATTTTAGATGGAGATGGAAAGAAATATCCATTTAACACTAAAGAAAAAAGTGATTTTTTAAAGCATGTTCCTGATCTCCTTTCTTGTTTGTTCTGTGAGTGAATTACTTCAGTAAAGATTTCAACATCACTCAGGCATGGGGAAGATCACTCACCCACTCGCCCCAGGTGACCAAATATAAATGTGGGCGAGTGGAAATTAATAAATTGATCGCCCATGAGGCGAGTAAGTTTTAAGCCTGTGTATATGTATTTTTACTGAGACGATTTCCTGAATTTCTGCTTGGGCAGTTATAATGCACGGCGGTATCGCGGTCAGTACGCACTCTGTTTTCGTCCAGCATACGGAAACTACCAATAGTCGAGTGTGTACGATTGCCGTAAGATCGCTATTTACACATGCGCACAGAAGTTGTTCGGCTGAAACTCATGTTTTTGCCAATGTTTCGTGTTGTTAACAGTCGAGTCGGAGTGTTTTTTTCAGTAGAACGGTTACGTTCTGAGCGTACTTGAATCGTTAGTACAGTAGTCCCTTGACTATTTGCGGTTTTGCACTCGCGGTTTGAGTATTCACGGACTGCCGAGCAGCTCGCACGTGATTCAAATTCAGCCAATGGCGGTCCTCCTTCCTGCTGATTGGTTGAGGTGATGTAACACCCCTTTTTCCTCATTCGTGCACAAGTTGGCAATGAGCCTTTTTTAGTGTGTTTTACTTACCAGTTAAGTTCTATGATGTCACTCAAAAAAAGGAAAACCAGAAAAAGGTAATGAGGTTGAATGTCTCTTCTGAAGAAATAAGACTTTCTCTGGAAGAAACGAGTTTCCTCTGAAGTCACGTCATTGCTCAAGAGGAATAATCATTTGAACTGTTGTAAAACACTCCACTATTAAAGTCTTTTTCAATTATTATTCCAGTACATGACCTAAGGTAATGTTTAAAATGTTTGTGTGTTATATTTTATTTACTGTAGTGTAGCATATTTCTCATTTTGTTTTGTTTATCCAATTTATTACATTTCTTGTTCTTTTATGTCCTTTTTGTTATGATCTGTGTTTTGAGGGACTTGGCGCTGTGCCTCTCACTAACTGTTTACTTCCTGAGGGGCATGGCTGAGCACACACCTATTATGAGAATCACTATTCTCATTTACTCCCAATAAACAAAAGCATGCTCACCTCTGCGCCAGAGCTCACATCAACATCACCGCTTCTTTGGTTTGTAACGCTCTCTAACTCTATCACTCTAAAATTCTGTTTTGGACTTCGGCTCTGACTGGGGAAGCGTGGCTGAGCTGCTCGGACTTAATGCAGTTAATACCTGAATTCAGTCATGTCATGCCTAATGCAATACAGTACGTTCCTCGAGTGGGCATTTTTGAAAACTACACTGCTGTATGTTTATAAAGAGAATGCATTGAAAGGTGTTTTATGAGTATGCTGTATAATGTTTATATTTTAGCGTCAATAAATATAACAGTACAAATTGAAAAGTTTTTCTTAATCATTACTACATTTTACTACATTAATACTGAATTAATGAGTAAGACTATCTATAGAATGTGTTTAAGAAGCATATTTTAGCGCATGTAATAGATACATAGTATTTTACTTACAGCTGCTCATTCGCGCATGTGACGTCATACATGGGGTTTTACTTCCGGGTACAGAACTTGCGGATCATCTCGATTCGTGGGAGGGCCCGGAACCAAACCCCTGCGAATGTCAAGGGCCTACTGTATTCGTTTCGTTCCTAAAATTACTTGAATATCGCTTGACTACAACAACATTACGCGAACTCAAGATTTCTGAAGACTGGAGGAACAGGTTATTGGACAGCACACTCACTGATCTGATGACAGTGCAGCTGTATTCTCCAGGTATTGAGGAGTTTGATCCGATTCCAGCAGTTAATCTTTGGTGCCAGCCAAAGTCGATTAGAAACAGAAAAAATCCAGATTACACTCGACTCACATCATCTGCAGCAGTTCAAGAAAAGTGGAGCCTCTGGATGAAAGTGATCAAGATGAGGCTGAAGAACTCTCAGACAAAGACACAGATGTAATAGATATGTGTCAGATTAAAATTTAATATTTATAATCATTTAACTTTAATATATTCTTCATGTAACAAGGTTTGTGCCAAACTAAGTGCCAATGAAAGTGAAGATATTCTTAAGAATGTCAGTATTGTATTTTAGTTGTTGAGTGACATGCATCAAGATTTCATTATTTACATTCTTTTAGCATATGATCTGTTTTGTACTACATGCTGCCTTTATATGATTGTTTTAATTGTTAATTTTTAAAGAAAGTAGTACTAATGTTTCTGCCAAATTAAAAATGTCAGAAACCTAAATATTTCACTTTATTAATGTTTCTTTGTGTATATAGTATAAAATTCATGTAGCTTGTGTAGACTCATTTAACTTAGTCAGTTTGTGCCAATGGAAGTGTACTATTCATCTTCTGAATATCAAGTACATTGTTTTTGTAGGGATGTCATTGACAATCGGATATCGGAATATCATCGATATAATTATGTTGATAGATAATCGATACCTATCAACGATAGGGGTATCGATACTTTTAACGTTATAGCTTCCTGTGTTCATGACAGCGTCTAGTAAATGCCATTTCAATGACACCCCGAGTAAATGGTACGTCCCTCCTCTCTGTATGGAACATTTTGAACAAGAGGAGACACTTATCACCGGATAATGCAGATATGTGCATCTTCTGAATCTATACATCTGTTTTCGATTCTATGTCACTGTGACACGCAGCGGAGAGCCAATCCTTTCTGTACTCCACTGTGTGGGCGGGTCCGATAGCTTCAAACTCCAATTTTATTGGATTGTAACAACAGCCACAGACTGCGCATGTTGTTTGAGTAAAGAGATAAATTTCCCTCGTTTTGATCGGCTCATTTCCACGAAGCCAAGCACAGTTGACAAGCAAACATAAATGGATGGACGTGGAAAAACTTCAACCCGCAGACCAGCTGATTGCCAAAACTTGGGACACGCTTCCTGTCACATAAACACTGCAGCGTGCAAGTCCAATAAAATTAGAGCTTCAAGGTATCGGACCCACCCACGCAGAAAGGATTGGCTCTCAGCTTCGCGCCACAATGACGTGGCATTGAAAGGAGATGAATAAATTTGCTCTGAGCCGTTAGAAAGGGAATCTGCATCATCTCCTGCTGGGCCTTTTAAAATGGTGGCGGTGCCGGCAGCACAAACAACCGTCGTACACAACACTGCACTGCCATGAATCATGCTTCAACACTTTTGCGGTCGTCAAGTCGATCAGACGAAACTCGCATAGGTTGTAAGTCGATGACTCACTGTATTCAATGCATTATACAAACTACTGTAATATATCTTAGTCTGTTCCATTTAATGCATTTATGGAACAGTACAGCAATATTCCAATATATCGATGCATCAGAATTTTTTCTTATCAATATATCGATACCAATAATAGGTTTTCAATGACAACCCTAGTATTTTGTTTTAGTCATTTTGGGAAGTGTGCCAAAATTTTATTTACATTCATGTAGCTTTTGCATTTATATGATTTCTTTATTGTTATTGAAGTTGTACAACATATTTTCTACCAAAATAAAAATGTCAGTAACCTAAAAATTTCACTTTAATTATTGATGTGTCATTTACTATATAAATAATGCTTATAAATCAGACTTATATCATTGCACCATTAAATTTTGTGGGCGAGTAAAATTTTTTGTGGGCTAGTTAACTATGAAAGTTTACTAGCCCACATGGCCAGTTAAAAATTTTGCAACTTGCCCATGCCTGATCACTAGAAATGAACTCTGGTGGAATTCAGTAAAGGGAAACTAAAACATAACTTAATAAAGCTGACATACTTAGTAAACGTCTCTCTACATCAAATTAAACTATTCTTATTAAAATAAGTAACAAATCTCGTGCAGGGGCGCTATTGTACTGCAAACAGTGGAGCACAAGTGATGTAGAAATGGTTCATGTTGAAGTGTTGTGCATTAAATATACAGTGAGTCGTTGACTTATGACCTATGCGAGTTACATCTGATCGACTTTACGACCGCAAAAGTCGTGAAGCATGATTCATGGCAGTGCAGTGCGAGTGTTGCATACGACAGTTGTTTGCGCTGCTGGCAGCGCCAGCATCTTAAAAGGCCAAGCAGGAGATGATGCAGCTTCACTTTATAACTGCTCAGAGCAAATCTATTCATCTACTTTCAATGCCACGTCACTGTGGCGCGAAGTGGAGAGCCAATTCTTTGTGTGTGGGCGGGTCCGATACCTCGAAACTAATTTTATTGGACTCGCATGCTGCAGTGTTTATGTGACAGGAAGCGCGTCCCAAGTTTTGGCAATCAGCTGCTCTGCGGGTTGAAGTTTTTTCCATGTCTGTCCATTTGTGTTTGCTTGCCAGCTGTGCTTGGCTTTGTGGAAATGAGCTGATCAAAACTAGGGAAATTTATCTCTTTACTCAAAAACAACACGCGCAGTCTGTAGCTGTTGTTATAATCTAATAAAATTTAAAGTTTGAAGGTATCGGACCCGCCCACACACTGGAGTACAGAAAGGATTGGCTCTCTGCTGCTCGCCACAGTGATGTGGAATTGAAAATAGATGTATATATTTAAATGCGTGAGATTTATTCATCTGTTTTTGTTTGGCATGAGTGTATTTGGATAGAAAGTCGACATACGACCAGATCGCTTTACGACCGGTCTGTCGGAACAAAAAGCAGTCGCAAGTCGATGACTGTCTGTACTGAGGTGTGTAACATGTGTGGATGTAAAGGTGTAGATGCCCGGGTGATGAGTCTACATAGAATGTAGTATAATGTGCTGAGTTTTATTCTATTCAGAAGTTTATCAGTTTCTATTTGAATGGTTTAACATCTGTATACTGTTATTATTGCTGTTATCTTGCCTGATTGGATCTGACATGTCTATGTACTACACATGATTTTGCATCTTGAGAGTGAAATAAACTGTTGGATTTTAACAGATTGCAACTTAGTAGAAGCAAATAAAGAAATATTTTCAGCGTAAGGAGATTTTGGTGGAATTTTTCCTTTCACTTCATCGTAAAGTTCATTTCTCAGGTTTCTTATTTTATATTTTCATAGCTTCTCTTTACAAGTCATGTTTAAATTGATAAGTATGTTTTAAGTACGGGAATAAATGATTTATACAGGTTGGCACAGCAGAGAAATAGAGATGGGAAGGATGTGCAGCAAGTTAGAGTGATTAAGGACAGAGAGGTGAATGTATTGACTGATGACAGAAGTGTGCTGGGAAGATGGAAAGAGTAATTTGAGGAGCTGATGAATGAGGAAAATGAGGGAGAAAAAAGAGTAGAAGATGTGACTGTTGAGGACCAGGAAGTAGCAAAGATTAGTAAGGGTGAAGTGAGGAGGGCATTGAAGAGGATGAAGAATGGAAAGGCAGTTGGCCCTGATGACATACTGGTGGAGGTATGGAAGTGTCTAGGAGAGGAAGCAGTAGATTTCCTGACAAGAACATTCAACAAGGTCTTAGAGAGTGAGAGGATGCCAGAGGAATGGAGGAGAAGTGTGCTGGTGCCCATTCTTAAGAACAAGGGAGATGTGCAGAGTTGTGGCAACGACAGAGGGATAAAGTTGATGAGCCATACGATGAAGTTATGGGAAAGAATAGTGGAAGCTAGACTAAGGGCAGAGGTCAGCATTTGTGAACAGCAGTTTGGTTTATTGCCAAGAAAGAGCACCACAGATGCAGTGTTTGCCTTGAGGATGTTAATAGAGAAGTACAGAGAAGGTCAGAAGGAGCTGCATTGTGCCTTTGTGGATCTGGAGAAAGCATATGACAAGGGTGCCGAGAGAGGAACTGTGGTATTGCATGAGAAAGTCTGGAGTGGCAGAGAAGTATGTTAGAGTGTTGCAGGACATGTATGAGAGATGTAAGACAGTGGTGAGGTGTGCTGTCGGTGTGACAGAAGAGTTCAAGGTGGAGGTGGGACTGCATCAAGGGTCAGCTATGAGCCCCTTCTTGTTTGCTATGGTGATGGACAGGCTGACAGACGAGGTTAGGCAAGAATCTCCATGGACTATGATGTTTGCAGATGACATTGTGATCTGTAGTGAGAGCAGAGAACAAGTGCAGGAAAATCTAGAGAGGTGGAGGTATGCCCTGGAAAGGAGGAGAATGAAGGTTAGCCGCAGTAAAACAGAATACACGTGTGTGAATGCCAAGGACCCAACAGGAACGGTGAGGTTACAAGGAGCAGCGATAAGGAAGGTGGAAGATTTTAAGTACTTAGGCTCAACAGTCCAGAACAATAGAGAGTGTGGAAAAGAGGTGAAGTGTGTGCAGGCTGGTTGGAATGGTTGGAGAAAAGTGTCCGGTGTGATGTGTGATAGGAAGGTATCAGCAAAAATGAAAGGAAAAGTGTACAAGACGGTGTTGAGGCCAGCGATGTTGTATGATTTAGAAACAGTGGCCCTGGGGAAAAGACAGGAGGCGGAGCTGGATGTAGCAGAGATGAAAATGTTGAGGTTCTCTTTGGGAGTAACGAGGATGGATACGATCAGGAATGAGCACATCAGAGGGACAGCACATGTAAGACGTTTTGGAGACAAAGTCAGAGAGGATGGTTTGGACATGTACACAGAAGGGATAGTGAGTATATTGGTAGTAGGATGGTGAGGTTGGAACTACCAGGCAGAAGGCCTAGAGGAAGATCAAAGAGACGATTCATGGATGTGGTGAAGGAGGACATGAAGGCAGTTGGTGTAAGAGAAAAAGATGCAGAGGATAGGGTGAGATGGAGGCAGATGATTCGCTGTGGCGACCCCTGAAGGGAAAAGCCGAAAGGACAAGAAGAAGAAGAAGAATGAAGTAATACTATAATTCTGTTCTGGAGGAGAGCTGTCTCTCTTTATACCACAATTGTGCTCATAAATTGTAGCGCTGTGTTCTTTTTTTTTTTTTTTTTTTTTTTTTAATCGTGAAGATTTTGCACTAGAGGGGAGGAAAACAGAGAGAACATGGCTGGGAAATATATGTATTGTGCCGTAATCTATGCCGTAATCGCTCCGGTTTAATCAGTGAAGAGCCGTATTTTTATTATGGAATCACTAATTTAACTCTGATTACCAACATAATCTCTCCGCTGAAATAATACAGGACTTTCCCTGATCATCACGATGTGGAAAGCTGATATAGTCTTTTACACACAGCCAAAATCCATCATAAATCCCCAGGTTTAATTATTATAAACCACTTCCAGGTAATTCTGCTCTGATCTCACATGGAAAGAACACATCACAGAGGAAAACAACTTGAAAGTGCTGTACAGTCGGCCCTCTACTTATGAATGCCTCTGAATATGAAAAATCCAGGTTAGGAAAAACATTTTCGTAAATTTTCATCCTCTGTACAAGAAACAACCTCTTATGAAAAGCGCCAAACGCGCCATTCAAAATTCAAACAATGCGCGAGTTCCTCTCTTATTGGCCGTCTCCCAACATCCCGCGCCACTGGCCTCCCATTGGCGAGGAGCTATAACGCAGCTCCCTCCCATTGGCTATCTCTCAACATCCCGCCCAGCTGGCTTTTAACCTTCCATAAACATTTGTAAAATTATAACTCTGCTAAGAAGACATGGTCAACGCGCGCACACACACACACACACGTGTGATTCCCAGTGACATTGTCATTGTAAGATTATAAATCTGCTAAAAAGACAGTCAACACAAGCGGGCGTGTGTGTGTGTGATTCCCGGTGACACTCTCCTGTCCTGCAGGATAATGGACTAGTGCATCCCTGACTGCACGCTACTCTTTGTGCACTTTGAAAACCACTGACTTTTATCAACATCTAGAAACATTTATGTTGTAAATTCACGCATGTCAGAATCAGAAACACTTCTGCACCAACTGACTAGAATGTTGATGAATGAGCCTGTTGTTTGATGATGTTTATGATATGTTTATACGGTTTTTCATAATGTATGATCATTTACTTGTCAGTACTAAATCTTGTTTGCTTTGGACCGGGTCTCTGCAGGCTCTGAAATACTCATTCCAAACACACGACCGCTTATGCTTCGTCATGGAGTACGCAAACGGAGGAGAGGTGAGTGCAGAGAAGGGATTACACCAATTAAATCACATGGCTGAAATGGTCTCTGTGACTGAAGCCTCAATACTGTCCTCCCAATAGCTTTTCTTCCACTTATCACGGGACCGGGTGTTCTCTGAGGACCGGGCGCGGTTCTATGGAGCAGAGATTGTTTCTGCACTGGACTATCTGCACTCCGAGCGGAACGTAGTATACCGCGACCTGAAGGTACACAAAGCGCCGGACTGAATGCTTCAAACAGTGATGGATATTTATACTCGGCAAAATTTATATTCCTCCTGGAACTGAGACTGAGGTTCCTGGTTCTCTCTCTCTCTCCTTCTCTTTCTCTGTTTCTGGCTTACTCACTCATTTTACTGTCCTTCTTTCACTGATATAGTTATTAAGGCACTAGGTTAGATATGACCCTCACCTTTGTCCAGGTAACCAAAAGGAAACCTTTTGGATATTTTAGTTATTTCGGTGAAACAGTTGTGCTCGCTATTTATTTTTTATAGAAATTTGGTCTCCAGTTTTATTAGTGTTCACCGAGCAGCTTAACAAAATCTTTCTGTAATACATTTTCATCAGATTTAGAGGAGCCATATCTAATGGGGTATAGATTACACGGAGGTGAAACCTAACCTGAAGATTTTTCATGTACCATACCATATGCCATACTCAGAGATGTGTTTTACAGACTTCTCATGCCTTTTAAAAATTACATTTAACTCCATATATTTATATAACACACATAACATAACACATAACATCCATACGTTTATATAACAGCCAGACTTGGGCAAAAATCAGAATTTAATTGAGAATGACCCCCAAATTCCAATTCAATTCTTGAATTTCAATATGAATTTGAATTGAAATTCAAAACATGAAATATATTTGCAATTCAAATTGCACGAAGTAGAATTGGAATTCCATGAAATTCAGAGAAATTCATAATGAAAGTACATTTAACAATGATTCTGTACAGAGTTATGTTTGCAAAATGTATTTAATTCATACAGTGCATAGGGCCTTACCTTATGTCCATAGCACAATTTTTATATTTGTTAACAGAAAATAGGCCCATTTGTACCACAATTTGTCACTACAAATATATACATATTCATAAAACTGATCCTTAAAATGGTAAATATTGAAATGGTGTAAAATTAGAAAAAAAACAAGACTTCATTTCCCAGAATGATTTACTTTATCATAGTCTTCAAAATGGTTGTCCAAACATTTCGGGCATTTTGTTTAGGGTAGACTGTTTCAGTTAGCTGGCTTGTATTTTTGAGTTTTCTTATTACAGCAATATGCAAAATGATGACACAACTAAAAGGACATCTGTGCTCATTCATTTTGGTGAGACAATTCCCACAACAAATGGAAACCACAAAGCAATCTGCAATCACTGTAATACTCCGGTCTGTGGTTCCATAAAGGCAACCTCAAATTTCAAACGACACCTCCAGGTAAAGTAACAGATTTGTAATTTTTTATGTATGTATGTATGGATAATTATGCCAACCATTGTGTGTAGCCTATATACAAATAAATTATGTGAGCAGAATGCACTCAGGAGAATGGGGGAAAGAAGTTTAAATTAGTATGATCAGCAGATAGCACTATACATATAGGCCCTATATATGGAATTACAGTTGAACTCAAAATTATTAGCCCCTACCCCCCCTTGTGAAATTGAACATAATTCTTGATTTCTCCATGAAAATGACCATTGACAACAAATGTTTGTTATTCTAGAAACAAATGCACTATAAATACATTGTCCAACAAGTTTCATCAGGCTAGTTTATTGTCACACTGAGTTTGGGTGCATGGCACCATGAAAAAAGGAGACTACCTTGAAATTGTGAAGGAAAACATGCAGAAGTCTGCTTGTACTTTATACTAAGGTCGTTGTTGGGTCTTCCAACAAGATTATGACCCGAAGCATGCATCTAAAGTAGTCAAATAATACCTCAAGGATACCAAAACAAATGTTATAGAGTGGCCTACACAGACCCCAGATCTCAATCCCATAGAAAACCTGTGGCAAATGCTGAAAAAGAACATCCATGCACAAAAAACATGCAATTTGGGCCAGTTGGAACAGTTTGCAAAAGAGGAATGGGCAAAAATTCCTCAGGAGACCTGTGCAGGGGGCTAATAATTTTGAACATCTCATTTTTGCTATTTTTTGTTAAAACTCAGTGTGACAATAAAATATCCAAATTAAACTTTTTGGACAATGTCTTTATAGTGCATCTGTTTCTAGAATAACAAACACTTGTTGTTAATGGTCATTTTCATGGAGAAATCAAGAATTATGTTCAATTTCACAAGGGGGGCTAACAATTTTGAGTTGAACCATATCTGTGTACAGATTACAATAGATACAATATATATATATAGTATACAATATATATATAGTATAGATACAATTGTGCAGATTACACAGAATTGTACATAATATACAGATCCAAAGAATGAAAAGTCTTAAACATTGATTGGCTTTTCTGCTTATAGAAGAAACACCCTGCAGTCTTGGAGATGGGGTCTGCATCCAGCAGTGGCAGTCAAAAACACCAAGACCTATGTCAACATCTAAGTGGTCCTCAGCCAATACAAATCAAATGGCTCTGACAGATAGCATTGTTAGTCTGATTTCCAATGGCCTCCTTCCCCTCTCTACAGTTGAACATAAGGACTTCATTGGCATGTTCCAGCTTGCACAACCAGCATTTACAGTTCCTAATCGAAAAGCTCTCAGAGATAGCCTCATACCACAGCGTGCAAAAGCTGTAAAAAAAACATTGACAAATGCCATGACAAATGCTGACCATATTTGCCTAACAATTGACTTATGGTCTAAGAGATCAATGAGGTCATTTTTAGTAATGACTGGCCATTTCATGCATGATTGCAACCTGCAGCGTGTGATGCTGAGCTGTCAGCGTTTTAAAGGTAAACACACGGCGGAAAATATTTGCCAGGTTTATGACCAAGTACTGTGCAGTTACAACATTCAGAGTAAAGTGTATTTCATCATAACGGACAATGCCTCCGACATGATAAAGGCCTTCACTCTTTTTCCACCAGTGCATGTGAGTGACCGTGAGAGTGATGGAGAACATGAGGAGGCTGATGATGCCAGTGTAGTGGTGGTCAATGTAGATGAAGAAATGATGTACTTTCCACCTGAGAGACTACCATGTTTTACCCACACTCTCCAACTGGTACTGCGTGACGCTTTGGATGATGATGCCTCCATAAAAAGCCTAGGCAAGGTTCAGAGGCTAGTTGCATTTTGTCTCAAATCCACTCATGCTGCAGATGCCCTGTAGGGAATGCACAAACTTCAACCTGCCAATGTCACACACAGGAATAGCCAATTGAAAATGCTTAGGTCAGCTCTTAAAGCTGATGATGTCCTTGCTGAGCTCCACTGCCCAATTCAGCTATCACCATATGAACTCAAAATCATTCAGGAACTTTGTGAGGTTTTAGAACCCTTTGAGGAGGTTACAGACTGCTGTCAGGCAGAGAAAGCTGTAACATCAAGCTATGTCATTCCTTGTGTGAGAGGACTGAGACATGCCATTAAAGATGCCAAAATGACTGGGAACAAGAAGTTTCTGTCCACCTTACGAACTGCACTCTAGAGGCGACTTCTAAAATTTGAAGATATGGAGTGCTTCCAGATGACTGCAACTCTTGATCCAAGATTTAAGCTAAACTGGTGTAACGGTGAAGAACAGAACATAATCAGAAACCTCCTCGCTGCAAAAGTTGATTCTATACATTCACAAGCCACTTCTGCCATTAATATCCAACCACACAAACGCCCCAGACTCTTTTCCTACATGGATACCCAAACAACTTCTGTGCCAATTGATGCATCCTCACATGAGCTCCCAGTTTACTTGAGTGCCCCATGTTTGGCAGAGGGTACCAACCCTTTGTTGTTCTGGAAAGAAAACCAAAATCGCTTCCCAAACCTTGCTGTACTTGCATGCAAATATCTGGCCATACCTGCTTCCTCTGCACCTGTTAAGAAGATATTTAGTGTTGGTAGAAAGATATTCCAACCAGAGCGATGCCGCCACAATGATAAAACGTTTCAAGAGCTGATGATCATGAAATGCAACAATGTTACTCCGTAAAGTAAATAAAATAATAATTGCATTCATTTTTATCTTCCATATTCTTCTACCCTTCACTTACCCAGCTAAGTATATGAAAAATCTTTCTGTGAAATTTATTCTGTGTGTAATTCTTCTCCCTTGAGATAACTTTTGATTGAAATGTGTAAAAGTAAGATTTTCTTGTGGTGAATGATTCACAGTAATAAACCTGGAGACCACATTTAAAATGGACTGTTTGCATGATGTTCTAACTGCATGAGATGGTTTATGATCCTGTTATGAGTAGTTGTGGATTTTGTAGAGCATTGAACAATTGAAAACTCATAGTGACAAAAATCAAACGCAAACGTGTTTTGACGTCCTGTCCGCCACGATTTAGTTACACTATCTACGATGTATCGTATATACATTTTTTTAAGATAAGGTAAAGTCTGTTGGGCTTTTTACACGCGAGCCTAGTGGCCCATCAGGCCGTTGCTTATCCCTGGTCCCCCCCATCCCCACCCCCCAGTGCAGCTAACTGGGTTATCAAAGGCGGGCCATGTCTCTCACTGTCTATGGTGAGAGGTTCATGTAAAAGAACCATTGCTGACTTTCGTAAAGAGTATCTGCAAAGCCATCAGCGTGGTTCTGTCAGGATGGGCGTCCGTCGTACAAGCCTATGTCGAAATCAAACGTGCGAATCATTCGCTTTGGCGACTCCTAATAAAAGGAAAAAGCCGAAAGGAAATCTCACTCTCTCTCTCCCATAGCGTGAAGCGACGAGGAGTTCAACTCCTGGATGGGATGCTAGTCCATTGCAGGTTACCTTTCCAGTATATTTTTACTGCTGGGTAAACAGAAGCACACTTGTGGTGAAGACCTTGCCCAGGGGTCTTAGTACAGTGGGGGTCTAACTGGGATTTGAACACACAACCTCCTGCAGCACCCGAACCACTACACTATCGGCCCCACAGTACATTTATTTAGAGCTATATTAAATGTACATCATGTGGGCTGAATAGTAACTCGAGCACATGGTGTGTGTATATATATGAACACGCACACACTGGTCCTTCTCAAAAAATTAGCATATTGTGATAAAGTTCATTATTTTCTGTAATGTACTTATAAACATTAGACTTTCATATATTTTAGATTCATTACACACAACAAAAGAAGTTCAAGCCTTTTATTGTTTTAATATTCATAATTTTGGCAAAAAAGTAAAGAAAAACCAAAAATCCCTATCTCAAAAAATTAGCATATTTCATCCGACCAATAAAAAAAGTGTTTCTAATACAAAAAAGTCAACCTTCAAATAATTGTGTTTAGTTATGCACTCAATATTTGGTCGGGAAACAAGTGCCTGTGGCACTGCTGATTGCCTCCATGCCAAGCCGCATTGAAGCAGTCATTTCTGCAAAAGGATTGGCATGGAGGCAATCAGCCTGTGGCACTGCTGAGGTGTTATGGAGGCCCAGGATGCTTCGATAGCGGCCTTAAGCTTATCCACAGTGTTGGGTCTGGTGTCTCTCAACTTTCTCTTCACAATATCCCACAGATTCTCTATGGGGTTCAGGTCAGGAGGGTTTGAAGGCCAATTGAGCACAGTAATACCATGGTCAGTAAACCATTTACCAGTGGTTTTGTCACTGTGAGCAGGTGCCAGGTCGTGCTGAAAAATCAAAATCTTCATGTCCATAAAGCTTTTCAGCACATGGAAGCAAGAAGTGCTCCAAAATCTCCTGATAGCTAGCTGCATTGACTCTGCCCTTGATAAAACACAGTGGACCAACACCAGCAGTTGACATGGCACCCGAGACCATCACTGACTGTGGGTACTTGACGCTGGACTTCAGGCATTTTGGCATTTCCTTCTCCCCAGTCTTCCTCCAGACTCTGGCACCTTGATTGCTGAATGACATGAAAAATTTGCTTTCATCCGAAAAAAGTACTTTCTTCTGACGCTGTTTCTGGTTCAAAAGTGGCTTGACCTGGGGAATGCGGCACCTGTAGCCCATTTCCTGCACATGCCTGTGCACTGTGGCTTTGGATGTTTCTACTCCAGACTCAGTCCACTGCTTCCACAGGTCCCCCAAGGTCTGGAATCGGCCCTTCTCCACAGTCTTCCTCAGGGTCCGGTCACCTCTTCTGGTTGTGCAGCGTTTTCTGCCACACTTTTTCCTTCCCACAGACATCCCACTGAGGTTCCTTGATACAGCACAAACTCAGGTCAGGTCGGCAGTCTTACCCATGATTGTGGTTTTGAGTAATGAACCAGGTTGGGAGTTTTTAAAAGGCTCAGGAATCTTTTGCAGGTGTTTAGGGTTAATTGGTTGATTCAGATGATCAGGTTAATTGCTCGTTTAGAGTACCTTTTCATGATATGCTAACTTTTTGAGAGGAATTTTGGGTTTTCATGAGCTGTATGCCAAAATCATCAGTATTAAAACAATAAAAACCTGAAACCAGAGTTGTGGCAACTACAGAGGGATAAAGTTGATGAACCATACGATGAAGTTATGGGAAAGAATAGTGGAAGCTCAACTAAGGGCAAAGGTCAGCATTTGTGAACAACAGTTTGGTTTCATGCCAAGAAAGAGCACCACGGATGCAATTTGCTTTGAGGGTGTTAATAGAGAAGTACAGAGAAGGCCAGAGGGAGCTGCATTGTGCCTTTTGGGATCTGGAGAAAGCATATGACAGGGTGCCGAGAGAGGAACTGTGGTATTGGAATTGGTATTGGAAGCCTGGAGTGGCAGAGAAGTATGTTAGAGTGGTGCAGGACATGTATGAGAGATGTAAGATAGTGGTGAGGTGTGCTGTCAGTGTGGCAGAAGAGTTCAAGGTGGAGGTGGGACTGCATCAAGAGTTAGCTTTGAGCCCCTTCTCGATTGCTATGGTGATGAACAGGCTGACAGACAAGGTTAGACAAGAATCTCCATGGACTGTGATGCTTGCAGAGGGCATTGTGACCTGGAGTGAGTAGAGAACAAGTGGAGGAAAATCTAGAGGGGTGGAGGAAAGCCCTGGAATGGAGAGGAATGAAGGTTAGCCGCAGTAAAACAGAATACACGTGTGTGAATGACAAGGACTCAAGAGGAACGGTGAGGTTACAGAGAGCAGAGATAAAGAAGGTGGAGGATTTAAAGTACTTAGGCTCAACAATCCAGAGCAATGGAGAGTGTGGAAGAGAGGTTGAAGAAGCATGTGATGGCAGGTTGGAATGGTTGGAGAAACGTGTCTGGTGTGATGTGTGATAGGAGAGTATCGGCAAGAATGAAAGGAAAAATGTACAAGACGGTGTTGAGGCCAGCGATGTTGTATGGTTTAGAAACAGTGGCACTGAGGAAAAGACAGGAGGCAGAGCTGGAGGTAGCAGAGATGAAAATGTTGAGGTTCTCTTTGGGAGTAACGAGGATGGATAGGATCAGGAATGAGTACATCAGAGGGACAGCACATGTAAGATGCTTTGGAGACAAAGTCAGAGAGGCTAGATTGAGATGGTTTGGACATGTACAGAGGAGGGATAGCGAGTATATTGGTAGTAGGATGCTGAAGTTGGAACTACCAGGCAGAAGGCCGAGAGGAAGACCAAAGAAGATTTATGGATGTGGTGAAGTAGGACATGAAGGTAGTTGGAGTAAGAGTGACAGGGAGGCAGATGATTCGCTGTGGCGACCCCTGAAGGGAAAAGCCAAAAGGAAAAGAAGACATGTGTGTATGTCAGTCGGGGGGGTGGGGGTTGATCCTACTTCGCGGATTTTGATGGTCGGATGGGTATCTCGGTCACAATTAACTGCGGAAAGTGAGGGATCTCTGTGTGTGTGTGTGTGTGTGTGTGTATGTATATATCTTCTTCTTTTCCTTTCGGCTTTTCCCTTGAGGGGTCGCCACAGCGAATCATCTGCCTCCATCTCACCCTATCCTTTGCATCTTCTTCTCTTACACCAACAACCTTCATGTCCTCCTTCACCACATCCATGAATCGTCTCTTTGGTCTTCCTCTAGGCCTTTTGCCTGGTAGTTCCAGCCTCAGCATCCTATTACCAATATACTCACTATCCCTCCTCTGTAGTTTATTTGGCATTTATTTATTTTTGGCATGTATATATATATATATATATATATATATATATATATATATAGAGAGAGAGAGAGAGAGAGAGAGAGAGAGAGAGAGGATTTTCTGAGTAGATCCTTCCGTGGGAGAGTGCTCAATACTTTTTGGTAGAGCAAATAACAAAAATCAAAAGGTCCATCATCATGTGATGAATGGAGTTTCAATAGAAAGTCTTTGTCCTGTCCTTTTATTTTATATATATATATATATATATATATATATATATATATATATATATATATATATATATATATATATATATATATATATATAAAATGCAGCCGGGGCACAAACCAGTGTCTCTCCCTCACGCCGATCCCAAGCCGGATAAATGCAGAGGGTTGCGTCAGGAAGGGCATCCGGCGTAAAACAAATGCCAAATAAACTATGCGAATCACAAGAAAGAATCACATACCGGATCGGTCGAGGCCCGGGTTAACAACGACCGCCATCAGTGCCGTCAACCAACAGGGTGCTGATGGAAATTGGACTACTGTTGGTCGAAGACGTCGATGAAGGAGAGGCGGGAGGCGTGTCCGTTGCCAGAGAGAGAAGAGGAAAGGAATGAGTCGAGGACTGAAAGTAGGGACTTTGAATGTTGGAACTATGACAGGAAAAGGTACAGAGCTGGCTGACATGATGCAGAGGAGGAAGGTGGACATACTGTGTGTTCAGGAGACCAGGTGGAAAGGTCGCAAGGCTGGAAGCATAGGAGCAGGGTTTAAGCTGTTTTATCACGGTGTGGATGGGAAGATAAATGGAGTCGGAGTCATCTTGAAGGAGGAGTTTGCCAGGAATGTTCTAGAAGTGAAAAGAGTGTCAGACAGAGTGATGAGTCTCAAGTTCGAAATTAAAGGTGTGATGGTCAATGTTGTTAGTGCTTATGCCCCACAGACAGGATGTGAGCGAGAAGAGAAGGAGAGATTCTGGAGGGAGTTAGATGAAGTGAGAGTACCCCCAGAGATGAAAGAGTGGTCATTGGGGCAGACTTCAATGGACATGTTGGTGCAGGAAACAGAGGGGACGAGGAAGTGATGGGTAGGTTTGGTATCCAGGACAGGAACGCAGAAGGACAGATGTTGGTAGATTTTGCAAAAAGGGTGGAAATGGCTGTGGTGAATACTTTCTTCCAGAAGAGAGAGGAGCATAGGGTGACTTATAAAAGTGGAGGTAGGAGCACACAGGTAGACTACATCTTGTGCAGGCGATGTAATTTAAAGGAAGTCAGTGACTGCAAAGTAGTAGCGGGTGAGTGTGTTGCCAAACAGCATCGGATGGTGGTGTGCAGGATGATGCTGATGGTGAATGTTGAGGTTCTCTTTGGGAGTAACGAGGATGGATAGGATCAGGAATGAGTACATCAGAGGGACAGCACATGTAAGATGCTTTGGAGACAAAGTCAGAGAGGCTAGATTGAGATGGTTTGGACATGTACAGAGGAGGGATAGCGAGTATATTGGTAGTAGGATGCTGAAGTTGGAACTACCAGGCAAAAGGCCTAGAGGAAGACCAAAGAGACGATTCATGGATGTGGTGAAGGAGGACATGAAGGTCGTTGGTGTAAGAGAAGATGCAAAGGATAGGGTGAGATGGAGGCAGATGAGTCGCTGTGGCGACCCCTGAAGGGAAAAGCCGAAAGGAAAAGAAGAATATATATATATATGTGTGTGTGTGTGTGTGTGTGTGTGTCTATATATCTTCTTCTTTTCCTTTCGGCTGTTCCCTTCAGGGGTCGCCACAGCAAATGATCTGCCTCCATCTCTCCTTATCCTCTGCATCTTCTACTCTTACTCCAACGACCTTCATGTCCGCCTTCACTGCATCCATAAATCTTCTCTTTGGTCTTCCTCTGGGCCTTTTGCCTGGTAGTTCCAACCTCAGCATCCTACGACCAATATACTCACTATCCCTCCTCTGTACATGTCCAAACCATCTCAATCTAGCCTCTCTGACTTTGTCTCCAAAACATCTAACATGTGCTGTCCCTCTGATGTACTCATTTCTGATCCTATCCATCCTCGTTACTCCCAAAGAGAACCTCAACATTTTCATCTCTGCTACCTCCAACTCTGACTCCTGTCTTTTCCCCAGGGCCACTGTCTCTAAACCATACAACATTGCTGGCCTCATCACCGTCTTATACACTTTTCCCTTGCCGATACTCTCCTATCGCACATCACACCGGACACTTTTCTCCATCCATTCCAACCTGCCTGCATGCGCTTCTTCACCTCTTTTCCACACTCTCCATTGCTCTGGATTGTTGAGCCTAAGTACTTAAAATCCTCCACCTTCTTTATCTCTGCCCCCTGTAACCTCAAAGTTCCTCTTGGGTCCTTGTCGTTCACACACATGTATTCTGTCTTACTAAGACTAGCCTTCAATCCCCTCCTTTCCAGGGCATACCGCCACCTCTCTAGATTTTCCTCCACTCGGTCTCTGCTCTCACTACAGATCACTATGTCATCTGCAAACATCATAGTCCATGGAGATTCTTGTCTAACCTCATCTGTTAGCCTGTCCATCACCATAGCAAACAAGAAGGGGCTGAGAGCTGACCCTTGATGCAGTCCCACCTCCACCTTGAACTCTTCTGTCACACCGACAGCACACCTCACCACTGTCTTACATCTATCATACATGTCCTGCACCACTCTAACATACTTCTCTGCCACTCCAGACTTCCTCATACAATACCACAGTTCTTCTCTCGGCACCCTGTCATATGCTTTCTCCAGATCCACAAAGGCACAATGCAGCTCCTTCTGACCTTCTCTGTACTTCTCTATTAACATCCTCAAAGCAAACACTGCATCTGTGGTGCTCTTTCTGGGCATGAAACCAAACTGTTGTTCACAAATGCTGACCTCTGCCCTTAGTCTTGCTTCCACTATTCTTTCCCATAGCTTCATTGTATGGCTCATCAACTTTATCCCTCTGTAGTTGCCACAACTCTGTACATCTCCCTTGTTCCTAAAAATGGGCACAAGCACACTTCTCCTCCATTCCTCTGGCATCTGCTCACTTTCTAAGACCTTGTTGAATATTCTTGTCAGAAAATCTACTGCTACCTCCCCTAGACACTTCCATACCTCAACTGGTATGTCATCAGGGCCAACTGCCTTTCCATTCTTCATCCTCTTCAATGCCCTCCTCACTTCTCCCTTACTAATCTTTGCTACTTCCTGCTCCTCAACGGTCACCCCTTCTACTCTTTTTCTCTCTCATTTTCCTCATTCATCAGCTCTTCAAAGTACTCTTTCCATCTTCCCAGCACACTTCTGTCATCAGTCAATACATTTCCCTCTCTGTCCTTTATCACTCTAACTTGCTGCACGTCTTTCCCATCTCCATTTCTCTGCTGTGCTAACCTGTATAGATCATTTTCTCTCTCCTTACTGTTCAACCTATCATACAAGTCATCATACGCCCTCTGTTTGGCCTTTGACACCGCTACCTTCGCCTTACGCTGTGTCTCCCTGTACTCCTGTTTACTCTCTTCGGTCCTCTCAATGTCCCACTTCTTCTTGGCTAACCTCTTCTTTTGTACACACTCCTGCACTTCCTCATTCCACCACCAAGTTTCCTTATCTACTTTCCTTCGAGAGGACACACCAAGTACTCTCCTACCGGTCTCCCTGATCACATTTGCTGTGGTTGTCCAGTCCTCTGGAAGCACTTCCTGACTACCCAAAGCCTGTTTCAACTCCTCGTTGAAGACAACACGACACTCTTCCTTTTTCAGCTTCCACCACTTTGTCTTCTGTTCTGCCTTTGCCTTTTTCACCTTTCTCACCATCAGTGTCATCCTGCACACCACCATCCTATGCTGTTTGGCAACACTCTCACCCACTACTACTTTGCAGTCACTGACTTCCTTCAAATTACATCGCCTGCACAAGATGTAGTCTACCTGTGTGCTCTTACCTCCGCTTTCATAAGTCACCCTATGCTTCTGTTTCTTCTTGAAGAAAGTATTCACCACAGCCATTTCCATCCTTTTTGCAAAATCGATCAACATCTGTCCTTCTATGTTCCTGTCCTGGATACCAAACCTGCCCATCACTTCCTCGTCCCCTCTGTTGCCTGCACCAACATGTCCATTGAAGTCTGCTCCAATGACCACTCTTTCTGGGGGTACTCTGCATCACTTCATCTAACTCACTCCAGAATCTCTCCTTCTCTTCAAGCTTACATCCTGCCTGTGGGGCATAAGCACTAACAACATTGACCATCACGCCTTCAATTTCTAACTTGAGACTCATCACTCTGTCTGACACTCTTTTCACTTCTAGAACATTCCTGACAAACCCCTCCTTCAAGATGACTCCTCCTCCATTTCTCTTCCCATCCACACCATTATAAAACAGTTTAAACCCTGCTCCTAAGCTTTTAGCCTTTCTACCTTTCCACCTTGTCTCCTGAACACACAGTATGTCCACCTTTCTCCTCTGCATCATGTCAGCCAGCTCCCTATCTTTTCCTTGCATAGTTCCAACATTCAAAGTCCCTCCTCTCAGTCCGAGGCTCACGCATTTCCTCTTCTCTCTCTGCCTACGGACACGCCTCCCGCCTCTCCTTCTTCGACGTCTTCGACCAACAGTAGTCCAATTTCCATCAGCACCCTGTTGGTTGACAGCACTGATGGCGGTCGTTGTTAACCCGGGCCTCGACCGATCCGGTATGAATTCTGTATTGATCATTTGCATTTTTTTTTTTTTTTGGCAGAAGTTTTACGCCGGATGCCCTTCCTGTCGCAACCCTCTGCATTTATCCGGGCTTGGGACCGGCATAAGGGGGAGAGACACTGGTTAGTGCCCGCCCCCCGCCCCCCGCCTCATGGCTGCATTGTGTGTGTGTCTGTATATATAGATAGATATAAGTGGGGCCAATAAGTATTGGGCAATGTAAAATTATGCAAGTTCACCCATTTAAAAAGATGAGAGGTTTGTAATTTTCATCATAGTACACATCAAGCTTGAGAGACAGAATGTAAAATAAAATCCAGGAAATCACATCGTATGATGTTGAAACAATTTATTCGTGAAAATGGAAATGGGAGGCCAATAGATATTGGGCAGCTAGAAAACAAACATTCTTTCGGCCCCCACTCATTAACAGTATGAATGACACCTGTTTGAACTGATTAGATGCATAAGAGACACCTTCAAACCTGCACACACCTTCAAACTGTCAGACTGCAGTCTTCACCATGACCAAGACCAGAGAGCTTCCCAAAGACACCAGAGATAAAATTGTACAACTGCACAAAGCTGGGATGAGTCAAACTGCAATTGGTAAACAATTTTGTGAGAAAAGATCAACAGTTGTTGGAAACATTATTAGAAAATGGAAGAAGTATAACATCACTGACAACCTCCCTAGGAGTGGCACTCCATGCAAGATCTCACCTCGTGGGGTTCGAAGGATCCTGAGAACAGTGAGTAATTAGCCCAGAACTCCACGGAAGGAACTGATCAATGATTTGAAGACGGCAGGAACCACCGTCACAAAGATGACAATAACTAACACACTACGTCATCATGAGATGAAATCCTGTATTGCCCGAAAGGTTCCCCTACTAAACAAAAAACATGTAAAGGCCCATCTGAAATATGCTAACGACCATCTGGACGATCCAGAGGAGGATTGGGAGAATGTGATGTGGTCAGATGAGACCAAAATTGAACTTTTTGGTTTAAACAGCACTCGCCGTGTTTGGAGGAAGAAGAATGCGAGTTTATCCCAAGAACACCAAACCTACTGTGCAGCATGGGGATGCTTTTCTGCAAAAGGGACGGGAGGACTGCACCGTATCAATGGTAACATGAATGGGGCCATGTATTGTGACATTTTGGGTAAAAACCTCCTTCCCTTGGTCAGAGCATTAAAGATGAAACATGGCTGGGTCTTCCAGCATGATAACGATCCAAAGCACACAGCCAAGAAAACCAAGGAGTGGCTCCGTAAAAAGCATATCAAGGTTCCAGACCTCAACCCAATCGAAAACCTGTGGAGGGAGTTAAAACTTCGAGTTGCCAAGCGACAGCCCTCAAACATCGCTCTAGAGAAGTGGGCCAAAATACCAACTAGTGTGTGTAGACCTGGTCAAGAACTACAGGAACCGTTTGACCTCTGTCATTGCCAACCAAGGCTACATTACAAAGTATTAAAAGTAACTTTTTCTGGCTGCCCAATACTTATTGGCCTCCCATTTTCACAAATAAATTGTTTAAAAATCATACAATGTGATTTCCTGTATTTTTTTTTACATTCTGTCTCTCAAGCTTGATGTGTCCCTTTGATGAAAATTACAAACCTCTCTTATCTTTTAAAATGGATGAATTTGCACATTTTTACATTGCCCAATACATATTGGCCCCTGTGTGTGTGTGTGTGTATGTGTGTGTGTATGTATGTGTGTGTGTGTGTGTGTGTGTATATATATATATATATATATATATATATATTTGTTACGTGGCCCTCTTAAATTCTTCCAAATGGAAAATACCAAAGAATATCAAAAGAACCCGTGCAGAATTACCAAGTAAATGATCAACAAATAAGGTGGCTAACTTTAAATAATCTTTTAAATAATTAACCATTAAACAAGTTATGATACAGTTCTAATGTTGTGCACAGGTACCATTTATTATAAGAACTACCTACTCTGGGTATGAGCACAAAATAGAGTTCATGGTGGGGGATTGATTTCACCAAACTTGATTGCAAATGAAGAACTGCAATTTATGCATGTCCATGTCCATAAGGTCATTCAGTGGATCTCCTCACGACATACCAAGGTCTTGACATGTATCCTTGAGAAAGTCACTTCTGGTGACAAAAACCACTCCTGAGGAGATGCAGCCAACCAACATGGACAATCTTCCCGAGATCCTTCGTGGATCCACTCTTGAGTCGTCCTAACAAATATCCAGGATAGCCAAGCAAAAAGTCCTCGCCTGAGTGATGGACAGTTCAGCCCTGGAATTCCCCAAGAGCCCTTACAGATTTGAAATGCTGCTCCTTCTCCTCAGTGTTTGCTAGCTATATCCACACCCAAGTGGTCCTGGTCTCCCCAACAAGTTGTTTTCTCTCTGGTACCAGCCTGAACAAGCCCAGACTTGTCTGTGTTGCTCCTCCCCCTTGTTGGATTGCGCAAATCCAGTCCTTTCCACTGTTTTCTGTATGATGCAACACTCCCCTGTGACTGTGCAACACCCCAAAGCATTGTAAAATACCACAAGTACACTGCACCCAGGTCTCACACCACTACTACTTTAAAGTACATGTGTCCTTCAACATATTGACTCTGTGTGAAACTATCAATGGCCCCGACTCACCAATGTGTACCAGTGAGTCGTACAGAAAACATATACTCCAAGTATTTTAACAAAGATAGGCAGGACCCCCAATTTAGACTTAATGAACACCTTTTATATTACACATAATTAAGACACTTATTAAAGCCAATCGCTATGCCTCTACCCTAGTGTGTGTGTGTGTGTGTATGTATGTATGTGTGTGTGTATATATATATATATATATATATATATATATATATATATATATATATATATATATATATATATATATATATATATATAGATATATAATATATAGATATATAAATAATATAACACACACACACATATGCACGTGCATACTCGCCTACGCCCTCAAGAGAGAAGACACAGGACAGGGATGAAGTTATCGAAATGTTGGCTTATAAAAATATCCAAAACTGAAAATCCACCAGAGCAGCAGTAAATCCTTCACAAACTGGAAAGAATCTGGCACTACAACAATCCTGCCTAAAGAGAGCCACCCACCAAAACTCACACACTGGCGGGGAGGGAATTAGAGCCGGGCTTTCAGAAGACTGGCCAGAATGAAGGCCTTTGCCTGCAGAAAAAAAAGAGAAAGCATGTTTAGAGTTCACTGAAAGGCATGTGGGGGGAAACCCCTGAAACATAGAAGGTCCTCTGGTCAGGTGAGACTAAATGGAACGTTCTGGTCATGAAGGAAAACGCTAAGTTCCGGTAAACCCAACACCTCTCATGACCCACGAATGCCATCCCTACGGTGAAGTGTGGTGGTGGCGGCAGTATCATGCTATGGGGATGTTTATCAGCAGAGAAACAGAAACTGTTTAAAATTGAGGGAATGATGAATGGTGCTGCACAGGGAAATCTTCGAGGAAGAGAAATTGTACTAACTGAAGCAGCTGTGGTCGAAGGAGTGGTTGTACTCCAAGTGGTTAGATGTGCCAAGCTGGGAGAGGCACATTCTGAGAGACTTCTTCTTGTCCTTTCGGCTTTTCCCTTTAGGGGTCGCCACAGCGAATCATCTGCCTCCATCTCACCCTATCCTCTGCATCTTTTTCTCTTACACCAACTGCCTTCATGTCCTCCTTCACCACATCCATGAATCCAGGAATCGTCTCTTTGGTGCACATTCTGAGAGACTAGTAGCTGTAATTGTTGCAAGTCTTGACTCCACATACTATTGATTTTGGGGGTTGAATATACACACCCAAGCTTTCTGGTCTTCATGGTTGTTGGCACACTCTGCAAATCAACTGATAAAACATCCAAATGTCATTTTTAATTCACAGGCTATAAAGCAACAAAATAGGAAAAATGCTTTGCCACTGTGTGTGTGTGTGTGTGTATATAGATAGATACACACACACACACATTGATATCAAACACCAATAAATATATTTAAAATCAGATTTCCTTAAATAGAACGAGAGCAGTTATGTCATCGATCATGTGCTTCACCCATTAGCAGAGCACTAAAATAACACCTCCCCACCTCGGATATCAGCTCTGTTATGAGAAATTGACAGAGTACATATGCAGTCATTGCTTGCCTCAACTAATGAACCTAGGCAGGTCAAGAGGCAGTGATCATCTTCCCCCCCCCAAGGCTGTGTTGGGGAAGTGCTAAGGGTACCTCTGAAATTGCTGAGTAGCAAAATGGAGTACTTTGTGCTGACTGGTGAGCCTGAGCCTCTGGCCACGTGTGAGCTACAGCTGCCAGGTGACTTTTAGTAGCCTCAGAAACAGAGAGAGGACATGCTGATATTAAACCCCAACAAAACACACACACACGCAAACACACATATCTCCGAGTGCTTACACACAATCTGTGTTATTCCAGAGGTATTTGTCGCTCATCCATATCTAACTTCGTATTTAGAATTGAGTTGAATCAATGCAGGTTATTTTAGATCCCTTTTTAAAGAAAAAGCTCAAAGGATAATATAAATTTAAAAAGCCTCAAAAGAGTGAAACCATCTACCAATCTCTTACTCTTTTCAAACATATAAAAAAAAAACCCTGATGATGAAAATGTACATATTTTCAGTGTAACAGGAGATTTTGGAAGAATTTAACTTTTAAAACTTTTAAAATTTTAATTTAAAAAACATTTGCAAGAATGTAAATTGTGTGCGGGTGGAAGAAGATCCGAGAGTTTATTTTTCGGCCATATCACCTCTCTTCCTTGTACAGCGTCTTCCTTGTTTTGTTCACTTCATGCACTTACACTTTATTTTCTTAGCTGGAAAATCTGATGTTGGATAAAGACGGCCATATAAAGATCACTGACTTCGGGCTTTGTAAAGAGGGCATAACGGACGGCGCCACTATGAAGACCTTCTGTGGCACTCCAGAGTATCTGGCCCCTGAGGTAAACACACACACACACACAGGTTGCACAAATATACCTTAATGAGACTGCATGTTTTGGGTGATGTGAAGAGCATTTATTTGTGTTGCATTGTGGTTTTGGCGCGGAGATGCACCACACATTGCACTGTATGAATGTTATGGTGGCTATGAGTATTGGTGGTGTTGTGTCTTGAGTTAGTAAATGATTTACTCGATCAGGAAATCTGAGGTGGAAAGCAGATCCTTGTGTTGACACACATTGTTTGATAGTGTTGGGGTGTGGCTTTAACTACAGTGTGCCTGTATGACATATGGCACTTAAACAATTACATGATGAGGCACTGTGGGCCTGGGACCAGCGTGAGAATGTTTTCTGGGTATATAACTGTATGAAGACATTTCTCAGTTTGGTATTTACTGGTTACCTGCTGGACATGTGGACTTGTTATTACCAAAATCACCATCAACCCTCAGCAGGGACACACCAACCTTCTGACCTCTCTGGCATAGTATTAATGTCTGATGGTTAATTTTTACAAGCTGATGGCTGGGTTTAAACTTAATGTAAATGAATCATAAAGTGGGGATGAACTGAGGGAACTGTCCGTTCATCCATTCATTTTCTGTAAACGCTTAATCCTAGTTAGGGTCGTGGAGAGGCTTGCGGCCATCCCAGCTGACTCCGGACGAGGGCAGAGTACACCCTGGACAGCTCACCAGGCCATCGCAGGGCAGAAACACTCTGACGGCTATGCGTGTGGAAACTCAGCAATAGTTCTTTTATATGAACCTCTCACCATAGACAGTGAGACATGGCCAGCCTTCGATAATCCAGTCAGTACACAGGGGGCTGAGGGAATTATTATTATTATTATTATTATTATTATTATTTTCCTTTCGGCTTTTTTCAGGGGTTGCCACAGCTAATCATCTGATTCACATGTTTGATTTGGCATAGGTTTTTACGTCGGATGCCATTGTTATTATTAGATATTATTATTATTATTATTATTATTGTTGCTGATTAATGAAGTATTTATATTAGAATGTTTTATTTGTTTTTGTTTTTATTTTCTCTTTCATTCAAGAAACAAGTTTAGTTTTACACAAGTGGTTATTTATTTTTTATTTTGATGTGCTGGACTAGTTTGAGTGACAGTGGTACCTCACTTTACGAAATTAATCCGTTCCAGAGCCTTTTTCGTCACCTGCATTTTTCGTAAATTGAACAGCATTTAACATGTAAAACGCGTGATTCGTTCCAAGGCTCCCAATACTACACCATATACCCTTGAAAAATTATAAAAGCATACCTTTTAAGACCACCTTCTGCTTCAATATCGTACCGATGGTAGACGGGTTTGGCCATATTCCTTTGCGATATCACTCGAGCTCATTTCTTCTTCTCACTCGCACCGGAAATTACACGCACGCGCGCGTGTGTGTGCGCGCGTGTGTATGTGCGAGTGTGTGTTGACCATGGCTTCTTAGCAGAGTTATAATCTTACAAATGTTGATGGAAGGTTAAAAGCCTGAGTCAGGAAATAAAGCATAAAACAACAGAAACTATGTCCTTTACATGAAAAGCATTATGGGAGTGTGTGTGGGTGTGAGGGTGCGTGTGCGTGCGTGTGACTTCCGGTGCGAGTGAGAAGAAGAAACACGCTTGAGTGATATCGCAAAGGAATATGAAGCAGAAGGAGGTCTTAAAAGGTATGCTTTAAGAATTTTTAAAGGGTTTCGGGGGTAGATTTGAGGGCCTTGGAACGAATCACACGTTTTACATGTAAAATGTGGTTCAATGGGAGAGAGCTGCGTCATCCCTCGTAGCCAATGGGAGGCCAGCGGGGTGGGATGTTTGGAGATAGCCAATGGGAGGTAGCTGCGTCATCCCTCCTAGCCAATGGGAGGCCAGCAGGGCGGGATGTTTGAACATCATTGATGGGAGAGTAGCTCATGCATTGTTTGAATGGCGCGTTTGAATGGCACGTTTGAATTTTTATAACGTGAACCTGTTTTGTATCCAGAGACAAAGATTTTAGGAAAATGCATTTCGTAACCTGCATTTTTCATTTGGTGAGACTTTTGTAAAGTAAGGTACAGTACCACTGTATTTTGCTGCTCATTACTTCCACCTTCTGGAATTAGCGTGTTACTGACATTGAATTGGTAAAGCAACCTTGGGGGTGTTGTCAGTAATTCTGTTTTGTTTCATTCACTGGCCGTTTTTGTTTCTTTTTATTTTATTTCAGTTAAATTTTTGCCAGTAGTTTTTTTGTTTCATATTATAATACATTTTTTTTGTTATTTTAGATGCTGTACTTGAGCCACCTGTTGTACTAAGGACCTCAATGCTCTCACGCTCTCTCTCTCTCTCTCTCGCTCGCTCGCTCGCTCATGCTCTCTCTTGCTTGCTCTCGCTCACTCTCTCTCTCTCTCGCTCTTGTTCTCTTTCTCATTCTTTTGCTCTCGCTCACACTCTCTCTCTCACTCGCTCGCTCTCGATCAGTTTACTGATTAAATCCTTTCAAGAACCTAAAAGCTGACCTGAGCCAGCATCCGTTTATCCTGTTTTTTTTATCCTGTTATGCCCTCTGACCTCCTTTTCCCGTGAGTTGACCTGACAGTGCAGCTTTTCAGGACCTGTTATGTGGGGCTGTGTCACCATGGTAACCTCTTCGGTGGGCTGTGTTTTAGGTTGTTCTGCTATAAACAATGAGCTTGCTGTTCAGACACAGGGCTGTGGAATGCCTTTCCGTCTGTGAATATTCCACTGGGGCGGGGGGGGCTCCACTGGGAGACATTCTTTCACTGTGGGTTTGCTTACAGCAAATCAGAATGAAGGACCTCCGTGAAGGGATCAGCACTCAATGTACAATAAGTATCTGGTCATTAATACGAAACTGTTGTCAGAATTCTACTAGTTAATGCTCAGAGAATTATAGCTGTACAAACTGAGTCTTCTGGTTTTTATTGTCTTAACATTCAAATATGTGATGAAATCCCAGCTGGAACAGGATATGATGAAACTTAACCTGCGTTATTGCTTGGTACTGTGAACACTACATGAGATCTTTCCATGCTTGACTTTTTCCTATTAAACATGTTGATGTTGATGTCATTACACACTGCCATCAGAAAGATATGGGACCAGACATCAGTCTCTGAGACAACACGCAGTCATTGGTGATTAATACTGGAGACGCTTTAAAGTCCATGGTGATGAGATGGTGAGGTTTAGGACACGGACACGCATGTTTTGTAGCCGCCTAAGTTTGACATAATTAACTTGCAACGTGATTAAAGATAGCAAGATATCAGATTCAGTGTTGATCCCCGTATTATCAACGAGACGTGCGGCCCGGCATTCGGGTGATGAGAAGAAGTGATCTAAGATTTGTTCACCAGAACATCGTTTACATTTTTAGAAACTCAGAGGACCATGAGGGGGGAAAGGGACCTGAAAGTCTATTTGTGGGAGGAGAGACTGTAGTGGCTATAAATATTAGACCTGTGCTGTATTTTCTCACTTTTCTGGTCACTGTAGATAAGAGCTCATGGTTTCATTGGAATTGTTAATTTTTTTTTTTTTTTTTGGAAGATTGTGTGTGTGTGTGTAGAGCCCGTGAGGAAGCCTCCAGGCTTCCCTGGGGGGCGTTTCTGTAACCATGTAAGCTTGTTGCAGTCTATGCTTGTGTGTGTTGAGGGACAGACTTTGGCTCCTGGACTCCTGGCAGCTTCACAGCTGTGCCGCTTTTCTACATATAAGGGGCAGCTGCAGGCCCAGCTGTCTGTTTCTGCCTCTCTATGAGTCACACGACAGCAGCACTGAAAATAGGCAGCAGTTAGTAATCCAAGCAGCGTGCTGGCTTCACCTTACTACCAATGGGCTTAGTCTCCACCTCTGAGGGCACAGCGTTCACCCTGACCCACTCACTCAAACACGGCTCTGCACAACGCTGTAGTATTGAGGTTTTGCACGGGACGTCACAGGGTCACATGACTTTTGTTTATCTGCCATATTGGACGGCATGATCCGGACGGCGCTCGCTCATTCAACATTGCTAAACATTTTAAAATAAATAATAGCGGTTCAACATTACTCAACTGGATGTTGTTTGTCGGTTACTAACTTCCCCGGAGTGATACAAAATAACCAGTGAGTATGGTTATATCGTGTTGCGCTGTTGGCTGTGCAAATAGACAGAGGAGTAAGCCTGCACTGTCATTTTATCGTTTTCCATCTGACCCGGAGAGAAAAGCCAAGTGGATCGCAGCGGTAAATAGGAAAGACTGGAATCCTACAGAAAACACTAGAATATGCAGCGAACACTTTGTGTCAGGTAAATATACATTATTGGGCTTATATGTAAATAAAATATGTGAATTTATACAACCATTATAAGCAGTGATTAATTTTAATTTATTATTGCATTAAGCGCTTGTTTGTGTAGCTCTATTTGGGGATAGAACACGCACCTTAGCCGTTATGAGGTTGTAGTCTCTCTTCCTGGTTCCTGGCTCCCATTGTTGCATACAGCTTACAAATCCGGCATCAAAATTCCATTGATTTGTAAGCTTTTAACTCTTTGCCAGTAAATGGAGATGGCCTGTGGACAAGATATGTACAAAGATCCAAGTAGGCAAAAGCAGGAAGGGAAGAATGGTCGCATTCTAACACATTCCTAAATATTGACTGCGGCATTAGATATGGATCGGCAATCCTAAGCTGCTTTATTTTACTCAGATACCTCGCCCTCTGGTCACCTCTCAGATGATTGACAACGTCTGACAATATTATAGTGTCATTGCTTTTGCCTTCAACACTCTCGCATATTTTGCTTTCGCTGTCATTATCAGTTGTTTCTGAAGCCATGCTTAGTGAATCGTGTGTGTGTGTGTGTATGTGTGTGTGTGTGTATGTGTGTGTGTGTGTGTGTGTGTGTGTGTCTGTGTGTGTGTGTGTTCTGGATCACGCTTGCCGTCCAAGATGGTGCATGAAGTTATTGGGATCACGCGACTGCAAAACCTCAATTTATGCACCAGCGCAAACATCTATACTTGAGGCATAAGACCCCACAGACTACCATATAAATAAATGTACAGTGGGTGGGATATCAGAACCAAATCATCATCCCAAATTCTTTACAAAGTTTCTACAGGTTTTATGCGCACAAGAATTAGTTTATCAAATATAAAACACCCCACTGTCCATTGACTCCACTCCACTGATCAAGGTACCAGATGAAGGGCTATCGCTGAATGATATATGAGAACTGAGGCTGGGATAACCGTAGCCGTTCTGGAGGATTCCACTGTTAAAATTTATCATGAAATAAATCTGCACCTTACAAGTACATGGCAGCTGTTCTGTTTATCTGCAGTAACTGCAGTGTATCTGTGGTGATCACATACATTTTTACCCTCACAGAAATCTACAGTAACTTCCAGTAGGCCAGATTTGCCTTGTGGAAGCCTTTGTGGTTGCACTGGTTGACTTGACCCGGCCCTCAATTGATGCTAATTTCCAACATGTCCAAACCTTCTGTAAATAGAAAACACACCTTCCAGGTTCTTAGGGTAGTTTAATACTCTCACACAGAACACCTATGAGGTAATGTCACCTACCGTCATTTTCTATGCAGTCATTCTGAAGATGTCACACAGAGGTTTTATGTAAATCTGGCAACTGTGTGGATGGAATAATTATTCATATATCTTTTCCCCAAACCACAAATATTGACATGAAAAACAGACTTTGCTTTGAAGGATTGTATTTTTGGTGAAATCACATCATCCGGGTCCATTGTTTTCTACTTACTTTGGTTGCTACTCAAAACACAACCATGCAACTGAATCCATATTATACTAGAGCAGGTCACATAGGAGTCTCACACATATATACACACACACACACACACACACACACACACACACACACACAGCGCGCGCGTTGCCCCATTTAATGAACTGAGCAGTTGAGGGCCTTGCTTCAAGGACCCAACAGTGGCAGATTGGTGCAAACAAAATAATCGAGAAAGTTTATAAATACAGTTTATAAACTGTTTTGCAGTTGATTGGGTGAAATAAGTACAGTATTTGATCTCTTAAAAATCAGCAGGTATTGTAATTCACAGCAAGCAGTCATGTGCCCATGAGGTGCACAAGTTACTCCTGGTACTTTAATAAAGTTCCTCTAAACCCACCATCTAATGCATTTAAAAGACTCATCTACAGAATCAGTCTCCTCCATTCCAACCTCTTCACCACCATGGCAAAGGCTAACGGACATCAGGGACAAGGGTGTAGACCTGCACAAGCCTAGGATGGGTTACAAGACCATGAGGAAGAAACTTGGTGAGAAGGAGACATCTACCGTATTTTCCAGACTATACGTCACTCCCGGAGTACAAGTCGCATTGGCCAAAAAAAAAACCCCAAAGCATAATAAAGAAGAAAAAAACGGAAGTCGCACTGAACTATAAGTCACAAAGTCATGGAAACTGTTTACCTTCGCTTGGAAATCTGCTGGCAGTTTTGGTGACGTTGTGGTCCTCGCTCTGATAGAGAGGCGGTTGTGTTGCATGAAGCAGTAACACCAAGAAAGTGCCCATGCAAAGTTATTTATATTCATCAGCTTGCCAACTACCTGGACGTGGAGATGCAACTGCACTGTTGGCAAGCACTGCCCTGAGGCACGTTGCTCAAGCACCCATGTGAGAGATCATTCCTCTAGCTGTGGCCATCTAGCTTTTAGCCCACTATTACCACTTTTTGTTTTCTCCATTGCAGTAATAATAATCTCTGCTTTTTTCCAGTCCCTCACAAGTTTCTCGTTCATTCCAAACTTTCTTTCTGCTTTTCATTACCATTTTCTACTGCATGTTTCACTACTAGCAGAATGCAGCCATGGGGGGGGGGGGGGGGCACAAACCTGTGTCTCTCCCTCACGCCGGTCCCAAGCCCGGACAAATGCAGAGGGTTGCGTCAGGAAGGGCATCCGGCATAAAACAAATGCCAAATAAAATATGCGAATCACAAGAAAGAATGACATACCGGATCGGTTGAGGCCCGGGTTAACAACGACCGCCATCAGTGCTGTCAACCAACAGGGTGCTGATGGAAATTGGACTACTGTTGGTTGAAGAAGGAGAGGTGGGAGGCGTGTCCGTAGCCAGAGAGAGAAGAGGAAAGGCATGAGTCTAGGACTGAAAGTAGGGACTTTGAATGTTGGAACGATGGCAGGAAAAGGTAGAGAGCTGGCTGACATGATGCAGAGGAGGAAGGTGGACATACTGTGTGTTCAGGAGACCAGGTAGAAAGGTAGCAAGGCTAGATGCATAGGAGCAGGGTTTAAGCTGTTTTTTCATGGTGTGGATGGGAAGAGAAATGGAGTCGGAGTCATCTTGAAGGAGGAGTTTGTCAGGAATGTTCTAGAAGTGCAAAGAGTGTCGGACAGTGATGAGTCTCAAGTTAGAAATTGAAGGCGTGATGTTCAATGTTTTTAGTGCTTATGCCCCACAAGCAGGATGTGAGCGAGAAGAGAAGGAGAGATTCTGGAGTGAGTTAGATGAAGTGATGCAGAGTACCCCAAGAGGTGAAAGAGTGGTCATTGGGGCAGACTGCAATGGACATGTTGGTGCAGGAAACAGAGGGGACGATGAAGTGATGGGCAGGTTTGGTATCCAGGACAGGAACGCAGAAGGACAGATGTTGGTAGATTTTGCAAAAAGCATGGAAATGGCTGTGGTGAATACATTCTTCCAGAAGAGAGAGGAGCATAGGGTGACTTATAAAAGTGGAGGTAGGAGCGCACAGGTAGACTGGAAGGAAAGTAGATAAGGAGACTTGGTGGTGGAATGAGGAAGTGCAGGAGTGTGTACAAAGGAAGAGGTTAGCTAAGAAGAAGTGGGACATTGAGAAAACCGAAGAGAGTAAACAGGAGTACAGACACAGCGTAAGGCAAAGGTAGCAGTGTCAAAGGCCAAACAGAGCGCGTTTGATGACTTGTATGCTCGGTTGGAAAGTAAGGAGGGAGAAAATGATTTATACAGGTTGGCACAGCAGAGAAATAGAGATGGGAAGGACGTGCAGCAAATTAGATTGATAAAGGACAGAGAGGAAAATGTATTGACTGATGACAGAAGTGTGCTGGGAAGATGGAAAGAGTACTTTGAAGAGCTGATTGATGAGGAAAATGAGAGAGAAAAAAGAGTAGAAGAGGTGACTGTTGGGGACCAGGAAGTAGCAAAGATTAGTAAGGGTGAAGTGAGGAGGGCATTGAAGAGGATGAAGAATGGAAAGGCAGTTGGTCCTGATGACATACCGGTGGAGGTATGGAAGTGTCTAGGAGAGGTAGCAGTAGATTTTCTGACAAGAACATTTAACAAGGTCTTAGAGAGTGAGAGGATGCCAGAGGAATGGAGGAGAAGTGTGCTGGTGCCCATTTTTAAGAACAAGGGAGACGTGCAGAGTTGTGGCAACTACAGAGGGATAAAGTTGATGAGCCATACGATGAAGTTATGGGAAAGAATAGTGGAAGCTAGACTAAGGGCAGAGGTCAGCATTTGTGAACAACAGTTTGATTTCATGCCAAGAAAGAGCACCACAGATGCAGTGTTTGCCTTGAGGATGTTAATGGAGAAGTACAGAGAAGGTCAGAGGGAGCTGCATTGTGCCTTTGTGGATCTGGAGAAAGCATATGACAGGGTGCCGAGAGAAGAACTGTGGTATTGCATGTGGAAGTCTGGAGTGGCAGAGAAGTATGTTAGAGTAGTGCAGGACATGTATGAGAGATGTAAGACAGTGGTGAGGTGTGCTGTCGGTGTGACACAAGAGTTCAAGGTGGAGGTGGGACTGCATCAAGGGTCAGCTCTGAGCCCCTTCTTGTTTGCTATAGTGATGGACAGGCTGACAGACGAGGTTAGACAAGATTCCCCATGGACTATGATGTTTGCAGATGACATTGTGATCTGTAGTGAGAGCAGAGAACAAGTGCAGGAAAATCTAGAGAGGTGGAGGTATGCCCTGGAAAGGAGGGGAATGAAGATTAGCCTCAGTAAGACAGAATACATGTACATGAATGGCAAGGACCAAAGAGGAACGGTGAGATTACAGGGAGCAGAGATAAGAAAGGTGGAGGATTTTAAGTACTTATGCTTAACAATCCAGAGCAATGGAGAGTGTGAAGAAGCGTGTGCAGGCAGGTTGGAATGGTTGGAGAAAAGTGTCTGGTGTGATGTGTGATAGGAGGGTATCGGCAAGAATGAAAGGAAAAGTGTACAAAACGGTGTGGAGGCCAACAATGTTGTATGGTTTAGAAACAGTGGCCCTGGGGAAAAGAGAGGAGGCAGAGCTGGAGGTAGCAGAGATGAACATGTTGAGGTTCTCTTTGGGAGTAACGAGGATGGATAGGATTAGGAATGAGTACATCAGAGGGACAGCACATGTAAGATGTTTTGAAGACAACGTCAGAGAGGCTAGATTGAGATGGTTTGGACATGTACAGAGGAGGGATAGTGAGTTTATTGGTAATAGGATGCTGAGGCTGGAACTACCAGGCAGAAGGCCTAGAGCAGCGATCACCAACGTGGTGCCCGTGGGCACCAGGTAGCCCGCAAGGACAATATAAGTTGCCCGCGGACCTGTTAGGACAGGCCCACAGCGCCATAGTGCCACTCTCCATTGAACTGCATCTAATTGTTCTGAATATACTGTATTTTTAAATCAAATCAAAATCTTCACATAGATGAATATCATTAATTATTATTAGTAACACAATTAAAGGTAATTTGAGCCAAATTTGTAATTTCAGAGGTGTGTATTGACCTGGTAGCCCTTCACATTAATTGGTAGCCAAGAAGTAGCTCTCAGTTTCAAAAAGGTTGGTGACCCCTGGCCTAGAGGAAGATCAAAGAGACGATTCATGGATGTGGTGAAGGAGGACATAAAGGTCGTTCGTGTAAGAGAAGAAGATTCAAAGGATAGGGTGAGATGGAGGCAGATGATTCGCTGTGGCAACCACTGAAGGGAAAAGTCGAAAGGAAAAGAAGTAGTTGTTTCACTACTTGCAGCTTGTAATCCGCAGAATAGGATTTTCTTTTTTGGGCCATTTCTTCAGTGGTACAGGATGAGCAGGTACTGGTACCCAAGCCTAGAGTCCCCTCTTGTGGTTGTGAGTGTAAAAATAACAAACATGTGAAATTATGTTCGTTATTATAATTTCACATTTAATTTGCTCTGGAGTACAAGCTGCACCTTAAGCCAATGTATGAAAAAAAAAGTGTGACTTGTCTGGAAAATACGGGATGTGATTAGTTGAAGATGGAAAAACACAAAATAACCATCAGTCACTGTTGGACTGATAAGATAAGATAAGATACAGCTTTATTAATCTCACAATGGAGAAATTCACTGTTACAGGCTCTTGAGGTACCATCAGTAGGGGGTGCAAAAATAGATACAAATACAAACATACACACATACATATATATTATATAAGTAAATAAATAATAAATGACTGTATCTCCATGTTAGAATCACGCGTGGTATATGGTTTATGATCATGAGAAAGGTGAACGATCTTCCCAGAACTACACGGGAGGAGCTTCTTAATCATCTCATGGCACTGGGCGAAAACTGATCCCTTTGGCATCAACTGGCCATGCTGCCAAGAACACACTGCACCGTCATTTACAGAGATGAAACTGATGGTGCAGAGTATATTCTGGGCAGCATTTCTCTTCCTCCAAACACGGCAAGCCCCGCCCATATCCAGATCATAATCCGATAGAAAACTTGAGAGCGGAGTTGAAGATTTGAGCTGCCAGGCAGCAGCCTCGACACTATTGGAGATGATCTGTGTAAAACCCTGGAGACCAACTACAAGAAATCTCTGACCCTTTCAAGAACTGAGTCATGTTTTGCTTGGGATCAGATACTTAGTTTTTTATATAATCCCATACAAATTATTAGATAATCTTCGGTGTCGTTCTTTTAAAATAAAAATACAATAAAGTTATAGATCTATTTTCTCTCTGTGTGAAAACCTATAAAATCAGCAGAGGATCAAGTGGTTTCCCCCGCTGTAACATCATCATGATGTTCCATAATCAGTATGAAATGGGAAACGCTGATCATGATGATGGAGGGTTAACTGTAACATCTCCAAGTCAGATTGTGTTTTTTGTTCATGGGGCTGAATACTGTCAGATACACACGTAAACAGTTTAGGATCAGACTCCTCTCCACACTTCCCGTCCTGTGATATTGAAACTACAGGTGTAGCATTTAGTAACCGCGGTCAGTGAGCACACGGACACGACGCCCTGGGTTCCTGAAATGCTATGTCCAGCTCACGATGCCAGCTAGGAGCTCCACAAGTACGCAGAGAACTGGACACGGGCCATCCAGATTGAATCAAAATAGGCAGAATATATGGGGAGTCACTACAGAAATATATAGAGATGAAGACATGAAATGAATGGGGAAAGAATTACATTCATTTTGATGTAAATATATTTAATATTTAATGCATCTGTGAACTACATGTTAACCTGTTCAACGGTTTGTATTCCTTCATAAGATAAATAAACATGAAGCACATTAAGTTTGGATTAGACATCAGAATTTACTTTCCATTTTCTGTTCGGACGATGATACCGTCAGTATTGTCACTAATTTCTTTGAATTGTTTGCACTGATGACCAACACACAAACATTTATCTTAAGGCTAAATTAACACCATCTCTGAATAATTAACTGTTATTAAAGGGCATGTCTGTGAGCAGAGCCTTAGATAATAAAGTCTTTTAAAACTAATTCAAAGTTTTAATGGATACGACATAGAGACAGCTCTGATGTGCTGGAAGTGTCTGTTATCCACTGAGAATAATTACAATGGTACCTCAGTCCTCGACCAGAATTCGTTCCAGACGGCTGGTCGAGTTCCGATTTGGTCGAATTCTGAATCCGTTTTTCCCATTACAAATAAATGTAAATGGTCTTAATCCGTTCCGTCGTCTTCTGAACAGAAGTTAACAGTACGGTAACTCATACCATAAGTCCGCAAATTAAGTGAAAAAATTATTGAATACAGTACACTGTTATGGTCTGTGGTGTGAGAGACTCTGGTTTTGGCGGCTCTCTCTTTGCGCGTTGGAGAGGGGTGTGGCTGTCATACGCGGGTGGAGCGGTAAGCACACACACCTGATTCCACTTAATCACGGGCTATAAAGATTAGTAGCGCTCCTCCCAGTACTAGAAGATTGTCCCTCTTCCCCGTGATCTCTCTGGCTCTCAGCTCCGTGCCCCACCAGTTCCCATTTTAGTTTGATTTCCGTGTTTCTCCGCATCTCTAACAGTGACTAGGATTTCCCTGTGCTCTCGCACCTACCCTGTGAACAATAAAGCGCATCCGTTTCCATCACACTCTGTGTCCTGCATTTTTGGGTTCGGCTGAATGTTCCTGGCGTCATCTGATTAAGCACGGAGCTGAGAGCCAGAGAGATCACGGGGAAGAGGGACAATCTTCTAGCACCGGGAGGAGCGCTCTACTCATCTTTATAGCCCATCATTAAGTGAAATCACATGTGTGTGTTTAGCACTCCACCCATGTGTGACAGCCACGCCCCTCTCCAACGCGCAGAGAGAGTTAGAGCTGCCAAAACCAGAGTCTCACAAAAGAGATCATAACACACTAAAATAAAAACCACAGTACAGTTAAAGCATAAGAACAATAAAGATAAGAATTTTAACCTTTGTGGCGGTGAGCAGTTGGCATACATAAATGTTGGAGAGGAAGAGAAGAGGAGGATTCCCTTGCATAACAGCTTCAGGTTAATCAGCCAAAGGGTTTTTTTCTCTTGCTACTTGCTTTGTGGATGACTGTTCTTCAGGATGTTCCTTTCTCAAAGAACATTTCTAATGTGGCTTGTTTCTGCCTTCTTTTCAAAACCTTACGGAAGTGGCTCATAACCTCATCTTTAACGGTGTTCACAGTGCTGCTAATGCTTTAGCGTAGCTTAGCTTAGCTTTAGCGGTTTAGCTTAGCTTTTAGCGCTTTATCTTAGCTTTAGTGCTATCTTTAGCTTTATTAGGGTCATACATTGTATCAATAACTTTCGGAAAGTGTGCATTTCCCCTCCCTCTCAGTCTCGTTTTTTCTCACACTTTTTTAGCATTCAATTTCTGGATTTTGGTCGATTTCCAGGACAAAAAAATCCCGGATTTTTTGATCGAATTTCGATCTCTAAAGCGTTCTAGTACCGAGGTGCCAATGTACTGATTACCGTATTTTCTGAATTATACGTCGCACTCTTTTTCATACTTTGGCTGAAGGTGTGACTAATACTCCAGATCGATTTTTTTGTGAAATTATTACATATAATTCTGTTCGCCATCATAAACATAATTTCACATGTTTGATATTTTTACACTCACAACCACAAGAGGACACTCTAGGCTTGGGTACCAGTACCTGCTCATACACCATTGAAGAAATGTCCCCAAAAAGAAAATCCTATTCTGTGGATTACACGCTTGCAAGCAATGAAATATGCAGCAGGAAATGGTAATCGAGCAGCAGAAAGAAAGTTTGGAATGAACTAAAAACTAGTGAGGGACTGTAGAAAAGCGAAGATGATTATTACTGCAATGAAGAAAACAAAAAAAGCTAATAGTGGGCTAAAAGCTAGATGGCCACAGCTAGAGGAATGAGTTTACATATGGGTGCTTGAGCAACATGCCTCAGGGATGGGCTTGCCAATGGCGCAGTTGTGTCTCCATGTCCAGGTAGTGAAATTATTACATATAACTCTAAAAAGAGGTCAGAAAAGCAGAGATTATTACTGCAATGAAGAAAACAAAAAAAGCTAATTGTGGGCTAAAAGCTAGATGGCTACAGTTAGAAGAACGAGCTCGCACATGGGGGTTTGAGCAACGTGCTGCAGTGAGGGGCTTGTCAACAGTGCAGTTGCATCTCCATTTCCAAGTAGTTGTCAAGGAGATGAATATGAATGACTTTGTATGAGGACTTACTGGTTGTTACCGCTTCATGCAACGCAACCGCCTCTCGATCAGAGCGAGGACCACAACGTCACAAAAACTGCCAGCATATTTCCAAGCAAAGATGGACAGTTTCCAGGAGTTTGCGACTTGTGCTCCGGAGCGACGTATAGTCCGCAAAATGCGGTAATTACACATGGGGTCCAGGAGGATATCCCACAATATTCATTTTTGAGACATTTCCGGACCCTAAAGTGCATAACTGTGTGTGTGTGTAAAATATTCACAAGTGTTAAGCATGAAATGCCAGTGAGCTAGTAAGCTAGTTATCCTTGTGCGTTCTACTGGCTAACCGTGCCTGTCCTGTTTATTGTAATATTTATGAAACGAAAGGACACAGTGCTCCTAAAAGTGGTTTGGAATACAGTATCATCTGGAAACATGAGAAGACCAGTTAGAAAAAGATTCTTGTTCTTTTTCCTTTCAGTGTTTTCCCTTTTTCAGGGGTCACACAGCGAATCATGTGATTTGCATGTTTGATTTGGCATAGGTTTTTTACGTCGGATGCCCTTCCTGACACAACTCTTTAGCAAGGGACAGAAACACCCTGACGGCTATGCAACTACTCTTTACGAAAGTCAGCAATGGTTCTTTTACATGAACCTCTCACCATAGACAGTGAGAGACATGGCAGGACTGTGATAACCCAGTGAGCCACACTGGGGAGACAGTGACAAGCTTGTGGAGAGTGGGACTCAAACCCCCAACTTTAGGATCAGCAATCCAGCGCCCTTTACCACCAGGCCACCACTGCCTATTAGAAAAAGATTACTATAGTTTAAATTTTCATTTTAAAGTCTGATGATAAGGCTGCCTGCTTCAACTGACCAATTCAGGGTTAAGGGTCTTGCACGAGTGTCCAACAGTGGTACTGAGACTTGAACCACCACCCTTGGTATTGGTTATCCAGCGCTTTGTTTTTGTTCGTGTTGTTCTTCTTCTGCTCCTCCTCTCTGTTCTGGGTCCAAGTTGGTGGAATGAACTTCCTCTGGACATCCGGACAGCTGAGTCACTGGTCACTTCAAACAGCAGCTGAAAAACCTACCTTTTTCAGGAGTACTTGGATTAAGCATCATGCTGTATACAAACACACACCACTAAAAACCCACCACCAAACCCACACACCGTCTCCCGACTGAGTGTGAGTGACAGTAAATGAGTCTGTTTTCTAACAAACCAGTGTAAGAATATATTCACTGACAGAGACTTTAAAGCTCTTCTGCAAGTTGCAGTGGTTGAGAGCTTCTGCTAAATGCTGAAAATGTTGTTACTCGAACAGTTACATTTAGAGCATCCAATTATTTTGTGGTGCTCAAAAATCAGGCTGCTGAATTGACCTTTCTTTCAGGTCCGGTTCGGAAAACAGATCTTGAGACAATTCTTCAGTGATGCTCGTGATGTTAGTTTCGTCTTGTGACTGGGTAGAGGATATTTCACGTGTGCCTGCTCATGATCCTAATAATATAGTAATAATATATATGTATGTGTGCACGGTTGATTGTTCATACTGAAGAGCTGCAGGAGGAGAGTTTCTAAATTTAGAGAGGGTATTTAATCATGTAGTACACCGCCACCAAGTGGAACAGACACTGTATTGCATGCAATCTTGAATTTTTTTTCCTTGAATTGTATATGGTCAGATGTTTTCGATTTGGCATAGTGGTGTAAATGTTAATATTCTGGGATGAATTTAGTATCTGTGAAATCTATTAACACTCAATTGAATACATTGCAGGTATTGGAGGATAATGATTATGGCCGTGCTGTAGATTGGTGGGGACTGGGCGTGGTCATGTACGAAATGATGTGCGGCCGCCTGCCTTTCTATAACCAGGACCATGAACGCCTGTTTGAGCTCATCCTAATGGAGGACATCCGCTTTCCCCGTACACTTGCACCTGAGGCGAAATCACTGCTCTCTGGCCTTCTCAAGAAAGATCCAAATCAGCGGTGAGCAGCTCCTTCTGTTTCCCACACTCCTTCCTTTTAAGTACTGAAGGAGTAACGCGAGGATGGTAATGCACTGACCTGGGTTTTCCTGCCTCATACATCAATATGCACATCCATCTGTACACATATCACATAATGTGCCCTGAATATAAACTCAACACCTTTGGTTATACTCTTAGACATTATGGGATCTCTACTTTTAAGCAACTCGTCCCTTCTCTCTCTCTCTCTCTCTCTCTCTCTCACTTTTGCTCACTCTGTTGCTTTTACTCTCTCACTGTCTCTCTAATTTCTTTCGCTCACTCTCTCTCTCTCTCTTGCTGTCACCACCTCCCCCTCGGTGTGTGTGTGAGAGTGAGAGACCTTTTATTTAATAATGTAATATTATGCAGAAGACCAGGTATGGCACAATACTGTTTAAAAGTTTGGCATCTCTTAAGCATTTGCATGTTTTTAAAAGAAGCACACTTTGCAGCCGCTGAGATAATCATTAATGTTATAAATGATTATTATTGGTGGAAACGATAAAATATCTGCACAGTTGTATTGAGGCCCATTTTTAGTAACTAACACTAACTTGTATTTCAGTGGTACATTATGTTCACTAATGCACTTTTATCATTAAAATAATAATGATTAATTATAAAACCTTTCTTGTAGTTATATCGGCTGTTGTTCTGATTAAAGAAGTAATAAACTTACCCCTCGTTTAGCCGTCTATGTAGAATCAACATTTGGGAGTTTAATTATAGAATCAAAATGGCCAGAAATAAAAGAACTTTGTTCTGAAGTTAATCAGTCTGGATTTGCTCTGCGAAAAGGATATTTCATATAAGAAACTGAGGGTCTTATACAGTGGTGTGTACTACTCCCCTCACAGAACAGCATAAACTGGGTCACCAGGACAGAGAGCGAAGCCTGAGGCTCTGTGCAGACCTGGGCAACAGGACAAGAGCATCGGAGTCTCTAGTTTAAGAAACCGAAGCCTGACAGGTCCTCAATCAGCAGGTTCATAAAATAGTACCTGCTAAATTCCAGAATCAAACTCAGCAGTGAAAAGAGCAAACCATATCTGAGACTGATGAGCAAAAAAGAAAAGATTAAGATTGGGTGGAGGGGAAAGGAAAAAGTGTTGGATATACGAATTTAGGATGTTTTCGGTCACAAGGAGAAACAGTTCTAAAGGATGAAAGCAAAGATGCTAACGATGTGCTTGGTGCTATCTGTCAGATGATAGGGGAAATGTGATGGTCTGAGGGTGCTTTGGTAGTGGTAAGGTGGTAGAATTGTATAGGGTAATAGGAATCTTGAACAAGGAATGGGAAATAGAGGGATCCCTCACTTTCCGCAGTTAATTGGGCCCAAGATCCCCGCGCAACCGCCGAATTCTGCGAAGTAGGATAAACACCCCCAGACACCCATGTTTATATAATATCAATAAATACATATTCAACACTATAAATGCTCATAATAACAAACATTCAAAAATAATGCTTAAGATGTAAATAGAATATAAATATACACATAGACGCACGCACACTCAGATGCGCACCTCACATAGTAGTTTTGATTGGGGGGTGTTTTTTGTTTGTTTGGGGTTTTTCTCTTTTTGTTTTTCTTTTTTTTGTATAATTGGCCTTGTTTTGCAGCATTTTCCTTAACTTTTTCCTCTATTCTTCCTTAATTTCCTTATTTTTTAATTCGATGAATATTTAAAAAAAAAAAAAAAAGCGATGCACTGGAGCCGCATGAATTGAAGTGCGAAGTAGCGAGGGATCCCTCTACCCCATTTTGCAATGCAATGTCATAGCCTGTGGATGACGCTTGATTGAAGCCACTTTCCTCCTTCATATGAACAACGACACAAAGCACAACTTCAAACTATTAAGGGGGTAAACCAGGTATAAAATGTCACACAAAAAATAATTTCCCAAAATTTTAGCTAATTGTACTTTCAGATAGTGATTGTTTCTATAACGTATGATGTGATTTTTAAATTAAAACACATGTAAATAGTATCCCCTCTTTTTCCCCGTTCTCGAGAGTCACCACAGCGAATCATCTGATTCGCACATTTGATTTGGCATGGGTTTTTACGTCGAATACCCTTCCTGTCACAACCCTTTTAGCAGGGGACAGAAACACGCTGACGGCTTTGCAGCCTACTCTTTACGAAGGTCAGCAATGGTTCTTTTACATGCCTCTCACCATAGACAGTGAGAGACATCGCCCGCCTTTGATAACCCAGTTAGCTACACTGGGGGGAAATTGACAACTCTGTGGGGACTCAAACCCCCCAACCTTAGGATCAGCAATCCTGCGCCCTATCCAGTAGATCATCACTGCTCAATACAGATGCAAATAGTATCAAAATTTAAATTGTGTAAGCTATGTCATGATCAAATTTGTCAAATGTCTCCCTCAAATCTTGTAATTTCAATTTACTGTCTCCACTTCTATTGCGCCGATTTTCCTAATTTTTTTCACTGTTATGATGATAAATCCATTCCTCTGTTTCTCTTAAAAAAAACATCTTCACAACGAATTAATATTTTGCAATAATTTTTGGACGGTAAGTTGATGATGGTGGTATCTATGCAATAAACCAATAACATTTGAAAAATCTTAAATATTTATTGAGCAAGCCATACGGGTGTGGGTTTGAATTACCAAAATAGGGGGAGGGTTTATAAGTGACCTTGCACAGATTCTTTTAAACATAAAATATATTATTTTGATTCATTGCATGAAACTATTTTATACTATCTACAGTTTAATTAGTTTTAAGTTTACAGCTGTTTCAATATTCGGAGTCTCTTAACGAGTTACTCTTGTATATACAGGTGACAGTTATCATATGGTATAGATAAATGTATGAATTTAACTTTGGATTGTGTGAATAATCGGATACCTCGTTTACCCCTTAAGAGAAGGAGAAGCTGGTGTTCTGTTAATAATGGATTTCTCACTGCAGTCACCAGATCTCAAACCGATTAACCTATTGTGAGAGCAGCTTGACTATATGGATCATATGCATCTTACCTCCACAAATTGACAGCGAGAATGATACGGGTGTACAAGGCTGTAATGGGGGGGGGGGGGGGGGTTAGGCAAAAGTAAAGTTTGAGGCATAGTTATTATTTCAAATAAAAGTTTTTATTTTTAACCACGTTGATGTCTTGATTAAGAGGGCAGTGGTGGCCCAGTGGTAAGCTGCTGAATTACTGATAAACCAGCACCTCCACCCCCCGGGTGGCTGAGCTTGTCACCTATCTTTAAGGGAGACCCCGCTACCTGGCAAAGGAAACTCATTTCAGCTGCTTGTAACCGGGATCTTGTTCTTTCAGTCACTACCCAAAGCTCTTGACCAGAGGTGACGGTTGCAACGTAGATGGACTGGTAAATTGAGAGTTTTGCCTTGCAGCTCAGCTCCCCCTTCACCATGACGGACCAGTACAGGATCCACTTTGCAGCAGAGGCTGCAGTGATCTGCCTGTCAATCTCCCGCTCCATCCTTCCTTCACTTGTGAACAAAACCCCAATATACTTGAACTCCTCCACTTGAGGCAGGACCTCATTCCAGGCCTGGAGAGTGAAAAAGTGCCCTTTTCCGCATGAGAACCATGGCCTTGGAGGTGCTGATTCTCATCCCAGCTGCTTCACACTCTATTGTGAATTGCTCCAATGAGAGCTGGACGTCCCGGATTGATGAACTCAAAAGGACAACGTCATCTGTAAAAGCAGAGAGGAGATCCGATGGCCGCCAAACCAGGACCCCTCAACCCCTCGCCTGCACCGAGAAATTCTGTCCACAAGAATTATTTACAGAGCTGGTGTCAAAGGACAGCTCTGGCAGACTCCAAATCTCACCGGAAATGAATTTGATCTGTTGTTACCAATGCAGACCTAATTCTGGCTCTGGTGATACAGCAACCAAATGATCCATAGCAATGGGTCCAGTGCTGTACTCTGAGAGCACGCCCCACAAGACAGCCCAAGGCACACAGTTGAAAGCCTTCTCCAAATCCACAAAACACATGTGGACAGGTTGGGCAAACTCCCACCATCCTCTCCAGGATCCTATAGCGCATATAAAGTTGGGCGAGAGTGCCGCGGCCAGGACAAAAACCACATTCTTCATCCTGAACCTCAGGTTCAACTATTGGTTGGATCCTCCTCTCCAGTACCCCTGCATGGATTTTCCCGGGTAGACTCAGGAGTGTCATTCCACGATAATTGGAACACATCCACCGGTCCCCCTTTTTAAAAAGAAGGACTACCACCCCAGTTTGTCAATCCAGAGGTACGGCGTCCGATTGACCACACAATGTTGCAGAGGCGTGTCAACCAAGACAGCCCTACAACATCCAGAGATATTCAGGGATGGATCTCATCCATCCCCAGAGCGTAACCACCGAGGAGCTTTTTGACTACCTCAGCAAGCTCAGCTCCAGTGATGGGTGGACCCCCACCCAAATCCCCAGAGTCTTCCTTCTCTACAGAGTTGTAGAGTTGTTGCAGTGTTGATGGATTGAGGAGGTCTCCTTCCACCTCTTGACAACTTCACCAGTTGAGGTGAGCAGCTCCCACTTCCACTGTAAACAGTATTTATGGAGGACTGCTTCCCCCTCCTGAGGTATCAGATGATGGTCCAGAACTTTTTTGAGGCCAACCGATAATCGCTTTCCGGGCCCTCACCAAACTCCTCCCACACCCGAGACTTTGGATCGGTGACGGCTCAGGCTGCATTACCTTTGGCCTGCTGGTACCTGTCTGCTTCCTGAGGAATTCCACAGGCCAGTAAGGCCCGATAGGCCTTGGCCCCTCTGACAGGAGACAAACGTTCCCAGGAGACCGTAACTACACCATTGGGCCTACCAGGTCTGGAGGGTGGCCTCCCCTGCCATTGGAGCCAGCTCACTACCAAGTGATCAGTTGACATCTCAGTTCCCCTCTTCATCTGGATGTCCAGAACATGCGGTCGCAAGTCTGGTAATACGACTACAAAGTCGATCATCAAACTACAGCCTCAAGTGTCCCAGCGCCAAGTGCACTTGTAGATACCCTTATGTTCGAACATGGTGTTCCGGATGGAGAAACTGTGACGAGCACAGAAGTCCAACAAAGAAACACCATTTGGGTTCAGACTGAAGAGGCCGTACCTGCCGATCACACCCATCCAGATCACACTGTCGTTGCCTGCATGGGAGTTGAAGTCTCCGGGGACAACGAGTGAGTCTCCTGGGGGAGCATTCTCCAACACACTCCCTAAAGACTCCAAGAAGGGTGGGTACTCTGAACGGTCATTTGTTGCATAAGTACAAATGACAGTCAGGACCTGTCCCCCCACCTGAAGGTGGAGGGAAGCTACACTTTCTTCAACCAGGGAGAACCCCAACATGTGGGCTACTAGATGGGGGGCAGCAAGGATGCCCAAAACCAGCTCACCGCCACCCCCCATGAGCAACTATAATGGAATAAGGTACAGCTCCTCTTGAGATGGTTTTGTTCCAGCCCAAGTTATGCATTGAGCTGAGTCCAGCTATATCTAGTTGGTATCTCTCCACTTCACACATCAACTCATGCTCCTTCTCCACCAGAGGGATGACATACCATGTCCAAAGAGTCCGAGTCATTAGTTCAGGATTGGTCCAACAGAACCCATGCCTTCGGTTGCCACCGAACTCGCCGTGCATCTGACCCCTATAGCCCCTCCCACAGGTGTTGGGTCTATACGAGGGTGGACCCATGTCTCTTCTTCGGACTGGACTCAGCTGGGCCCCATGGGCAAAAGCCCGACCACCAGGCACTCAGCTTTGAGCCCCTCCCGCAGGCCTGGCTCCAGGGGGGACTCGGTAACTAGTGTCCAGGCCAGGAAAACTGTCCTTGTGTTTTTCTTCATAGGGGTCTTTTGAACCACGCTTCTTCTGGACCTTCACCTAGGACCTGCTTGCCTTGGTGACCCTACAAAATGCCCCTGACAAGATAGCTCCGAGGATCATTAGGACATACAAACCCCTCCCCCACAATCAGGTGGTGATTCCAAGAGGGGATGAATGGATGTTTTTATTATATTTCATGTTCATTTTATCACTCATTTGATGGATTGAAGTTTGTATTTTCATCGAAAATATGAAATTTTGTGGGTGAATCCAAACTTGTGAACTGTATTGTACATGTTTGTATGGTGTCATTACGTTATTCAGGAATAAGAAATCTTTATATCAAAATATATATATATACTGTAGAGTGTAACTATTAGTTTAAAATGTACCGGAACATTTTGCATGTTGAAGTTCTTTTGATGCTCATTCTGTAGGTTAGGAGGTGGACCAGATGATGCAAAAGAAATCATGCAGCACAAGTTTTTTGCTGGAATCGTGTGGCAAGATGTGTATGGTAAAAAGGTAAAAACCCAAATGGCTGATGTTATCTTGTTCATCTTCATGTCCTGTAATAACACTTGATCATGTTTTTATTGCGAGATACAGTGAGTCGTCAACTTCCGACCACTTTTGGTTCCGGCAGACCGGTCGTAAAGCTATCTTGGTCGTATGTCGATTTTCCATCCAAATACACTCGTGCCAAACAAAAACAGATGAATAAATCTCACGCATTTAAATCTATACATCTATTTTCAATTCCACGTCACTGTGGCGCGCAGCGGAGAGCCAATCCTTTCTGTATTCCAGTTACGGGCGGGTCTGATACCTTCAAACTCCAATTTTATTGGATTGTAACAACAGCTACAGACCGTGCGTGTTGTTTTTGAGTAAAGAGATAAATTTCCCTCGTTTTGATCAGCTCATTTCCACGAAGCCCAGCACAGCTGGCACGCAAACACAAAAGGACAGACATGGAAAAACTTCAACCCGTAGACCAGCTAATTGCCAAAACTTGGGATGTGCTTCCTATCACATAAACACTGCAGCGTGTGAGTCCAATAAAATTAAGAGTTTCAAGGTATCGGACCCGCCCACACACAGAAAGGATTGGCTCTCCGGTTCGTGCCACAGTGACGTGGCATCGAAAGTAGATGAAGAGATTTGCTCTGAGCTCTGAGCAGCTAGAAAATGAAGCTGCATCATCTCCTGCTTGGCCTTTTAAGATGCTGGCGCTGCCGGCAGCACAAGCAACTGTCGTATGCAACACTCGCACTGCACTGCCATGAATCATGCTTCATGACTTTTGCGGGCGTAAAGTCGATCAGATGTAACTCACATAGGTCGTAAGTCGAGGACTCAGTGTACATGTTTTAGTTCACACCTTTACACATAGTTTCAGTGTGAACACACCATTTCTTGTAGTTCACACTTTAGATAAGGGTTGGGCTTATGGTAATCCCTGCTTAAAACACTTTTCCCTCTTTTTTTTTTACAGTGCACATGAGCACAGTGTTTTATCAACAGCAACTATTCATTGAAAACATGAATTCCTTGTGTGGTAGGAAATGCAGATGCACACAATTTTATTACTGAGTTAATACATATGAATATTCTCTCTCTCCCTCTACCCCCTTCAGCTGATTCCTCCATTTAAGCCCCAAGTTACCTCGGAAACTGATACAAGATATTTTGATGAGGAGTTCACTGCACAGACCATCACTATCACCCCACCAGGAGAAGGTATTAACCTGAATATTACACTGAGTGAAGCACAACAGTGGTGCAGTGCACAGCATCGCCAACTCGCAGCTCTAGGAAACCCAGTTCCATCTTAAGATGAGCTTACTGTCTGTGGAGTTGCGTGGGCCATGTATTAGTAGGGGTTTCCGCTACCTTCTTTGTTTTCTCTCCCATATCTCAGTGGCTATACTATGTGGGAATGTGTTTGTGGTGTTCTCCGATCCCCCCAGCGGCCCTGACCAGAATAAAGCTGTTACTGGGATAGTAGCATTCAGTTTAACAGTCCGCTGAACATTTCACCGCCCAGAGACGTCATTTCCCTTCGATTTTAGTTGGATTTTTCAGCATGTGTCACTTGTGAAAGGCAGAAAAAAACAATTCGGTGTTCACCTTTCCTGCTCTCATCCCAGACTGAAGTCAGAGATGCAGATTGGTTTGTTGGTTGATCGATCGATTGATTGATTGGTTGAGTCATTCAACTCTCAGAAAACCAGCCTCAGGCACCTATCAATCATGTGTTAGGAGCTTTGTCTTTACGTGATGTTTAAATCTATAGGGTGACCCTTTAAAACCCCCAAAATTTCAAAGTTAAAGGGGAAAAAATAATTCATTAGAATGAAATTATTATTCTCGCATATGAAACTTCATTCTGTGGAGTTTTTATTCATCATTTCAAGATGAGCCTCCAAACTGAACTAGAAGATTCCACATTTTATTCTTCTGGCTTCCTGCTCTTGCGAGGGTAAACTGGGAGTCTTTTCAAAATGACTAATGCTAACTATTAAACCAATTCTAGCCACTTTAGAGAAATAAATAAAAACACCTGATAATGAATATGCAAATGTTAATGTTTAGCATGTTTAACTTGAAGGCTTGAAGAGTTTGGGCTGGATGAGTATACACTCATGATTTAAGGTAGCACCACAGAACAAAACACACAAGGGGCGGTGTCAGAGGAATGGGCCGCCACTGGACATTACCACACCACAAGATCACCTGATCTGGAAACATTTCCCTCAGCACTTCCACTGATCTTCCAGCTCTGTGTTGTTGCTCCATTTTACTGAAACCACACATTCATTTCTACATCGAGGGGATCAATGTGGGGTTGGGCTACCATCAGTCCTCAGCACCTCCTCTAGCCATCATTAAGATTCATGTGTGATGATAATTAGAATTTAATTGAATTGAACTTGGGTTTTTTTTTTTTACTTTTAAAATGGGAAGGGTGTTTGGTCACTGTGTGTATTTTTGCTTTCTTCCTATTATGATTAATTGATATGTTTAAGCAGCTGTTGAATGAGGCATGGTCTTCTTCTCCTTCTTTTCCTTTCGGCTTTTCCCTTCTGGGGACGCCACAGCGAATCATCTGCCTCCATCTCACCCTATCCTCTGCATCGTCTACTCTTACTCCAACTACCTTCATGTCCTCCTTCACCACATCCATAAATCTTCTCTTTAGTCATCCTCTAGGCCTTCTGCCTGGTAGTTCCAACCTCAGCATCCTACTACCAATATACTCACTATCCCTCCTCTGTACATGTCCAAACCATCTCAATCTAGCCTCTTTGTCTCCAAAACCTCTTACATGTGCTGTTCCTCTGGTGTACTCATTCCTGATCCTATCCATCCTCGTTACTCCCAAAGAGAACCTCAACATTTTCTTCTCTGCTAGCTCCAGCTCTACCTCCTGTCTTTCCCCCAGTGCCACTGTTTCAAAACCATACAACATCACTGGCCTCAACACCGTCTTGTACACTTTTCCTTTCATTCTTGCCCATACCCTCCTATCACACCAGACACTTTTCTCCAACCATTCCAACCTGCCTGCACACGCTTCTTCACCTCTTTTCCACACTCTCCATTGCTCTGGATTGTTGAGCCTAAGTACTTAAAATCCTCCACCTTTCTTATCTCTGCTTCCTGTAATCTCACCGTTCCTCTTGGTTCCTTGTCGTTCACACACATGTATTCTGTTTTACTGAGGCTAACCTTCATTCATCTCCTTTCCAGGGCAATCCTCCACCTCTCCAGATTTTCCTGCACTTGTTCTCTGCTCTCACTACAGATCACAATGTCATCTGCAAACATCATAGTCCATGGGGAATCTTGTCTAACCTCGTCTGTCAGCCTGTCCATCACCATAGCAAACAAGAAGGGGCTCAGAGCTGACCCTTGATGCAGTCCCACCTCCACCTTGAACTCTTCTGTCACACCGACAGCACACCTCACCACTGTCTTACATCTCTCATGCATGTCCTCTAATATACTTCTCGACCACTCCAGACTTCCTCATGCAATACCACAGTTCCTCTCTCGGCACCCTGTCATATGCTTTCTCCAGATCCACAAAGGCACAATGCTGCTCCCTCTGGCCTTCTCTGTACTTCTCTATTAACATTCTCAAAGCAAACACTGCATCTGTGGTGCTCTTTCTTGGCATTAAACCAAACTGTTGTTAACAAATGCTGACCTCTGCCCTTAGTCTAGCTTCCACTATTCTTTCCCATAACTTCATCGTATGGCTCATCAACTTTATCCCTCTGTAGTTGCCACAACTCTGCATGTCTCCCTTTTCTTAAAAATGGGCACAAGTACACTTCTCCTCCATTCCTCCGGCATCCTCTCCACTCTCTAAGACCTTGCTGAATGTTCTTGTCAGAAAATCTACTGCTACCTCTCCTAGACACTTCCATGCCTCCACCGGTATGTCATCAGGACCAACTGCCTTTCCACTCTTCATCCTCTTCGATGCCCTCCTCACTTCACCCTTACTAATCTTTGCTACCTCCTGGTCCTCAACAGTCACCTCTTCTACTCTTTTTTTTCTCTCTCATTTTCCTCATTCATCAGCTCTTCAAAGTACTCTTTCCATCTTCCCAGCACACTCCTGTCATCAGTCAATACATTTCCCATTCTGTCCTTAATCACTCTGACGCTGCACGTCTTCCCCATCTCTATTTCTCTGCTGTGCCAACCTGTATAAATCATTTTCTCCCTCCTTACAGTTCAACCTATCATTCAAGTCATCATCCGCTCTCTGTTTGGCCTTTGACACCGCTGCCTTCGCTTTACACTGTGTCTTCCTGTACTCCTCTTTACTCTCTTCGGTCCTCTCAATGTCCCACTTCTTCTTCGCTAACCTCTTCTTTTGTACACACTCCTGCACTTCCTCATTCCACCACCAAGTCTCCTTATCTACTTTCCTTCCAGAGGACACACCAAGAAACCTCCTCCCTGTCTCCCTGATCACATTAGCTGTAGTTCTGCAGTCATCTGGAAGCACTTCCTGACCACCCAAAGCCTGTTTCAACTCCTCCTTGAAGACAACACGACACTCTTCCTTTTTCAGCTTCCACCACTTTGTCTTCTGCTCTGCCTTTGCCTTCTTCACCTTTCTTACCATCAGCATCATCCTGCACACCACCATCCAATACTGTTTGGCAACACTCTCACCCTCTACTACTTTGCACTTCCTTCAAATTATATTGCCTCCACAAGATGTAGTCTACCTGTGTGCTCCTACCTCCGCTTTTATAAGTCACCCTATGCTCCTGTCTCTTCTGGAAGAAAATATTCGCCACAGCCATTTCCATCCTTTTTGCAAAATCAATCAACATCAGTCCTTCTGTGTTCCTGTCCTGGATACCCAACCTGCCCATCACTTCCTCGTCCCCTCTATTTCCTGCACCAACATGTCCATTGAAGTCTGCAACAATGACCACTCTTTCATCTTTGGGGGTACTCTGCATCACTTCATCTAACCCCAGTGTTCATTTTTGCTGAAGAAAATAAGGAGTCCCAGGGATTTGCAGATTGGGAAAATATGGGTCCAAATGTAATAGTAATGAGTCCTGCCAAATGACGTAAAAGATTTGCCCCAAAATGCATAAACTTCAAATAAATCATTACCAACACAAAGTACATTTTATACTATTAAATTTATTAAGTTCACAGATAAAACAAACTTAAAAACACGGAGGTCATACATGATATATAAAATGAAAAAATAATTACATAAACATAAATATAAAATAATACTGTTTTTATAATCACATATTCGTACTCATGAAAAAAATGAAAGAAAACAATGCTGACAGTCACTGATGAATTCTTGATCTAATATTTATATGTCATGATATATTCTTCTGTGCTTGGCATTTTTCCACACCTTGAGTGCTTTGTGCAGGTCCACCTTTCCTGCAATCTTAACCTTCATGAGCTTGTCCTGCATGCTGACATTGAGCCTATTCCGCTTCTTGGTCAGGATTTTGTTTTGCACTGAAAAATCTCCGCTCGCATCCTGCTGGCAGATGTCATTGCCAACTGGGCAAGGTAGAGCAGGTTGGGGAAATCCTCCTTGTGGTATGTGGCGATCATCTGCCAAAGAGAGGTCATGCTGTTTCGAGGATATTGCTGAGCATTTACCACTTTCTTCTGCAGGGACCATTTTTTTTCGTCGCAGAAGGAATAATCTTGGGAGCGGATGTAGTTTTTTGATGTGAATCATCATCTTCAGTGAATCATCTTATAAGTGAGAAGAAATTACTAAGTGTACGATGATTTTCGTCGACTTTGAAGACGTTTTTCGCAGGCATGTTGCAAGAGCTCTTAGACTTTTAATGTTGTTTCCTCTCGGAAGCTGATCGTAAATGAACGAAATCTCCCGAGCAGACGATACGAAATCTCGCAAGCACGAGAGGCAAAATCTCGTGCTACGAGAGGTAAACAAATACGGGCGGGCCATGCCCACAAGATGTGAATTCAAAGCACATTCCCTTCTTGACAAACTCAACTTGAATTTGATTCCTTAAGGGATTGGAATTCCAGATGAGCTCAAATGTGCCCACGTTTATTAAACATTTACTGAATTAAACAACTTAAAAAAAACTAAAACGTTATTCCCTCTCTCTCTCTCTCTCTCTCTCTCTCTCTCTTGTGCGTGCACTGCGGGCTACGCCCACAAGACGTGAATTCAAAGCGCATTCCCTGCTTGACCATTTACTGAATTAAACAAAATGGTGGCCTTGTCAAAGCATCGATCGATTTCAGGAAGTTTTTGGCAGATTTATTTGTTTTGGGGCAATATTACATACATTGATGAAAATTATTCATGAGTCCGGCAGACGCACATTGGTTTGCTACTATGCGTCCCCACGGATTTTCATGCGTTAGGGACGCAAGGACGCACGTAATCAAGAACACTGTAACTCACTCCAGAATCTCTCCTTCTCTTCTAGCTCACATCCTTCCTGTGGGGCATAAGCACTAACAACATTGACCATCGCGCCTTCAATTTCTAACTTGAGACACATGACTCTTCTGATGCTCTTTTCACTTCTATAACATTCCTGACCAACCCCTCCTTCAAGATGACTTCTACTCCATTTCTCTTCCCATCCACACCATGATAAAACAGCTTAAACCCTGCTCCTAAGCTTCTAGCCTTGCTACCTTTCCACCTGGTCTCCAGAACACAGTATATCCACCTTCCTCCTCTGCATCATGTCAGCCAGCTCTCTACTGTTTCCTGTCATAGTTTATACATTCAAAGTCCCTACTCTCAGTCCTAGACTCATGCCTTCCCTCTTCTCTCTCTGCTTACGGACACGCCTCCCGCCTCTCCTTTTTCGACCCGTTGTTAACCCGGGCTTCGACTGATCCGGTATGAAATTTGTTTTGACCGTTCACATTCTGTATTCTGGCAAAAGTTTTACACCAGATGCCCTTCCTGTCGCAACCCTCTGCATTTATCTGGGCTTGGGACCAGCGTGAGGATGGGCACTCGTTTGTGCCCCCCCCCCCCCCCTTCCCCTCATGGCTGCATTTGGTGATGTTATGTAATAAAAATTTTCAGGCAGGGTTGGGGCCAAAAAAACCAAGATCTGAATAATTCTCTGCATCATACAAAGCTAATTTATATAATTTTTTAATTTTTCATTTCAAATATACTGAGTACACATGAAAAACGCACCACTTGAAAAAAGTCAATATTTAAGTTCAAATGAACTTCAATAATTTTTATACAACAATCACTTACAAATTTCACAAAAATTTGAAACAAAATGACATTTTTCCCCCAAAATTAAACTTTGTCTGTTGTCAGGAGTTCACTTATTACCTTGAAAGAGTGCAGCCATTTTCTTACGAGCATTTTTTTTTTTTTCCTGGGAGGTTTGAACATAGAAAAGTTCCACCCTGTTGACAGTCCTGTTGGGTGGTAGAACTTTGTGCCATCATCTTTGTTGATGTGTTTTCAGCTCAGGGCCATTGCAGTACTTTACAGTACTCTAAATTGTACTAACTCACCAAGATGGCAGGGGGGTGGAACCATCTGCTGCAGGGCGTAGCATTATCTTGATATCTATGAAGAGAGACATTGATGCCAATCGTGCAATAATTACTTATATTTCCCGATGATAATGATAAATTAATCAGCTTGTAGGATAATATCAGTCATCGGTGATGGCTTTGCACCAATCAGAAACAAGAAAACATTTTTTAATGAATAATTATCAATTTTTACTGAAGGCAGTGTTTCAACTTGTTTCAAATCATTTCACAGGAATTTATAGTCCGAACAAGTGTGAAAATATTTACTTACAATCTATAATTGTATGTTACAGAGAATGATAAATTTGAGATTTTATCAATCACAAACTTGTAAAAAGCTATTTTTGACCCATCACACAAACCCTAATCATTATATTCATTAGAAAGTTTGTGTGCTATATTTTGGCTACCTGGGGAATTGATCTGAGTAAAACAAAGATCCTACGTTGTGTTATACATGATGTATGAGCAGCTGAAAATCAAAAATATCTGTCCGACCTTCGGATTCAAAAGCATGTGGGAGGGGTAGTAGTAGTATCACAAAATAAAAAAGCAACCATGTGAAAGTAGAGGAATTACCCCCGATTTTAATACCAAGTACAATTTGCTTCTATAAATCCTTCTATGTTAAATGTTAAAATAAAATATTTTCACCCTCATTTAACAGAAACTTTGGTGATTTTGACGTGTTCTATGTATTGCAGAGTTAAGAAGCTATTATTATATACTTACACATTTTTAAGAATAGTTTTGCAAAGTTGGTTCATCACTAATTGAACTCCAGACTGAAATTATTCTGAACATGCCCCTTTCAATTAGTGATTCAATTCCACAGTATCAACAGTATGTGGGTCAGGAATGTTGGTTCTGTTGGATTTTATCACTCTACTACACCTGATAGTACATTATTTACCCTGTAGAAACATCATGTCTACCAAAAACACTGATAGATCAGGTTAGTGACGTCTGACTTTCTTCCAGAAGAGACAGGAGCATATGGTGACTTATAAAAGCGTAGGTAGGAACACACAGGTAGACTACAGCTTGTGTAGGTAATGTAATTTGAAGGAAGTCAGTGACTGCAAAGTAGTAGCGGGTGAGAGTGTTGCCAAACAGCATTGGATGGTGGTGGTGTGCAGGATGATGCTGATGGTGAGAAAGGTGAAGAAGGCAAAGGCAGAGCAGAAGACAGAGTGGTGGAAGCTGAAAAAGGAAGAGTGTCGTGTTGTCTTCGAGGAGGAGTTGAAACAGACTTTGGGTGGTCAGGAAGTGCTTCCAGATGACTGGACAACTACAGCTAATGTGATCAGGGAGACAGGTAGGAGAATACTTGGTGTGTCATCTGGAAGGAAAGTAGATAAGGAGACTTGGTGGTGGAATGAGGAAGTGCAGGAGTGTGTACTAAGGAAGAGGTTAGCTAAGAAGAAGTGGGACATTGAGAAAACCGAAGAGAGTAAACAGGAGTACAAGGAGACACAGCGTAAGGCGAAGGTAGCGGTGTCAAAGGCCAAACAGAGGGCGTATGATGACTTGTATGCTCGGTTGGAAAGTAAAGAGGGAGAAAATGATTTATACAGGTTGGCACAGCAGAGAAATAGAGATGGGAAAGATGTGCAGCAAGTTAGATTGATAAAGGACAGAGAGGGAAATGTATTGACTGATGAAAGAAGTGTGCTGGGAAGATGGAAAGAGTACTTTGAAGAGCTGATGAATGAGGAAAATGAGAGAGAAAAACGAGAAGAAGAGGTGACTGTTGAGGACCAGAAAGTAGCAAAGATTAGTAAGGGTGAAGTGAGGAGGGCATTGAAGAGGATGAAGAATGGAAAGGCAGTTGGTCCTGATGACATGCCGGTGGTCTAGGAGAGGTAGCAGTAGACAAGAATGTCAAGCTTGCCGATTCTGCGCGCCTGGTATCAGGATGTCCAATAAATGCCAAACAGTCCTAGATCTTCTTTCGCAGTCCTTCCATCATTTCTGTGGGCAACCCCTCTGACATTTACCCAACTTTAGCTCCCTGAATAACAGCTGCTTTGATATCCTGGAGTCACTCAGACACATGACCGAGCCATCGAAGTTTGTTGTTATGGATCATGGACTCGATAGTAGTGGAATTGGCGTGCTCTAGTATCTCAACATTTGTCACATGGTGCCACTATTTCACTGTCATTATTTGCCAGAGTGATTTTTGGTGAAAAACCTTCAGCTAGCATATATGGTGAGCTAGTCTTGGCCAGGTTTCAGATCCATAAAGGAGTAAAATGAGAACGATGACTTTGTGCCCAGTCAGTCTGGTGGGCAGAGAAATTCCTTTCCTGTTGAAACGCCTAGTTCTTAAAGCACTAAACCCAGCTGCACCACGAGAAAATCGGTGTTGGATTTCTGAGTCAAGTATCATTTGAGATATTACCTCCAAGATATGTGAAAGATTTTACTCGCTTTAGAACAGAGTCTGGGGCCGGTGGCATAGTGGTTAGGGTGCTGTGCTGATGATCAGGAGGTCATGAGTTCAAATCTCAGTTAGACCTCACTGTGCTAAGACCCCTGGGCAAGGTCTTAACCACAAGTATGCCTCTGTTCACCCAGCAATATAAATGGGTACTAGTAAAAATATACTGGGAAGGTAACCTGCAATGGACTAGCGTCCTATCCAGGAGGAATTAAACTCCTGGTAGCTTCACGCTATGGAAACCGGAAATAAACACCAGCCTGTTGTGAGCCACTAGGAGTTTAAAAAAAAAAAAAAAAAAAAAAAAACTGAGCTAGCCTGGCAGCTAACCCACACAAGCTGGCTATCCCCTCCATCATACTGGTCAGCTGGACAACAAGCTGGAATACATATGTTTACTCTAATCAATTATCAGGACTGTGAGAGTGTCATGTGTTTGTGTTAACATGGTTCAACAACAGTCCTTAATAATGCTAAAAGCTTGGATAACATGCTACCGAGAGGGCAGCTCTTGTTGGTTGAGGGCTTTGTGTTTACATCAATGATACCTAGTGTCATGACACGCTGCAAACATTGCTCATCACGATTAGAGGTTGTGATTCTCAAGTGCAGACCGTTCTATCTACTGAGGTAAATTATGGCCATACTGCTTGTGGCTGTTTCCATCCCTCTCTGCTCCAACAACAACAGGAGCGAGGCAGTGATTGAACTGTATCAGCACATCAGCAAGAAGCAGACAGCCCACCCACATGCTTTCCTCATCCTGGCGGGCTATTTCATCCAAGCAGACCCCAAGACTGTTTTCTAAGTTACACAAACACATCAACATTCCCACACAGGTTAGCTAAGAAGAAGTGGGACATTGAGAAAACCGAAGAGAGTAAACCGGAGTACAGGGAGACACAGCGTAAGGCGAAGGTAGTGGTGTCAAAGGCCAAACAGGGGTGTATGATGACTTGTATGCTCAGTTGGAAAGTAAAGAGGGAGAAATGATTTCTATAGCTTGGCACAGCAGAGAAATAGAGATGGGAAGGACGTGCAGCAAGTTAGAGTGATCAAGGACAGAGAGGGAAATGTATTGACTGATGACAGAAGTGTGCTGGGAAGATGGAAAGAGTACTTTGAAGAGCTGATGAATGATGAAAATGGGAGAAAAAAAGAGTAGAAGAGGTGACTGTTGAGGACCAATGGCAGTTGCTCCTGATGACATACCAGTGAAGGTATGGAAGTGTCTAGGCGAGGTAGCAGTAGATTTCCTGACAAGAACATTCAACAAGGTCTTAGAGCGTGAGACGATGCCAGAAGAATGGAGGATAAGTGTGCTTGTGCCCATTTTTAAGAACAAGGGAGACGTGCGGAGTTGTGGCAACTACAGAGGGATAAAGTTGATGAGCCATACGATGAAGTTATGGGAAATAATAGTGGAAGCTAGACTAAGGGCAGAGGTCAGCATTTGTAAACAACAGTTTGGTTTCATGCCAAGAAAGAGCACCACAGATGCAATGTTTGCTTTGAGGATGTTAAGAGAGAAGTACAGAGAAGGTCAGAAGGAGCTACATTGTGCCTTTGTGGATCTGGAGAAAGCATATGACAGGGTGCCGAGAGAAGAACTGTGGTATTGCATGAGGAAGTCTGGAGTGGTCGAGAAGTATATTAGAGGACATGCATGAGAGATGTAAGACAAAGTCAGAGAGGCTTGATTGAGATGGTTTGGACTTGTAGTGAGTATATTGGTAGTAGGATGCTGAGGTTGGAACTACCAGGCCAAAGGCCCAGAGGAAGACCAAAGAGAAGATTTATGGATGTGGTGAAGGCGGACATGAAGGTCGTTGGAGTAAGAGTAGAAGATGCAGAGGATAGGGAGAGATGGAGGCAGATCATTTGCTGTGGCGACCCTTGAAGGGAACAGTCGAAAGGAAAAGAAGAAGAAGTGAGAGCAGAGAACAAGTGCAGGAAAATCTAGAGAGGTGGAGGTATGCCCTGGAAAGGGGGGGGGGAATGAAGATTAGCCTCAGTAAAACAGAATACATGTGTGTGTGAATGACAAGGACCCAAAAGGAAAGGTGAGGTTACGGGGAGCAGAGATAAGGAAGGTGGAGGATTTTAAGTACTTAGGCTCAACAATCCAGAGCAATGGAGAGTGTGGAAAAGATGTGAGGAAGCATGTGCAGGCTGGTTGGAATGGTTGGAGAAAAGTGTCTGGTGTGATGTGTGATAGGAGGGTATCAGCAAAAATGAAAGGAAAAGTGTACAAGACAATGTTGAGGCCAGGGATGTTGTATGGTTTAGAAACAGTGGCCCTGGGGAAAAGACAGGAGGCAGAGCTGGAGGTAGCAGAGATGAAAATGTTGAGGTTCTCTTTGGGAGTACGAGGATGGATAGGAACTGGACTGAGCATCTCGGAGGGACAGCACATGTAAGACGTTTTGGAGACAAATTCAGAGAGGCTAGACTGAGATGGTTTGGACATGTACAGAGGAGGGATAGTGAGTATATTGGTAGTAGGATGCTGAGGTTGGAACTACCAGGCAGAAGGCCTAGAGGAAGACCAAAGAGACGATTCATGGACGTGGTGAAGGAGGACATGAGGGCAGTTGGTGTAAAAGAAGATGCAGAGGATAGGGTGAGATGGAGGCAGATGATTCGCTGTGGTGGCCCCTGAAGGGAACAGCCGAAAGGAAAAGAAGAAATGACGTCTGACAGAGATTATTTTCAATACGACTGTATGTATAAATTATATATTTATGGTTATTTACTGAAGTATTGATTTAAACATTATTAGATTACTTCCGTTAATCACGTGGTCCACGGCCATGATCTGCTTTTCTTTAATATTTTAGAATTTACAACAAAACACTTTAATAAGGAACAAAAGTGCAGAATATGTTTTTATAGAAAAATAACATGCCATGCTCATCACTAACCCGTTTATTATTACCTGGTATTCTCTATTTGTTGTATTTTTAAACGGTAAACACTGCATCAAAGTTTTCTTCTTATGTTTTTTTTAATTGAATGTGAACTTAAATATTAATAAAGAACTAATACTCTCTCTCTCTCTCTCTCTCTCTCTCTCTTTCTCTCTCTCTCTCTGTGTGTGTCTCTGTCTGTCTGTCTCTCTCCCCTCTCGCTCTCTCTCTCTCTCACACACACATACACACAGATGAAAACATGGAGCCATTCGACAGTGAGAGGAGACCCCACTTCCCGAAGTTTTCCTACTCTGCCAGTGGAACCTGTTAAACAAGTCATGTCTCATTTCAGCCTCCAGGCCGCTAAGTCCAGCCCCCCTATGCTGGGTGTTTTGGGTAGCTGTTGCTCTTTTGTACCACTGACCAAGGATTCCCCCCAACCACCCACCAACTCACCCCAACATGGACAGATACACACACACACACGCACACACACACACAGCTGGCCTGATCGTGCAGTTGGTCTTCTACTGGATTTCACATCATGGCCCTTGCACTATTTTGGTTTGCTTTACATTTCTTAATGTTCTGATTGATAAACAGCAAGCTTCATATTTACCATGTGGCCTTTAATTTAATTTCAAACAGAGGTATGAGAAGGAACAATATCTCTCTAACACACACACACACACACATCCATCAGCTGTCAGGTTTTCGAGCACTTCATAAATTAGCCCAGATTATTACAGTCCATCTAATAAAATTGCAAATGTACTTACTTTTATTTAAAAAGAAAAAAACACCAGTCACTTGGACCAACTCAAATGTTTCTACATTTTTTACGCTGAAAGACTGAATTCAAGAAAAGGTCTTGGACAAAGTGGAATGCAGCATTTCAATAAAGCAGATCCGTACCTACTGCATATCAAAATCCTTTCGGTTTACCTCTAGGTGTGTGGGCTGGCGTTGTTTTGGTTCGGCTGCGTTTGGCTCAGATTCAGCCGGCATCTATAATCATTTGTACTCCGTGTGCAATACTGTAGCTAATTAATCCATAGATTCTCATAACGTCATTAAGTTTGAAACAAACCTGATTCAGTACTAGGAGCGGCCTCTGGTTTCCCTTCAGTACTCGGCGCAGTCAGGAGTCTCATTTTGATAACATTCAAAATGTGCCAGTCATTCTGGACCTGGATCCACACACCATATATTTTAGAACGGTGATGCCTGGGTCCTCTTCCTCTGGTCTCATTTCTGGGGTTTTCTCCTGTTTTGATTGTTTTCTGTAATAAGTGCACTTTTCTCAGTGCATGTTGCACAGCCTCAGTGAGGTACTATAGCGAGAACTACTCAAACAACTTAACCGACTTTCCTATCTGACTTTGAATCCAAGGGACCCAAGTGGCAGAACCAGCCTTCAACCTTTTGGAGTGTCATGTTTGTGTTTTTTAAACCTGGATGTGTTCAATATTTATAATCAAAACCCAGCAGATTGATTCTGCAGGACAAGTGCTCTTCCCTGCCTCAGAGGACCGTGCATTCAGCATCTCGCGCTGCACAGGAGCTGCATGTAAAACCAAACACACGGTGGTGCTTTAGCTTACAACATCACTCACTGTTTACAAACTCAAGCGCTCAAGAGTATTTTAGCCTTTATGTTGGCTGGGTTTGAATTCATTCGAGACTTTTCTAACGATACACGTAGTTTCCACTCTCACTTCAGACAGTGCAGAAGAAACAGCTCCAACGATCCACTGGTATGACCAACCTCATGGAATTTATGAAATATATTATGGAGCTGTGGTGGGCCAGTTGTAAGGTGTTGGATCACTGATCCCAAGTTCAAGTTCAACTCTCACCGGGTTGTCACTGCTGTCTCCCCAGTGCACTAACTGGGTTATCAACGGCCGGGTGTGGCTCTTGCTGTCTGTGGTGGAGGTTTATGTAAAAGAACCATTGCTGACTTTCGTAAAGAGGAGCTGCGTAGCCGTCAGTGTGTTTCTGCCCCATGATGGCCTAGCGAGCTGTCCAGGCTGTACTCTGCCTTCATCCAGAATCGGCTGATGTGGACACCAGCCTTGACTTTACCCTAATTACGATTGAGCGGCTGAGACCATGAATGAATCTAATGTATCATGAAAGAAAGAAAACTTTACCTGGAGCTCCTTTACGCTTGAAGGTTACTCGAACCAACAATCTCTCCCTCAATCTGTTCCACGGTGTAAATACCATGAAGTTGTTTTCAGATCCAGTCCAAAGCTGTGCATGTACAGATACTGAAATGAGATGTGTACAGTTCGAGAATCTGTTAAGCGAAGTATCATGAACATGTTTTTGAAAGTGGCAATGTTTTTTATCGTGGGATTTATAAGTGCATTACTCTGATCAGTGTTCAGATTCATGTAGTAATCACCAGGTTAAACTTCAGTCAGTAAATGAATGTAAATGTTTTTTCTTCTTCACTCTTTACCTGAAGATTTTGTCTGTTTAAAGAAGTGATAAATGACGTCGTCTCTTCTACCGTGTTATTGAGACAGGTCATGGCTGGCATGGGACCAGACCACACAGACTGGGATCAATTCCCACCTTCGAACATTCCTCGCTTGTGTATTATGTATAAATCTCCTTATGTCTTCTTTAAGACCCAGTTGTTACACATGAATATGTTTTCTCATACGGTTATCTTTTTTGAAATGGGGAGGTATTTTGCTTTTTAGCTGCCTTTCCTCAAATCTCTAAGTCACAAACTTTAGTATACAAATAATATAAACTTTGTACACACATCTGTTTATATTGCTTAAATTTTTCTGTGGAATTGAGCAAATAAAAAGTTTGGCTAAATATACTGACTGGTCATTTCAAGGTACACATCAGAAGTCATCAAGGGGTTCGTCTGAACCACTGGAGGTAGCAGACCTGGGGTTAGGCCTGACTTCAGCATTTTAACTTTATTATAGTTTGCTTTTTCTGTTATTCATCTGGACTGCAGTGAATGTGTGGTGTTTGGGGTTGTATAAAATGTTGAAATTCTTTTGTACTTTATCATCTCCCATTTTAACCATGTAAAGCTGCTTTCTGACAACATTAATTGTAAAAAGCGCTGTACAAATAAAAGAAACACGATCTGGTATCAAGTTTTGAGGAAGGGTGGATTTAGACTTTGTGATTTTGGGCTGGAAAGGAAACTAATGCCGAAAAAATGTGCCCCAAAAAAACATATCTTTCTGGATCTCACTGCAAGAGATTTAAGTCATCGTCCTGAGACTATCCTGTGAGAAGTTTACGAGGACCGTCGCACAGTGCTATAAACATCTGTACATTAACTTCCATTGCATTATAAAGTGCAGCAGGTGTCATTGTAATTAAGCACATTCTCCTCGATGTCCTACCCAAGTTTATTAGATCTACTTCCCACAGCCTCGCTGTCTGTAAACACCATCAGAAAACTTCCAGAAACTGATGATGATACTCTTACAGAAGGAGTCTCTAGTTTCGGTACTTTATAAGAATCTTACGAGAGTGCAGAATGTTTTCCAATTTCTCGTTTTGCTCAGTTGATGTATTTTTATGAACCTTAAACACAAACTCAGGTGAGGCCCTGTGAATTTACAGTAGGTGTTGGACTGTAAGGGAAAACCGGCGCTCATGGACATTGTTTAAAGTATTAATCGGATATTTCAGTTGAGGTTATTGATTTAAGAGAATAATCAACATGTTATTATTGGTTATCCTTTTTCAGGAACCACCCATTTATAAAATCTGGTATTAAAAGCTGATGTGGAGCTTCATGTGGAGAGACACTGCTTTACATTGGTAGAACAGCTTTGATTACAGCATGCACTTCCTGTGCTGCTGTTTCACTAAATTTACATAATGTCACAACTTTTGATTTCAGTTCAGAGGTGCGTGAATTGTTTGCTGAGATCTTGTGTTGGAAAACCAGAGTCGATCCACTGTTTTAGTGCATAATGTTGCTGAGCCTCTACCAGACTAAAGTGTCCCAGGTTAGAACATTGGCTCCAATGGACTGTGTATGACCACAGGATAAATCCTCTGACAGGGTTATTCAAGAAAAGAGAAGGTACTCACTGCACCAGTTAAAGTGAAATAACATTAGCAGTTTAAACATGGTAGTACACTGGGGGTAATTATCCAATCAGGATTTTTTTTCTGGCAGGGCAGTGTAGAATACACAGTGAGCTGCCTACAACTCTGATGCTTTAAATAGGCCTCACAGAGTCATACTCTTTCATGAATTTATCAGTGGGTATACAATACAGATCCAGAACATGACATACATGGCAGTTAGTTGACGCTGTGATCAGGAGGGGCATACAGGTGCCTTATCTCACCCAACAACATAAATCCTGTCAAGGGGGTGTAAGTGTTTGTTGAAGATGTTGATCTTCAGTTTGAACACGTGTAGTAGTGTGGCTGAAAAGCTTTAATGGAGTGGACAGTGAACCATTTTAGCTTTTGTTGATAAGTTTAATCTGCACAAGGAAGTCAGCGGAATGAGTCGGATGTCACGCAGTGGGTTATTTTGTGAAACGAAAATTATTCTTTTTAAAAATCTATTGATAACCACAAGTGAATCTCATTTATTACATTGATGTTTCGATATGATTGTTTTATTTTATTTTATTTTTTTGAAAAACTGGAATAAAACACCTTTGTTTGCTTTTGTATTTGACTGAAACTGCACACTGTCCTTTACACCAGGGGGCCCCAACCCCCGGTCCGCAGACCAGTACCGGTCCATGGCTAATTTGATACTTGTCCGCAAACAAAATATTTCATGGTGCAAATTATAGTATTTTTAAGAGCTTCCGGATCTTATTTTGAAAAACAACTGTATTTGACATTGCCACAGAAGCACTGAAAGCCCTTCTTCTGTTTTCAACCACATATCTTTGAGAAGTGGGGATTTCTGCAGCATCATCATCATCATCATCATCATCATCATCGTCCGCTAAGTCCAGGGTTGGGTCGCGGGGGCAGCAACCTGAGCAATGAAGTCCAGACATCCCTCTCCCCAGCCACTTCCTCCAACTCTGCCGGGGGGACACCGAGGCGGTTCCAGACAAGCCGCGACACAGTCCCTCCAGTGTGTTCTAGGTCAACCCCGGGGTCTCTTCCCGGTTGGACATGCCCGAAACACCACACCAGGGAGGCGACCTGGTGGCATTCTGACCAGATGCCCGAGCCACCTCAACTGGTCCCTCTGAATGCGGAGGAGCAGCGGATCTACTCTGAGCTCCCCACGGATGGTAGAGCTTCTTACCTTATCACTAAGGGAGAGCCCCACCACCCGGCGAAGGAATCTCATTTCAGCCGCTTGTGTCCGCGATCTTGTTCTTTTGGTCACTACCCAAAGCTCGTGACCATAGGTGAGGGTTGGAACGTAGATCAACTGGTAAATTGAGAGCTTCACTTTGCGGCTCAGCTCCTTCTGCACCACGACGGACCGGTACAGGCTCTGCTTACAGTGGTATGAAAAAGTATCTGAACCTTTTGGAATTTCTCACATTTCTGCATAAAATCACCATCAAATGTGATCTGATCTTTGTCAAAATCACACAGATGAAAAAACGGTGTCTGCTTTAACTAAAACCACCCAAACATTTATAGGTTTTCATATTTTAATGAGGATAACATGCAAACAATGACAGAAGGGGGAGGAATAAGTAACAACCCTCTGCCGAAGGAGACTAAAAGAGCAATTGAAACCAATTTTTACTAAGTCAGGTGTGTGCCCAATCACTGATGAGTGGCTTAAAGCTGCCCTGCCCACTATAAAACACACCTGCTAAGAACTGTCTTGATGAGAAGCATTGTCTGATGTGCACCATGGCTCACTCAAAAGAGCTGTCTGAAGACCTGCGATCAAGAATTGTTGATTTGTATAAAGCTGGGAAAGGATACAAAACCATCTCTAAAAGTCTGGATGTTCATCAATTGATAGTCAGAGAAGTTGTCTACAAATGGAGAGAGTTTGGCACTGTTGCTTCTCTCCCAAGGAGTGGCCGTCCACCAAAGATGATGCCAAGAGTTCAGCGCAGAATACTCAGAGAGGTAAAAAAAAAACCCTAGAGTGTCGAAATCACTGGCACAGTCCAATATCGCTGTGCACACATCAACTATATGTAAAATGATGGCCAAGAATGGTGTTCATGGGAGGACTCCAAGGAGGAAGCCACTGCTGTCTAAAAAAGACATTGTTGCTCGTTTAATACTTGCAAAAAGGCGTGTGGAGGAAAAATGGAACAGCTCACCAACATCAATACCTCATCCCCACTGTGAAGCATGGTGGAGGGTGCATCATGGTTTGGGACTGTTTTGCTGCCTCGGGGCCTGGACAACTTGCAATCATTAATGGAAAAATGAATTCAAAAGTTTATCAGGATGTTTTGCAGGAAAACCTGAGGCCATCTGTCAGACAGTTGAAGCTAAAAAGAGGATGGATGCTGCAACAAGACAATGATCCAAAACACAGAAGTAAATCAACTTCAGAATGGTTTCAGAAGAACAAAATACACGTTCTGGAGTGGCCAAGTTAAAGTCCAGACTTGAACCACATTAAGATGCTGTGGCATGACCTCAAGACAGCGATTCGTGCCAGACATCCCAGGAATCTGACTGAACTACAGCAGTATTGTAAAGAATAATGGGCCAAGATTAGTCCTGATCTGCCAGACTGATGTGCTGCGATAGGAAGCGTCTGGTTGAAGTTATTGCTGCCAAAGGGGGGTCTACAAAATATTAAATGTAATGGTTCAGTTACTTATTCCTCCCCCTTCTGTCATTGTTTGCGTGCTATCCTCATTAAAATCTGAAAACCTATAAATGTTTGGGTGGTTTTAGTTAAAGCAGACTGTTTTTTTCATCTGCGTGATTTTGACAAAGATCAGATCACATTTGATGGTGATTTTATGCAGTAATGTGAGAAATTCCAAAAGGTTCAGATACTTTTTCATACCACTGTAACAGCAGAGGCTGCAGAGAGCCGTCTGTCGATCTCCCGCTCCATCTTTCCCTCACTCGTGAACGAGATACTTAAACTCCTCCACTTGGGGCAGGACCTCGTTCCCGACCCGGAGGGTGCATTGCACCCTTGTCCGACTGAGAGCCATGGCCTCAGACTTGGAGGTACTGATCCTCATCCCGGCTGCTTCGCACTCAGCTGTGAATGGCTCCAATGAGAGCTGGAGGTCCCGACTTGATGAAGCCAAAAGGACAACATCATCCGCAAAAAGCAGAGACGAGATCCGATGGCCACCAAACCAGAACCCCTCAATGCCTCGACTGCACCTAGAAATTCTGTCCATAAAAATTATGAACATAATCGGTGACAAAGGATAGCCTTGGTGGACTCCAACTCCCACTGGAAACGAATTCGACTTGTTATTGCTAATACGGACCAAACTCTGGCTCCGATGATACAGCGACCAAATGGCCCGTAGTAACGGGTCCGGAATGCCGTACTCTCGGAGCACGCCCCACAAGATTGTTCGAGGGACACAGTCGAAAGCCTTCTCAAAATCCACAAAGCACATGTGGACAGATTGGGCAAACTCCCATGCCCCCTCCAGAATCCTGTGAAGCGTATAGAGTTGGTCAAGAGTGCTGCGGCCAGGAGCCACATTGTTCCTCCTGAATCCGAGGTTCGACTATTGGTCGGATCCTCCTCTCTAGTACCCCTGCATAGACTTTCCCAGGTAGGCTGAGGAGTGTGATTCCCTGATAATTGGAACACACCCTCCGGTCCCCTTTCTTAAAAATCGGGACCACCACACCAGTTTGCCAATCCAGAGGTACAGCCCCCGATGACCACGCGATGTTGCAGAGACGTGTCAACCAAGACAGTCCTACAGTATCCAGAGCCCTGAGATAATCCGGGCGGCTCTTGTCCAACCCCAGAGCTCGACCACCGAGGAGTTTTGTGACAACCTCAGTGACCTCCATTCCAGTGATGGGCGGACCCCCACCCAAACCCCCAGGGTCTTCCTCTTCCAGGAAGGGCGTGTTGGTGGGATTGAGGAGGTCCTCAAAGTATTCCCTCCACCTCTCAACGACATCCCCAGTTGAGGTAAGCAGCTCCCCACCTCCACTGTAAACAGTGTTTATGGAGAACTGCTTCCCCCTCCTAGGGCGTCGAAAGGCGGTCCAGAACCTTTTTGAGGCCAACTGATAATCACTCTCCAGGCCCTCACCGAACTCCTCCCACGCCCGAGATTTTGCATCTGCGACAGCCTCGGCTGCAGCACGTTTGGCCTGCCGGTACCTGTTTGCTGCCTCAGGAGTCCCACAGGCTAATAAAACCCGATAGGCCTCCTTCTTCAGGTGGACGGCCCCCTTCACCGCAGGTGTCCACCACCAGGTTCAGGGGTTACCGCCACGACAAGCACCAATGACCTTACGGCCACAGCTATGGGCTGCTGCCTCAGCAATGGAGGCATGAAACATGGCCCATTCGGATTCCATGTCCCCCGCCTCCTCCGGGACGTGGTTGTAGCTCTGCCGGAGGTAGGAGTTAAAGGCCTCTCGGACAGGGGACTCCGCCAAATGTTCCCAGCAGACCCTGATTACACGCTTGGGCCTGCCAGGTCTGGAAGGCAACCTCCCCCACCACCGAAGCCAACTCAACACCAGGTAGTGATCGGTAGACAGCTCAGCTCCTCTCTTCACCCGAGTGTCCAGAACATATGGCCACAAGTCCGGTGACACGACTACAAAGTCAATCATCCAACTGCGACCTAGGGTGTCCTGATGCCAATGCACTTATGGACACACTTATGTTCCAACATGGTGTTCGTGATAGACAAACTGTGACGAGCACAGAAGTCCAACAACGAAACACCATTCGGGTTCAGACTGGAGAGGCCGTACCTACTGATCTCACCCTTCCAGGTCCCAATATCGTTGCCCACATGGGCGTTGAAGTCTCCCAAGACAACGAGTGAGTCTCCCGAGGGAGCGTTCTCCAACACCCCCCCCAAAGACTCCAAAAAGGGTGGGCACTCTTTCTAGCTACCATCCCCCGGGCCTGGCTCCAGGAGGGAACCCCGGTGACCCGCGTCCGGGCAAGGGAGACTGCTTCCTTGGATGTCTCTGAATCGCACTTCGTCTGGACCTTCACCCAGGACCTGTTTGCCTTGAGTGACCCTACCAGGGGCATTATGCCCCCGACAACATATCTCCTAGGATCAATAGGTCACGCAAACCTCTGCACCAGGATAAGGTGGTGATTCAGGGAGGGGTTCAGCCACCAGAATAAGACTACGGAGTGGACTCTCACTGCTCCGCGGAAACGTTTTCATACATAAAACTGGTCCCTGGTGCAAAAAAGGTAGGAGACCACTGCTTCACACGGTCTGAGTGGGTTGTCCTGGATTTTCACAGTTCTCTTAGGAGGTATTCCAGCTTTATATCTTAAGAACCACAGGAGACTTGAAGGGATATTGATTATGTATAATTTTATGCACAGTAGTGATGTTTAAACAGGTCACACACACACACCTCATGAATCCATGTTGTAGTGGTAATGAGATTATAATTCACCCTCTACCTTTTTATTCGTGGATTCTCAACACGGGGTTGCTGTACCTGATACATTTAACACATTCTTTAATGACTGAAACCAACCGATTGTACAAAATGAAAATGAGTGTGTTTCTGACTGGTTAGTGACCAGAACTTGCTCTAGAATTGCACAACACTCGGTTAGCTGGTAAACGGGTATCACCAGGCTACCCGATTAGGCTAAAAACAAGCTGGAATTGCTGGTGGACCGCTGCAGCCTCTGCTGTAAAGCAGAACCTGTACAGGTCCGTCATGGTGAAGAGGGAGTTGAGCTGCAAGGCAAAGCTCTTAATTTACCGGTTGATCAACGTTCCAACCCTCACCTACTGTCACGAGCTTTGAGTAGTGACTAAAAGAACAAGATCATGGATACAAGCGGTTGAAATGAGCTTTCTTCACTGGGTGGTGGGGCTCTCCCTTAGAGATAAAGTGAGAAGCTTGGCCATCCAGGGGGAGCTCGGAGTAGAACCACTGCTCCTCAGCATTGAAAGGAGCCAGTTGAAGTGGCTTGGGCATCTGGTAAGAATGCCTCCCTGTGTGGTGTTTCGGAACTGGGAGGAGACCTTGGGATCGACCTGGAACACGCCGGAGGGATTCTGCTCCTGGCTGGTCTGGGAACGCCTCAGTGTGTCGTCCCCCCCCCCACACACACACACACACACACCTGAAGAGCTGGAGGAAGTAGCAGAGGAGAGGGACAACTTGGCGTCATCGCTGAGGCTGCTGTCCCCATGACCCAACCCCGGATTAAGCGGAGGAAGATGAGTGATAAGTGAATGATTGGTCTCTGAATTTGAATGAGTGATTTCAAACTTTTAAATGGTGGAGTATGTAGAATACAAAAACTCCATTTGAGATATTTAATACTGTTCATTCAAGATGTTTAAATTATGTTTGTTCAATGAAAAAAGAGTCGAGGGATTGATTCAACATGGACATTGATTTCAGCAGCAGAAACCAGAAATCTGTGAGGGGAGAGGGAGGTGGACACAGCTGTTTGTGTGTAGGTCTGAGCAAGTTTTGGATTTTTTTTTTTAAACTATTCCCTTATAAAGCATAAACCCACACACAGAGTATTAATGAAATCACTCTTTCTTGACTAGTACAGGTTGATCTATGAAGTTATAAATTGGATATGACTCTCCACTATCTGGATGTATTTTATGTTTGAATTCAAAAAAGTAAACCGAACTTCTGGAATCCTTCTACTCCGCCCTTCGCCCCAAACCCAATCCTGAGCACTTCTATCCACGCCCACAGTAGTTTGGACCAATTCAGCCCAATTCTGCCATTTTATTAGTTCTTTGTTCTTGTTTTATCATCCCTTGTTCCCAAAATAAAGTGATTTGAAGCCACAGTACTTTTGAGCATTGTAAAATCATTGAGATAAAGATGAACATGTCCATGTTGGGGACAAAACACATGCACGTGGTCATCTGCCATAACGGGGGGGCGTGTGTAAGGTCTCATTGTACAGATTCCTGCACGGTGTCGAGTAACTGTACTGCAGTAGTTGTTTGTTGTGTACAGGACACTCCATGTTGTTGGCTCTGTTTGTTGTTGCCACATTCTCCAAAGCACTGGACAAAACTATTTCATTCAACTGCAAAGTTTCACACCCCTTGCCTTGGAGGATCAGGTTCAGCGTATTTTATTTTTTTCCATGTTCTAACTTCAACTCAAGAACAGTTGCCCATAACAAGGTCAGTTACATGTCCTTTGAGCAGGGAAAACAATAACTACATCGGTGTGGGCTTCTCCAGGACCAGAGCTGGGAGCCACATGATGGACAAACAAATGCTCACTAATCCTATTTAATTTGCATAAAATAGTAGTTAGTGGTCTGTTACATGTGTAAGAGAAATAAACACTGACGCTGTTATATTGGAAAATATGTCTTTGTTCTGAGGCAGACACCCTATTACTTTAGTATATTCTCCACAGGAATGGCACAGTAATGTAATCAGGCTATAATAATCAGGATAATTAACAATTCTGCAGTGATGGTGAGGTAGATGTTCTAAATACTCTCTGTATACTGTTTATCAGGGGTCACAACCTTTTTGAAACTGAGGGCTACTTCATGGGTACCAATTAATGCGAAGGACTACCAGGTAGATACACACTTTTGACATAACAAATTTGCTCAATTTACCTTTAATTATATGTTATTATTAATAATTAATTATATTCATCTTTGTCAGGGGTCAGGAACCTTTTTGACTAAAAGAGCCAAAAAAATGTTTTTTAATCTAATCCTCTGAGAGCCAAATATATATATATTTAATACTGAGACCAACGATTTTAGAGTATAATATGACTCTGAATTTATTTTAAACAACATTGTTATAATTAAGTTATTTATTAATAAGAAAAGAACTTCTTACTATTAATGCGACTTTGTGTTATTTATCAAACTACGCATTGTTTTTGTCAAATGCAAAAAAAATTCATAATTTACAGTTATTCCAGTATTGAGTATTTCATGTGCAGAAATATAAATCCCCATAAACTTCACCGTTGGGATCGGAAGCCTTGAATAAATCTGGTGAAAAATGTAAAACCATGCTGGCATTCTTGGCAATTTTGCATGCACGATCATCATGGACTTTCAGAAAAACCAATGTAAATAACGTAAATCAATGTCTGATGAGAGAACATAGTGGGAGTTCAGAGAGCCGTTCCAACAGTTACCAAGCCTCCCACTGAAAACCGTGTATGGGTGCATGCGAGCACACGGGCCCGGGGGAGTAAGCAAGGTTACTGAAAGTCGACACTGTGATAAAAGCGGAAATTCCGACTCGAAACAGACACTGCCAAGCCGGAATTTCCGACTTGAGTCACAGTGTTGACTTTTCGACTTTAAATAACCGTGCTTACTCCCCGGGGCCCGTGCGCTCGCATGAAAAACATGTCAAACGAGCATGGTTACAGGTGATTTTTTTTTTTTTTTTTTTTTTTTTTAATTCAACGGAAAACTGCAAAATGGCATAAAATGACATAAAAATCCGACTTTATCCGACAATTTGGCTGAAATCCAACAAAAGTCGGAAATTCCAACTCGCTACAGACATTGAACTCACGCAGGCTGTTGAATATAATCCAATAAAATTAGAGTTTCAAGGTATCGGCCTCGCCCACACACTGGAGTACAGAAAGGATTGGTTCTCTGCTGCATGCCACAGCGACAAGTGGCATTGAAAATAGTTTTTGTTTTATTTGATGGCTTTTTTCTGTATTTTTATTTGAAGAACAGCGAAATTATTTATAAATTATTCTGTTATGAAAGGCCACCTGATTTATCCGAGAGCCAGATGCAGTCATCAAAAGAGCCACGTCTGGCTCTCGAGCCATAGGTTCTCAACTCCTGAACAGGCTTGCGGGCAACTCATGTTGTTCTTGTGGGCGACCTGGTGCCCGCAGGCACCATGTTGGTGACCCCTGCCTTAAATCTTTTAAAAATGATAAAAGCAAACCTTTTAAGACCTCCTTCTGCTTCAATATTGTACCGATGGTAGACACGTTTGGCCATATTCCTTTGTGATATCACTCCAGCCCGTTTTTTCTTCTCACTCACACCGGAAATCACACACGTGTGTGCGCGCGTGTGTTGACCATGTCTTCTTAGCAGAGTTATAATCTTACAAATGTTTGTCTTTGTGTGCGACCTGGTGCCTGTGGGCACCATGTTGGTGACCCCTGCTGTATATTATATACTAATATACTACTTGGGAACATAAGCAAAAAAAGAATACTAAAATGACAATTGTGTTATGTATATCTGTATCTGTACAGTTATTGTTTTTTTTTTACTTACTTGCTGAACCACCTAATCGTACTAGTATCATACGGAGAGGGCAGTGGTGGTCTAGTGGATAGGGTGCAGGATCGCTGATCCTAAGGTTGGGGTTCGAGTCCCCACAGGGCTGTCACTGTTCCCCAAGTGCAGTTAACTGGGTTATCAAAGGCGGGCCATGTCTCTCACTGACTATGGCGAGAGGCATGTAAAAGAACCATTGCTGACTTTCGTAAAGAGTAGGCTGCAAAGCCGTCAGCGTGTTTCTGGGGACAAGTAGCAAGCATTCCTGCGTCCCGGTTAATCTTCTCCAGAAGAGACCAATGCTACACTACCCTACGGGGATAAGATATGATGATGGTAATAGGGAGGCTGGAACCTATCTCGGCTGACATTGGACGAAGGCATGGTGCACCCTAAACAGCTTGCTAGACGATCAGAACGCCAGCCCACACATGCACACACACACATACACCTTTTCACACTCACACCTAGGGGTAATTTAGAACAGCCAATTAGCCAAATGTGCATGTTTTTGGACTGTGTGTGTGTGTGTGTGTGTGGGTGTGTGTGTGTGTGTGTGTGTGTACAGTGATCCCTCGCTACTTCGTGCTTCAGTTTCATCATGGGTTTTTCAAAAATTTTATTGAAGAATAAAAAAATAAGGGAAAATGGCAGAAAATATAAGGAAAATGCCACAAAACAAGACCAAATATGCAAAAAAAAGAAGACAAACAAACAAAAAAAACAAAACGACTTACATTTTTATGTGAGGTGCGCATCTGTGTGTGTATTTATATTTTATGAGGTGGGGGGGCACCAACCGGTGTCTCTCCCCCTTATGGTCGAAGAAGGTGAGGCGGGAGGTGTGTTATGAAAGTGGAGGTAAGAGCACACAGGTAGACTACATCTTGTGTAGGAAATGTAATTTGAAGGAAGTCAGTGACTGCAAAGTGGGTGAGAGTGTTGCCAAACAGCATAAGATGGTGGTGTGTAGGATGACGCTGATGGTGAGGAAGGTGAAAAAGGCAAAGGCAGAGCAGAAGACAAAGTGGTGGAAACTGAAAAAGGAAGAGTGTCATGTTCTCTTCAAGGAGGAGTTGAAACAGGCTTTGGGGAGTCAGGAAGTGCTTCCAGATGACTGGACAACCACAACCAATGTGATCAGGGAGACCGGTAGGAGAGTACTTGGTGTGTCCTCTGGAAGGAACGCAGATAAGGAGACTTGGTGGTGTAATGAGGAAGTGCAGGAGTGTGTACAAAAGAAGAGGTTAGCTAAGAAGTAGGACACAGAGAGGACCGACGGGAGTAAACAGGAGTACAGGGAGACACGGCGTAAGGCAAAGGTAGCGGTGTCAAATGCCAAACAGAGGGCGTATGATGACTTGTATGATAGTTGGACAGTAAGGAGGTACAAAATGATTTATACAGGTTAGCACAGCAGAGAAATAGAGATGGGAAAGATGTGCAGCAAGTTAGAGTGATAAAGGACAGAGAGGGAAATGTATTGACTGATGACAGAAGTGTGCTGGGAAGATGGAAAGAGTACTTTGAAGAGCTGATGAATGAGGAAAATGAGAGAGAGAAAAAGAGAAGGGGTGACCGTTGAGGACCAGGAAGTAGCAAAGATTAGTAATGGTGACGTGAGGAGGGCATTGAAGAGGATGAAGAGTGGAAAGGCAGTTGGTCCTGATGACATACCAGTTGAGGTATGGAAGTGTCTAGGCGAGGTAGCAGTAGATTTTCTTACAAGAATATTTAACAAGGTCTTAGAAAGTGAGCAGATGCCGGAGGAATGGAGAAGTGTGCTTGTGCCCATTCTTAAGAACAAGGGAGATGTCCAGAGTTGTAGGAATGACAGAGAGATAAAGTTGATGAGCCATACAATGAAGTTATGGGAAAGAATAGTGGAAGCTAGACTAAGGGCAGAGGTCAGCATTTGTGAACAACAGTTTGGTTTCATGCCAAGAAAGAGCACCACAGATGCAATGTGTGCTTTGAGGATGTTAATAGAGAAGTACAGAGAAGGTCAGAGGGAACTGCATTGTGCCTTTTGTGGATCTGGAAAAAGCATATGACAGGGTGCCGAGAGAAGAACTGTGGTATTGTATGAGGAAGTCTGGAGTGGCAGAGAAGTATGTTAGAGTGGTGCAGGACATGTATGAGAGATGTAAGACAGTGGTGAGGTGTGCTGTCGGTGTGACAGAAGAGTTCAAGGTGGAGGTGGGACTGCATCAAGGGTCAGCTCTGAGCCCCTTCTTGTTTGCTATAGTGATGGACAGGCTGACAGACGAGGTTAGACAAGATTCCCCATGGACTATGATGTTTGCAGATGACATTGTGATCTGTAGTGAGAGCAGAGAACAAGTGCAGGAAAATCTGGAGAGGTGGAGGATTGCCCTGGAAAGGAGATGAATGAAGGTTAGCCTCAGTAAAACAGAATACATGTGTGTGAACGACAAGGAACCAAGAGGAACGGTGAGATTACAGGGAGCAGAGATAAGAAAGGTGGAGGATTTTAAGTACTTAGGCTCAACAATCCAGAGCAATGGAGAGTGTGGAAAAGAGGTGAAGAAGCGTGTGCAGGCAGGTTGGAATGGTTGGAGAAAAGTGTCCGGTGTGATAGGAGGGTATGGGCAAGAATGAAAGGAAAAGTGTACAAGACGGTGTTGAGGCCAGCGATGTTGGGTCAGTTCTCAGCCCCTTCTTGTTTGCTATGGTGATGGACAGGCTGACAGACGAGGTTAGACAAGAATCTCCATGGACTATGATGTTTGCAGATGACATCGTGATCTGTAGTGAGAGCAGAGAACAAGTGGAGGAAAATCTAGAGAGGTGGAGGTATGCCCTGGAAAGGAAGGGAATAAAGGTTAGTCTCAGTAAGAAGTAAGATATATATATATATATATATATATATATATATATATATATATATATATATATATATATATATCTTACTATTGTTTTTCCTTTTCGACTTTTTCCCGTTCTCGAGAGTCGCCTCAGCGAATCAACTGATTCGCACATTTGATTTGGTATGGGTTTTTACGTTGGATGCCCTTCCTGTCACAAAGGGACAAAAACACGCTCATGGCTTTGCAGCCTACGCTTTACGAAAGTCAGCAATGGTTCTTTTACATGCCTCTCACCATAGACAGTGAGAGACATGGCCGGCCTTTGATAACCCAGTTAGCTGCACTGGTGTGTGTGTGTGTGTGTGTGTGTGTGTATACTAGTGTATATATACACACACACACACTTTCTTTAAGAGGTTTACGATACAGTATACTGCATGAGAAGGCTAAAAATAAATAAATAAAAGAAGCTTTGTTTTATAGTTTATATTATATTGGTAGCAGGATGCTGAGGATGGAACTACCAGGCAGAAAGCCGAGAGGAAGACCAACGAGACGATTCATGGATGTGGTGAAGGAGAGGACATGAAGGTAGTTGGTGTAAGAGAAGAAAATGCAAAGGATAGGGTGAGATGGAGGCAGATGATTCGCTGTGGTAACCCCTGAAGGGAAAAGCCGAAAGGAAAAGATGAGATTTAGAGTTGAGTACAACATTGAGGCAGGTCATGTGAGCTTTGAACTTTGAGCGGTCTAACAGCTCTGTGTGGCCAATGCCGTCTGTTCCTTGTCTGTTCAGCCTACATGTTCCAAAATGACTGTAAATGTACTGAAACAAAATCTACAGCGCTCCGTGTGTTGTAGTAAATATTATGGAAAGCACAAGAAAAAGTCAAAGTCAGTCAAATTAAATTACATTTACTATCAAAGAAAAAAAAACAATGTGAAAATTCCAAGCTTAACTTATTCGGCACATAGCAGCAGATTAATAAAGTGATAAAAGTACAGGTGTAAGTTCAGTTCTATGGGTGTGTGTGTGTGTGTGTGTGTGTGTGTGTGTGTGTGAGAGAGAGAGAGAGAGAAAGAGAGAGTGTTGGTCACAGAATCTGAGGTGGTGAGTAGGGTTCAGAAGTTGTCAAGGTCCAAAGTTTATCTGTACAAGGAACGGGAGGGGGAGTGAGGGAAAGAGTTCAGCTTCCTTACAGCCTTGTGAATGAAGCTGTCTTCCACTCTGCTGGTTCTGGCCCGGTGGCCCTGCAGCCTCATTTCTGATGGCAGCAGCCTGAAGACGCTGTGAGATGGGTGGGTGGGATCACTCGTAATGCAGAGGGCTTTGCGGAAGAGGCAGATGTGGTATATGTCCTGGAGGAAGGGGAGAGAGACGCTAGCAATCCTCTCAGCTGCTCAGTCTTGTGCAGGTCCCGCACCACACAGATCACTGCATCAGCAATTGGTCAGGATAATCTCAGTATTGCCTCTGTAGAAGGTGCACATGACTGGGACTGGGGCTCTGGTTCTTCTTTGCTTGTGGAGTAAGTTGCGATGCTGTTGGGCTTTACTGATGAATGATGTGGTGTTGTTGGTCCAGGTGAGGTCCACTGAGACACTTGGTGCTGCTCACCCTCTCCACAGCAGCATCACTGATGGCCAGGGGAGCATGTTAAGTGTGAGCGCTCTGAAGCCCACAACTATCTTCTTCGTCTTTTGCACATTCAGAGAGAGATTGATGTCAGTGGTGAGGTGTGCTGTTGGTGTGACAGAAGAGTTCAAGGTGGAGGTGGGACTGCATCAAGGGTCAGCTCTGAGCCCCTTCTTGTTTGCGTGGATGGACAGGCTGACAAAGAAGGTTAGACAAGATTCCCCATGGACTATGATGTTTGCAGACGACATTGTGATCTGTAGTGAGAGCAGAGATCAAGTGCAGGAAAATCTAGAGAGGTGGAGGTATGCCCTGGAAAGGAGGGGAATGAAGGTTAGCCACAGTAAGACAGAATACATGTGTATGAATGACAAGGACCCAAGAGGAACGGTGAGGTGACAGGGAGCAGAGATAAGGAAGGTGGAAGATTTTAAGTACTTAGGCTCAACAATCCAGAGCAGTGGAGAGTGTGGAAAAGAGGTGAAGAAGCGTGTGCAGGCAGGTTGGAGTGGTTGGAGAAAAGTGTCCGGTGTGATGTGTGATAGGAGGGTATCAGCAAGAATGAAAGGAAAAGTGTACAAGCCGGTGTTGAGGCCAGCGATGTTGTATGGTTTGGAAACGGTGACCCTGGGGAAAAGACAGGAGGCAGAGCTGGAGGTAGCAGAGATGAAAATGTTGAGGTTCTCTTTGGAAGTAACAAGGATGGATAGGATCAGGAATGAGCACATCAGAGGGACAGCACATGTAAGACGTTTTGGAGAAAAAAAATGAGAGGCTTGATTGAGATGGTTTGGACTTGTACAGAGGAGGGATAGTGAGTATATTGGTAGTAGGATGCTGAGGTTGGAACTACCAGGCAGAAGGCCTAGAGGAAGACCAAAGAGACGATTCATGGATGTGGTGAAGGAGGACATGAAGGTAGTTGGTGTAAGAGAAGAAGATGCAAAGGATAGGGTGAGATGGAGGCAGATGATTCCCTGAAGGGAAAAGCCGAAAGGAAAAGAAGAAAAAGTATATAGAGAGATTAATGTCGCTGCACCGCTCAGCCAGGCGGCTCACCTCAGTATTGTGGGTCGTCTCATCATTGTTGTTGATGAGACCCACCACAGTCGTGTCATCCACAAACTTGAGAAAGAGTTAGAGTTGTGTGATGATGTGCAGTTGTGGGCCAGCAGAGTAAAGAGGAGGGGGCTCAGCATACATCCTTGGGAGGCCCCAGTGTTCAGAGTGATAGTGTTGGAGAGCTTGCCATCAACCCAATACTGCCTGAGGTCTTCCTGTTCAGAAGTCTAACAGCCAGTTGCATATTGAGGTGTTGATCCCCAGTCAATTCAATTTTTGAATCAGCTGCTGAGGGTTTTTGATTGTGTTGAATGCTGATCTGAAGTCTCTGAGCAGCATTCTGACATATGAGCTCTTAGTGTCCAGATGTGTGAGCACTATATGAAGGGCAGCTCAAGTGGTATCATCAGTTGAGTGATTGGGCCAATATGCAAACTAAAATGCTTCCACGGAAGAGTGGAGCAGGGACTTGATGTGATGCATAGCTGTTCGAAGCACTTCGGGGGGATGGGGGTGAGTGCTGAACAGAACGCATTAAAGCAGGAGTGAGGTGACTTCTTGGGGAGGCTTTAAGGCATGTGGGGACAACAGCCTGATTCAAGGAGTTAAAGATGTCTGTGATGACATCTCTGAGTTAAGTAGCACAGTCTCTCAATATCTCTTAGTATCAGGGCCTATGGCTTTGTGTGCGTTGATCCTGCTGAGGAATGTTCTCATGCTGAGGGCAGTGCCAGCACCTGATTGTCAAGAGTGGGTGAGGTCTTCTATGTTGGTGTGCCTCAAAGCAGGCAAAGAATTTATTTAGCTCATTCGATAGAGATGGAGCTGTCTGCCTGTGGTGTGGGTTTGTAGTCTGTGATGGTCTATATTCCTTGCCAGAGATTTCGAATGTCTCTGCTGTCACTGACGTGATGAACAATTCTCCTAGAGCACTGCCTCTTTGCCTCTCTGATGTGATATGACAGGTTTGCTTTTGCTGTTCTTCGGGGTGCCTCGTGTTCTGAAGGCAGTATTCATTGCCCTATATCAGGGCGTAGGCTGGTCTGACCGTGGGGGGGCGCGCATCTCAATTGACCGGAGCCTAAGCCTTAAAGGGGAAATAAAACCCCGACTAAATAAGGTAGCTTAAGTATAGTTTATTGAAGCGATTGTGACTTAAATTTTATATCATAAATAAACCATTGCACACACAGGGTGCAGGGTGTTTTCTGTGCTTGTCGTATAAGTTATCGACCCGAAAGCCGCCATTGCCAAGTGCCCGCCTCCACAAAGTTACCATGATGTCACTGAGTTGACACAAAGTACCACATGAAATATAGTGCATGCATGTCACAGCATGTGATATAAACAACATGGACTCTCACGCCAACAACAAGCACAGTTTTTCAGCAGAAGACGATTCATCTATTACTCTCAGAAGACGAATCAAATATTATAGTTCAACCTAAAACATTCTCAAATATATTTCAAACTACATTTGCAAGTACATGTGCTAAATACATTTACAAATTGAGCTCAAGTTATTTATCTATTCCAAGGCACAAAAAAAATTAATACATATTTACAGCACAAAAACATACTATTAATTTTATGAAAGTGCTGACCATTAGGCTGCAGATACAGGCTGGATGGCTTATGATTATTTTAGCCATTCATTCTCTGTGCGTCAATGTTTGTGTTCTTACATGTGCAGGAGCCGGAGACGGGACTAACAAACTGTACTTTATTCTCACACTCGCACTTTGTTTGATTGACAGTGTTCAGTTATTATTGCTTACTGATAATATTATGTTTGTTGATTGGTTGGCTCGGGCGTGCACATGCGCAGTGCCTGTTACACGTTAACTTCCGGTTTACTTCCTGACTCTAGTCATTCGGAACTTATCTCCGACTTTTTCTTCAATAACAGTCATTAATTTTATTTATAAGATTGCGAATACACAATTTCTTGTCCAGTGGAGCTCAACTCCTGCTGTGGGGGGGTGCACGTGCACCCTGTGCACCCCCCAGCCTACGCCCTTGCCCTGTAGAAGTCATGGCTTCTGAATGTTGATGATTCTGAACAGTGTTTGTTACTTCCATAATACACTTAGAGATGTATGCAGGGACAGTCTCCGTATACTTCTGGAGGTCCGTGGTGTTGTACCATGCAGTTTGTCAGAGCATGTCCTAGTTTGTGGTGGAAAATCAGTCTTGAAGTGCCTCTGAAGACCCTTCTGGCCACACACATACCTTCTTCTAAACTGGTTTGGTGACTTTCATCATTGACCTGTATGCTTGTATTAGCATAACAATTATGAGGTTAGAGGTGGGGGATAGGGGTGATAAGATGGGGGATAAGCAGGATTTTGTGGTCTCCTCTCTGTGTGGTGAATGAGAGGAGTGTGGTGAACTCCAGAGTGTTGTTTCTCTGTGTGGGAATGTTGATGTGTTTGTGTAACTTAGAAAACAGTCTTGGGGTCTGCTTGGATGAAATAGCCCGCCAGGATGAGGAAAGCATGTGGGTGGGCTGTCTGCTTCTTGCTGATGTGCTGATACAGTTCAATCACTGCCTCGCTCCTGTTGTTGTTGGAGCAGAGAGGGATGGAAACAGCCACAAGCAGTATGGCCATAATTTACCTCAGTAGATAGAACGGTCTGCACTTGAGAATCACAACCTCTAATCGTGATGAGCAATGTTTGCAGCGTGTCATGACACTAGGTATCATTGATGTAAACACAAAGCCCTCAACCAACAAGAGCTGCCCTCTCGGTAGCATGTTATCCAAGCTTTTAGCATTATAAAGGACTGTTGTTGAACCATGTTAACACAAACACATGACACTCTCACAGTCCTGATAATTGATTAGAGTAAACATATGTATTCCAGCTTGTTGTCCAGCTGACCAGTATGATGGAGGGGATAGCCAGCTTGTGTGGGTTAGCTGCCAGGCTAGCTCAGTTTTTTTTTTTTTTTTTTTTTTAAACTCCTAGTGGCTCAACAGGCTGGTGTTTATTTCCGGTTTCCATAGCGTGAAGCTACCAGGAGTTTAATTCCTCCTGGATAGGACGCTAGTCCATTGCAGGTTACCTTCCCAGTATATTTTTACTAGTACCCATTTATATTGCTGGGTGAACAGAGGCATACTTGTGGTTAAGACCTTGCCCAGGGGTCTTAGCACAGTGAGGTCTAACTGAGATTTGAACTCATGACCTCCTGATCATCAGCACAGCACCCTAACTACTATGCCACCGGCCCCAGACTCTGTTCTAAAGCGAGTAAAATCTTTCACATATCTTGGAGGTAATATCTCAAATGATACTTGACTCAGAAATCCAACACCGATTTTCTCGTGGTGCAGCTGGGTTTAGTGCTTTAAGAACTAGGCGTTTCAACAGGAAAGGAATTTCTCTGCCCACCAGACTGACTGGGCACAAAGTCATCGTTCTCATTTTACTCCTTTATGGATCTGAAACCTGGCCAAGACTAGCTCACCATATATGCTAGCTGAAGGTTTTTCACCAAAAATCACTCTGGCAAATAATGACAGTGAAATAGTGGCACCATGTGACAAATGTTGAGATACTAGAGCACGCCAATTCCACTACTATCGAGTCCATGATCCATAACAACAAACTTCGATGGCTCGGTCATGTGTCTGAGTGACTCCAGGATATCAAAGCAGCTGTTATTCAGGGAGCTAAAGTTGGGTAAATGTCAGAGGGGTTGCCCACAGAAATGATGGAATGACTGCGAAAGAAGATCTATGACTGTTTGGCATTTATTGTACATCCTGGTACCAGGCGCGCGCAGAATCGGCAAGCTTGACATTCTTGTCTACTGCTACCTCTCCTAGACCACCGGCATGTCATCAGGACCAACTGCCTTTCCATTCTTCATCCTCTTCAATGCCCTCCTCACTTCACCCTTACTAATCTTTGCTACTTTCTGGTCCTAAACAGTCAGCTCTTCTTCTCGTTTTTCTCTCTCATTTTCCTCATTCATCAGCTCTTCAAAGTACTCTTTCCATCTTCCCAGCACACTTCTTTCATCAGTCAATACATTTCCCTCTCTGTCCTTTATCAATCTAACTTGCTGCACATCTTTCCCATCTCTATTTCTCTGCTGTGCCAACCTGTATAAATCATTTTCTCCCTCTTTACTTTCCAACCGAGCATACAAGTCATCATACGCCCTCTGTTTGGCCTTTGACACCGCTACCTTCGCCTTACGCTGTGTCTCCTTGTACTCCTGTTTACTCTCTTCGGTTTTCTCAATGTCCCACTTCTTCTTAGCTAACCTCTTCCTTTGTACACACTCCTGCACTTCCTCATTCCACCACCAAATCTCCTTATCTACTTTCCTTCCAGATGACACACCAAGTATTCTCCTACCTGTCTCCCTGATCACATTAGCTGTAGTTGTCCAGTCATCTGGAAGCACTTCCTGACCACCCAAAGCCTATTTCAACTCCTCCTTGAAGACAACCCGACACTCTTCCTTTTTCAGTTTCCACCACTTTGTCTTCTGCTCTGCCTTTGCCTTCTTCACCTTCCTCACCATCAGCATCATCCTGCACACCACCATCCTATGCTGTTTGGCAACACTCTCACCCGCTACTACTTTGCAGTCACTGACTTCCTTTAAATTACATCGCCTGCACAAGATGTAGTCTACCTGTGTGCTCCTACCTCCACTTTTATAAGTCACCCTATGCTCCTGTCTCTTCTGGAAGAAAGTATTCACCACAGCCATTTCCATCCTTTTTGCAAAATCTACCAACATCTGTCCTTCTGCGTTCCTGTCCTGGATACCAAACCTACCCATCACTTCCTCGTCCCCTCTGTTTCCTGCACCAACATGTCCATTGAAGTCTGCCCCAATGACCACTCTTTCATCTCTGGGGATGCTCTGCATCACTTCATCTAACTTCCTCCAGAATCTCTCCTTCTCTTCTCGCTCACATCCTGTCTGTGGGGCATAAGCACTAACAACATTGAACATCACACCTTCAATTTCTAACTTGAGACTCATCACTCTGTCTGACACTCTTTTCACTTCTAGAACATTCCTGACAAACTCCTCCTTCAAGATGACTCCGACTCCTTTTCTCTTCCCATCCACACCATGATAAAACAGCTTAAACCGTGCTCCTATGCTTCTAGCCTTGCTACCTTTCCACCTGGTCTCCTGAACACACAGTATGTCCACTTTCCTCCTCTGCATCATGTCAGCCAGCTCTCTACCTTTTCCTGCCATAGTTCCAACATTCAAAGTCCCTACTTTCAGTCCTAGACTCATGCCTTTCCTCTTCTCTCTCTGGCAACGGACACGCCTCCCGCCTCTCCTTTTTCCATGTCTTCGACCAACAGTCGTCCAATTTCCATCAGCACCCTGTTGGTTGACAGCACTGATGGCGGTCGTTGTTAACCCGGGCCTCGACCGATCCGGTATGTCATTCTTTCTTGTGATTCGCATAGTTTATTTGGCATTTGTTTTACGCCGGATGCCCTTCCTGACGCAACCCTCTGCATTTATCCGGGCTTGGGACCGGCATGAGGGAGAGACACTGGTTTGTGCCCCCCCTCACGGCTGCATTCGGCTGACATGTAATGTAATAAATGTAAATCTTACATTCTCGACCTTTCCTTATGATGCCGAGCTTTTCTGGGAAAGGTCTGCCTTGAAAATGGATTATTAAGAATTAAGTCAGACACCAAGTAGATTTCCCCTCCTCTGTCAGCCATTGAAGGGGTAAGAAAATTCTAGTTTAACTGTATCTTGTGTAGGTCTGGGACTGGTGGCATAGTGGCACTCATCAGTGGTAGGTTGTGTGTTCAAATCCCAGTTAGACCCCCACTGTGCTAAGACCCCTGTGCAAGGACTTCACCACAAGTGTGCTTCTGTTCACCCAGCAGTATAACTGGGTACCAGTAAAAAATATACTGGGAAGGGAACCTGCGATAGACAAGCGTTCCATCCAGGAGGAGTTGTACTCCTAGTTGCTTCACGCTGTGGAAACCGGGGATAAGCACGGTTCGATGAGCCACTTTACCTTACCTGTGTAGGTCACAACAGAAAGAAGCAGGCCCATCACTAATACTGAGTAGTTTAAGTGACATTGGCCCTTGCTGCTGATTGTGAAGGCCAGGGGCAGATTAGATTGACATAGCAGCACATAGAAGCTGGAATCTGATTGGACAAAAAATCTAACATCCACATACTGGAAGCAGTGCAGCCAAGAGATGCTACGAAATAAAGAGAATAAACTTATGGGAATAAGTTAATACAGTTTAATGGAACAAATGCGTACTAGAATTTAATTTGTAAATGTAGGTCAGTCATTCTAATTTCGCGATGCTCAGACAGTCCAACATTGCTTAATTACATTAGTTCTATGATTTGCTAGGAGTCTGGGGTCTGTCTGACTGTGCTGCGTATGCTATGTACAAATCAACAGGACTGGTTTTTCTTGCTTTTAGCTCCACATGGACACGAGTCTCGATGTCGTCATCAGTAATGCACGACCTGCCAAGGTGGAGAATAGGTTGCCAGATTGGGAAGCTATAATCCCTCTTAAAATTTCCATGAATAGGATGTGTTTTCTGTCTGTTATTAATTCTTAACGAACAACAATAACAATAATAATAATAATGACAATAATATTCATATTGATAATGGGGGCGTGGTGTTCGCTGATCCTCAGGTTGGGGTCCCACTCTTCACAAGGTTGTGACCCCCTGCAGCTAACTGGGTTAACAAAGGCTAGCTAGCCTTGTTTCTCACCGTCTATGGTGAGAGGTTCATGTAAAAGAACCATTGCTGACTTTTGTAAAGAGGGGCTGCATAGCCGTTAGCAGGTTTCTGCCCATTGCTAAAGGTTGTGTCAGGAAGGGAATCGACATAAAAACCTATGTCAAATAAAACATGCCAATCAGATGATTCACTGTGGTGACCCCTGAGAAGGGGAACAAATGGAAAAAAAAAGAAGACACAGAATTAACTGCTTATGTAGTATAAATAACATGTGTACCCCTGTGTAATTTTATCGCTGGTTTGTGGCTTGTACCTGTTGATGGTGAGATTAGTAGACGTTGTGGTGGGAATTTAACTCTGAAGATTGGAAATTTTATGTGGATATGGCAACCCGGTGGTTATGTACGGGAGAGGGCGGAGTGGAGCGGGGAAAAACTCGCTGTTCTCAGGTCTGACGGAAGGAAAGAAGGAACGAGTGAGTGAGAGTTCATCCACCTGAATGACATCAGTTTTCGACTTGAACGTTAATTTCTTTAAATTTAGGAGGCTTGTGTAGGACCTCGGTGAAAGGGCAGTCGTGTATAATGTTTGTGAATGTTACGAGGCTCGGCTCTTACTTGGAGACACGTTTTTTCATTTCCTGTTACTGAAGACACGGTTTCTCCTCAGAGTTGCTTTTGGGTGAGTATCAGAGTCGAGTTTTTTGTGTAAACACAACGATCCTGTTTTATATTTGTTAAAACGACGTACTGTGAGGTAACTTTACTGTTATTTATTTGTGTAAAAGCTATGATTATCTACGCCAGCTGATTCAGTGCGTGCGTGTGTGTATGTTATCCCTCAAGATCCATAAGTTTGTGTGTGTTTGTGTGTGGGTTTTATCTATTGTACAATGTAAACTTGCTTCCAATTATTAATAATCATTGTTCTTTAAAACTCTCTGGCTCTGTACCGTGTTTTCTAAAGAGAACTTTGTGCCTCTCAGTGACTTCCTCTGGATTCAAAGCAGATAACCAAATTGGAAACCAGGATATTCTCTCTGTCTCTCTCTGTGTGTGTGTCTCTCTCTCTCTCACAGGTGATAAGCTTCCCCCTAAACCGTGTCCAAAACGCAACCCTGTGAGGGAATATGACCTCACTGAGTCCATCACCTGTACAGGTTGATATTCAGGTGTAGGGTGTAGTGTGCGCAATTGTCCTGCAGTCTCCGGAGGAATTGTCCCGTTGAGGAAACCAATACTCTGAGTAAATTTCTCTTTTGTTAGATAAGAATGTAGTTTAAATTGGATACGGAGTAAACTGCATCTGAACTAGAGTTCATGTATTTACCTCAGCTGATCGAAACGTGTTTTAGACCGAACCAGATACAGAAACCCGGGCTGAAGTGTTATTAAAGTTCCTGATTCAGTTCCGGGTTAGTAAATGAAGGCAACACGGTGGGGGTCTCGTGGAAATGAAACGGAATCAGAACCGAACCCCTTTACTGTAGTTTTCTCCTGTATGTGAGGATTAATGACCGACCCAGTGCCATATTAATAACATCTCTATCTTTATTATTTCTCCTGAAATAATTTCCCTTCCTCTGGTTCCTCTCACTCGACCTCAGACTTTTCCACACCTTCACACAGTTGTTGAAAACAGATACAGAATCAATATAAGACGCAGCTCAGTTGAATAAGGGACACCAAGCCCGAGAGCTGAGGGGGGGGGGGGGTTTCTCCAGGAACCCTCACATTCATCCAGCATGACCCGGGAATAGAAGCGGAATACAGTAGGCCCTTGACTATTTGTGGCTTTGTATTCACGGGTTGAGTAGCAAGGACACGTCACTCAAATTCAGCCAATGGCTGTCCTCCTTCCTGCTGATTGGTTGAGATGTAATGCCCTTTTTCCTCATTCGCGCACAAGTTGTCAATGAGCCTCTTTTTTGTGTTTTAATTACCAGTTAAGCTCTATGATGCCACTCAAACACTACGTTTTCTCTGGCTAAGCGATAGAAAACGCTGATGTCTCTTCTGACGAAATAAGATTTTCTTCTGAAGAAATGACAGTTTCCTCTGAACTGTTGTATTAAAGTCTTTTTCAATTATTATTCCAGTATAGTACCGAATTTAATTCTTAGAATGTTTGTGTGTGAGATTTTATGTTCTGTAGCATGTTTAACAAACAATACCAAAAGGATAAACTTTATTACGCTTCATGTCCTTTTGCATTGAATTTGGAGTAATGTCTCCAAGATGGCGCTGCCTAGAGGGTGACGTAGCGGAGTTCTCAGAGTCAAATTGTTTCTTTGTTCGTTTTAATTTATGTTGTTTCGTTTGTTCATGTTTGTTCTATGCTCACCTATGACCGGTCGACCCTACTACAGCTTTGAGCAACTTCAGCTTTGGGCAACTAAGCACGCAACAACTCGTATCGTGAGCTAATATGCTATGGTAGCTCAATGCTAGCCACACCCTAACAATAAGCCCAGGTGGAGTTCTCAGAGTCTCCAATGCTTGGTTAGCACTTCCGGTCATACTGCTTGAAAATGTTGAGTCCCTGCGAAACAAGATGGATGAGCTTCATGCTCAGATTGCAGCGCAGAGGGATCTACAGTACTGTTCCATGTTGTGTTTATATGAAACATGGCTTGAAGAGAGTACACCCGACGAGGCGATTGCATCAGCTGGCTACACAGCCTTCATCCCCTGTGATCCCAAGCGCTGGAGTCGTCGTTTGGCCCCTTCCCGCCTGGGCTTATTAGTCGAGGTGTGGCTAGCATTGAGTTACCATAGCATACTGGCTCAGGATAGGAGTTGAAGACTCGGATCTCATAGCTGTAGTATGGCCGACCGGTCACAGAAGAGCATAGTGCAAAACATGAACAAACAAAACAACAAATCAAAAGAAACAACATGACTGAGAACTCGGCCAGGGCTTATTGTTAGCTGGGGTGCGGCGAGCATTGAGCTACCATAGCATATTAGCTCAGGATAGCGTGCTTAGCTTGTGCTTAGTTGCTTGAAAACTCTGATCTCATAGCTGTAGTAGGGGCGACCGATCATAGACGAGCATAGTGCAAAACATGAACAAATAAAACAAATTAAAATGAACAAAGAGAAAAATTTGACTCTGAGAACTCCGTGACGTCGCCCTCTAGGCAGCGCCATTTTGGAAACGTCACGCCAAGTTCAATGTAAAAGGACATGAAGCGTAATAAAGTTTATCCTTCTGGTATCGTTTGTTAAACATGCTATAGAACATAAAATCTCACGCATAAGCATGAACTTATGTACTGTACTGGAATAATAATTGAAAAAGACTTTAATACTAGTGCTTTACAACAGTATCTGTATAATGTTTATATTTTATCATCAATAAATATAACAGTAAAAATGTAAACGTTTTTCTTTGTCATTACTACATTTTACTACATTAATACTGTATTAATGAGTAAGACTGTCTATAGAATGTGTTTAAGAAGCATATTTTAGCGCATTTAAAAGATATACACAGTGTTTTACCTCCAGTTGCTCATTCGCGCATGTAATATGATACATGGGGTTTTACTTCTGGGTACAGAACTCGCGGATTATCTTCATTCGCGGGAGGGGCGGAACCGAACCCCCGCGAATATCGAGGGCCTACTGTATTCGGTAGAAAATGGAGAGGTTGTGTGGAGAGGCCGCTCACAGCTGGTGGTCTGAACCAGTGTCTGGATCATCACTAATGCAACAGTACGGAATAGTAGCCTGGAAGAAATCGAATAATCTTCATTTATTTACTGAAAGGCTTTATCTCCATAGGGTCACAGGAAGGCTAGAGCCTATCTCAGCTATCACTGGGAAAAGCTGGGGTACACCCTAAACAGCTTGCCAGGCCATCGCGGGGTCAACATGCACACAACCATTTACAACTAGAGACAATTTGGAGCAGCTAATTAGCTTAATGTCCATGTTTTTAGATTTGAACCCAGGACTTTCTTGCCGTGAGGTGGATGTGCTGAGCCCTTTAATATTATCGATGTAAACTGTTCGTATTGAAGGTACAGCAAGTAGGAAGTCCCAAATGTATTATAATCAGTTTCGTGAAGTAATAAGAAAGCTGGATAATAATCAGGTGGACAACTGGCCTCACGGTGTGTTTTAGTTGCTGGTTAGAACATGCTGGGTAATTTTAGGCCTGATGGATTTGTCAGTCTTTATTTTTATTGAGAGACTGTCATGAATTGTTTTTAATGGAATGCAGTTGAAACTCTGAGTGTAAGTGAAATGCACAACTTCTCCCAGACGTCCTTCAGCTTTCTGACGTGCACTGCTGGACCTGTCGAGGAATCAGCTTGTGTTCCTTAAATGATCTGATTTACATTGTGTGTAAAGTGTTTGTTTTAGTGTTGTTCTGTAAAGGTTGTTTGTTACTGTTTGATTGTGCTGTGTAGGATGATCAATAGAATTTAATAAAGTGTATGAAGATGAGTTTGACCTCGTGGTTCCTGGTGAGCAGCTCAGGCACACGCCACCGTTTGCCGCGCGAGATGATCTTCGTTGGACGAGAGGACTGTGAGTTGATGCTCCAGGTAAGACCCTTCAGAACACACACACACAGTGTTTCTCAGAGTCCATGAGCAGAGGGTCAGTGGTGAAACTGTTGGAACTCTCACGCCACCTTTCTCCAAGCTATGATATTCCCTTTTTCATCTGCACTTCAGTAAGTTAAAAACAAATACCGTATTCAATGTAATAAATGCCCTGCTCAAATAAGCCCCCCCTCATGCTTTTTATCTTGCGTCTAATAATCGCCCATGTGTACTGGGAGCAAAATCGGAGATCAGACTTACCAATTTTATTCAATCAGTCTCTGTAACAGTAAAATGAGGCGTTCACTGCCTGTAAAAGTGAGTTTACACGGTATTTCAAGACCCCCTGCCACTGGGGAATGTCTATAATGTTCATCAGTAACAACACATTTGATTGTTCCACCGGGCTTAAAAAAAACAGGAAACTATTTTGCTGTGTTCTCTTGGTAAATGTCTAACAACCGATGAACCATTAGAAACTGCTACAGCAAAACTATGGGATGCTCTGAATGAATGGAGTGATGAGCCAGATATGGACCCATCAGAAACTGATGAGTATTTTTCACCTGATTCTCCTGCTCAAGTTCCTGGACATGTGCTTTTGTTTATGTTTGTGTTGATTAGTTCAATGTGCCACGTGCTAAAGTTGACATTCGTGTTGATTGGCTCGATTTTACTTCTGGGAAAATTTCTCAGGTAACAGCCGAAAGGAAAAGAAGACCAGGAGGGAAAAGTAAGGGGTCTTTAAAAAATTATGCTATTTCCTGTTTATTTTCTGCTTTTATGTAAGTTGTTTGGTTGATACCACAAAATGAATAACACAAATACCAGGCTGTCTTGGGTCAAAGGCGGCGTACACCCTGTACAACTCGGCCGTCCATCACAGGGACAGCACACGCTCACCCCTAGGTGCAATTTGGAACAGCCAATTAGCTAAATGTGCATGTGGGTTTCTGTTGGCGAACTAAATCCAGTTGGTGTGGTACATTAATGGCACGTCTGTCCCTCAGTTCGAAGGTTCCAAATTGTGACCCTTTGAACTTTTTGATTACAGTTGGTCCCCAACTTACGAAATTAATCTGTTCCAGAGCATTTCCATATAGCGGGGATTTCGTAAGTAGGGGTTGCATCTTGCATGTTAAATGCCTAATTCGTTCCAAGGCTCCAGTCTTTGGGCTGGATAAACCCCATAAACCCTTTAAAAATGATAAAAGTACACCAATTTTGTATGAAATGTGTTAAAAGTAAAAAATTTATTCATTAAACCATTTTAACATATTAAACCATTTTATTAAGATATTTATTAATTAAACTATTATTAAACATTTTTTATTAACGCGCACACACACACACACCTCTTTTTCTCTCTCTCTCACGCCATGCTGCGGGCCACGCCTACAAGACGTGGAAGTCAAACGCATTCCCTGCTTGACAAACTCAACTTTAATTTGATTCCTTGAGGGAATTTCCAGATAAGCTCAAATGCACCCACATTTACTTAATTTAATTATTAAACATTTACTGAATTAAACAACCTAAAAACTAAAGCGTTATTCTTTCTCTCTCTGTCACGTGTGCTGCGGGCCACGCCCACAAGACGTGAATTCAAAGCGCATACCCTGCTTGACTATTTACTGAATTAAAACAACTTAAAATACTAAAGTAAAAACTAAAGCATTATTCCTTCTCTTTCTCTGTCACTCTCCTGCGCGCGCTGTGGGCCACGCCCACGAGACGTGAATTCAAAGCGCATTCCCTGCTTGAGAAACTCAACTTTAATTTGATTCCTTGAGGGATCGGAATTCCAGATGAGCTGAAATGCACCCACATTTATTAAACATTTACTGAATTAAAACAACTTAAAAAATAAACTAAAGAGTGAAGCTTCCTTCTGTCTCTATCTGGGATGTTGAGAGACAGCTAATGAGAGGGCAACTCGCGTGTCATGTGAAATTTTGATTGGCGCATTTGAATTTTGAATTTCTTTTTGTAAGAGGGAGTTGTTTCGTATCTCGGGTACGGAAACTCAGGGAAATATGTTTCGTAACCCGGGGATTTCGTACACAGAGGTCTTCGTAAATTGGGGGCCGACTGGATTTAGATTCCAAAATCAAATCCTCTCTGCAACTTGGGTAGGGAAGTGTCCTCACCATGTTTAGGAAAAATCTGTGCATGGGTGTGGTCAGGGCTAACAAACAGAAAATCTGAAGTACAGTGGTACCTCACCTTACGAAATTAATCCGTTCCAGAAGTGGTTTTGTAACCTGATTTTTTTTTTTTTTCTCGTAAGTCGAGACGCATTTTACATGTAAAAGGCCTGATTTGTTCTGAGGCCCTCAATACTACCCCCTAAACCCTTTTAAAAATTACAAAAGTATACCTTTTTTAAGGCCTCCTTCTGCTTCAATATCGTACCGATGGTAGACGGGTTTGGCCATATTCCTTTGCGATATCACTCAACCGCATACTACGAGCCCGCTTCTTCTTTTCACTCGCACCGGGAATCACGCGCGCGAGTTTGTGTATGCATGCGTGCGTGCATTGATCATGTCTTCTTAGCAGAGTTGTAATCTTACAAATGTTTATGCAAGGATAAAAGCCTGAACCAAAAAAAATCACACTCGAAAAACTCACGAAACAACAGTAACAGTCTCCTTTACGCGTGTTAGAACTCCGTGACGAACAATGGGTCGAATGCACACGAAAAGCATCATGGGTATTATGGAGATGGAGCTGCGTGATGGGTATTATGGAGATGCAGCTCCATAATAGCCAGTTGGGAGGGAGCTGCGACATGGGTATTACAGAGATGCAGCTCAATCCTAGCCAATGGAAGGCCGATTGGGGGGGGCAATTGGAAAGCAACTCGTGCATTGTTTGAATTTTTGAGATGGCGCGTTTCGTAACGTGAATTTTTTTTGTATCCAGAGACGGAAATTTTAGGTAAATGCGTTTCATAACCTGGATTTTTCGTTTATTGGGTCTTTCATAAGGTGAGGTACCACTGTATAGACGAGCTCTGATAACAACAGAACTGCCACAACAGCTTGTGAGATTGAGTTGAGTGGGCATTCCCTGCCTGAACTGGGGAGGAGGGGCACTTCAGTCTGCCGTTTGGAAACAATGGACGCAGCCTGCCTTGGGTTCCTGCCTTTCTGCCTGCTTACATGCGAGTTTCAGTGCGAATTTTGAAATTTTTATGGATATTTTATTTTTTATTAAAATACCGCAATGTACCAAACCACGGTGCTCAAATCACGAAGTGGCAAGGGATGACTGTATAAAGGCGGTCTGGTGTGTGTTTCAGTTCGGCTGTGTATGGAAGCACTCGTCTAGTTATTTAAAAATATTAGTGCTGTGGATGTGTTTGTCTTTAAGCGCTTGGGGTCTCCTGATGATTTAATAATGTCAAAGTTGTTTTATTTACATTTTGCAACTAAGTTTCTGTAATTACATGATCTTATCTTGGTGATTTTGGTGTATTAGTTGTTTTTAGTAGCTGATATAAAAATCTGCTGTGTAGTCTCTGGCACTTGGCATTACACGGCTTCAATAAAGAGTAAAGTATGGTTGTCCCTACAGCATAATTCGTTTAGATGGAATGTCTATAAGCAACGCTGAATGTTGTTTGAATATAAATGACCATTAAAAACATAAAGTTGGTAATTTTATTCTGTGGATTTTTATCTGGGGCTGAATTAAAGCGGTACAACCCCCCCCCCCCCTCCTCATACGAAAGGCTTTTACCGTTTACTGGTCTCGTCCACCACCTTTTTTTTTTTTTTATTAATGAAGAGAATCTGTAGAAACTGTCTGGTTCTGGACATAAAAGTTTAGGCTTTGTCACGGAGTAGTTCTGCCTGGAGGTCAGGTTGAAGTGGTCTTGACAGAATACAGATACTCCCCGACTTACGTTTTTTATTGGTTCTGGACGGCCGAACACAAGTTGTTACAATGACGTGTGACGTATGATGTTCATACAGTACTATACATCCATAAGTACCATTACCGTACAGTGGTATGAAAAAGTATCTGAACCTTTTGGAATTTCTCACATTTCTGCATAAAATCACCATCAAATGTGATCTGATCTTTGTCAAAATCACACAGATGAAAAAACTGTCTGCTTTAACTAAAACCACCCAAACATTTATAGGTTTTCATATTTTAATGAGGATAGCATGCAAACAATGACAGAAGGGGGAGGAATAAGTAACTGAACCCTCTGCCTAAGGAGACTTAAAGAGCAATTGAAGTCGGGTGTGTGAGTGGCTTAAAGCTGCCTTGCCCACTATAAAACACACACCTGGTAAGAACTGTCTTGATGAGAAGCATTGTCTGATGTGCACCATGGCTCGCTCAAAAGAGCTGTCTGAAGACCTGCGATCAAGAATTGTTGATCTGTATAAAGCTGGGAAAGGATACAAAACCATCTCAAAGTCTGGATGGTCATCAATCGACAGTCCGAGAAGTTGTCTACAAATGGAGAGAGTTTGGCACTGTTGCTTCTCTCCCAAGGAGTGGCCGTCCACCAAAGATGACGCCAAGAGTTCAGCGCAGAATACTCAGAGAGGTAAAAAAAAAACCCTAGAGTGTCTGCTAAAGACTTACAGAAATCACTGGCACAGGCAATATCTCTGTGCACACATCAACTATATGTAAAACAATGGCTAAGAATGGTGTTCATGGGAGGACTCCAAGGAGGAAGCCAGTGCTGTCTAAAAAAAACATTGTTGCTCGTTTAATGTTCGCAAAAAGGCACTTGGACACTCCACAGAAGTTTTGGCAAAATATTTTGTGGACTGACGAAACCAAAGTTGAATTGTTTGGGAGGAACACACAATGTCATGTGTGGAGGAAAAATGGAACAGCTCACCAACATCAACACTTCATCCCCACCATGAAGCATGATGGATGGTGCATCATGGTTTGGGGCTGTTTTACTTCCTCGGGGCCTGGACAACTTGCAACCATTAATGGAAACATGAATTCAAAAGTTTATCAGGATGTTTTGCAGGAAAACCTGAGGCCGTCTGTCAGACAGTTGAAGCTAAAAAGAGGATGGATGCTGCAACAAGACAATGATCCAAAACACAGAAGTAAGTCAACTTCAGAATGGTTTCAGAAGAACATAATACACGTTCTGTAGTGGCCAAGTCTAAGTCCAGACTTGAACTCCATTGAGATGCTTTGGCATGACCTCAAGGCAGCGATTCATGCCAGATATCCCAGGAATCTGACTGAACTACAGCGTCTGGTTGAAGTTATTGCTGCCAAAGGGGGCCCACAAAATATTAAATGTGATGGTTCAGTTACTTATTCCTCCCCCTTTTGTCATTGTTTGCATGCTCATTAAAATATGAAAACCTATAAATGTTTGGTTGGTTGTAGTTAAAGCAGACACTTTTTTTCATCTGTGATTTTGTCAAAGATCAGATCACATTTGATGATTTTATGCAGAAATGTGAGAAATTCCAAAAGGTTCCGATACTTTTTCATATCACTGTATCTCATAAAACATCCCTAAATCAATTATTATAAACATAACATTGTAAAATAATATTAACAAGTACTGATGGTTCCTGATGGAACCACTGATGTTTTAATAAGAGTAGTACAAATTCACCTCCGGTACATATTGAGCGGCTGTTAATACAGGAAGGAGTACAGTGATTGGTTGAAGGGCATCACGCTGCCAGTCGTAGGTATGAACAGAGGATGTCTTACTGATGCAGGAAGGTTTCGCCGAATAAGAATACAAGTTACCACATCTGTTTTCCCTTTTCTTTGTAGTCCACTGGATGGTGCTCTGTCTTTGTTTATTTGTTTTACTTTTTAGCTGCGGTTAGTTTTTAAAGCTTTCCTCACCACACTGGTTTGCTGAACTATAAAAAGATTTTGTCTGCATTCATGTGCTCATCGTTGAATTACACACCCCCCCCCCCCCCATAAGCTTGTGATATTTTTGTGGAACAGTTCATTCTTTGTTTAGTGGAGTCTATGCCTCCAGGCCACATGTCAACACACACAATGCTTCAGAATCTAATAGTGACTGCGGTTCAGGGATATTTAATGACAGAGGTGAATGTCATTCAGACTGAATTTCTGATCTTGAAATACGGATATACAGACACTACCCTACTTACGAACATTCGGACATACGAACAGGGTGTATGAGGTCGAAAATGAAATAGAAGAACAAGTAGAAATTGAATAAAATCTATAGAAGGATACATCATAAACATGGTTAAACATTATCCTGAGGTACACATAATATTCTATTAGGTTCCAGCAGAGGGGTGTCGCTGAAACGCGGGTAGTTCGCAATGCGCACACCTGATCCTACTCCCCAATCTACCGTGCTATAAAGACGAGCAGCGCACTCATCTCGGTGCTAGATTGACCCTCTTCACGTCCCTGTTTTCCTGTGATCTCTCTGGCTCCTGGTTTCAGCTCCATGCTCGACCAGTTTCCGCTCCGTAGTTCTCCGTATCTAAACTTTGTGTTTCTTCTTGTCACCAGCAGTGACTGCGTTTTCCCCTTGCTCAAGTGCTTCCCCGTTACAATAAAGTTTCTCCATGTACATCCTACTCTGTCTCCTGCATTTTTGGTCCTGCTGAAAGTTCCTGACGGCACAGTTAGCTTCATAATTTATAGGGCATAATTTATAGGTTTGCTCCTTGTACCAATACAGTAGGCCCTTGACATTTGCGGGGGTTCGGTTCCGGGCCCTCCCGCGAATTGAGATCATCCGCGAGTTCTATACCCGGAAGTAAAAGCCCATGTATGACGTCACATGCGCGAATGAGCAGCTGTAAGTAAAATACTATGGCTCTATTACATGTGCTAAAATATGCTTCTTAAACACATTCTATAGACAGCCTTACTCATTAATACAGTATTAAAAAGTAGTAATGGTTAAGAAAAACGTGTCAATTTTTACTGTTATATTTATTGATGCTAAAATATAAACATTATACAGCATACGCATAAAACACCTTTCAGTGCATTCTCTTTATAAACATACAGCACTGTAGTTTTCAAAAATGCCCACTCGAGGAATGTACTGTATTGCATTAGGCACGACACGACTGAATTCAAGTATTAACTGCATGAAGTCCGAGCAGCTCAGCCACCCCCCCAACCGGAACCGGAGTACAAAACAGAAGTTTAGAGTGATAGAGTAAGAGGCATTACAAACCGAAGAAGCAGTGATGTTTGTGAGTTAATCCTCTGGCACAGAGGTGAGCATGCTTTTGTTTATTGGGAGTAAATGAAAATAGTGACTCCAGGTGTGTGTGTGTGTGCGCGAGAGCAGCTCAGCCACGCCCCTCAGGAAGTAAAAAGTAAGTGAGAGACACGGTGCCAAAATCAAAGTCCCCCAAAACACAGACCATAACAAAAAGGACATAAAAGAACAAGAAATGTAATAAATTGGATAAACAAAATGAGAAACATGAACAGTAAATAAAATATAACACACAAACATTTAAACATTACCTTCGGTCATGTACTTGAATAATAATTAAAAAAGACTTTAATAGTGGAGTGTTTTACAACAGTTCCTCTTCAGCAATGACGTGACTTCAGAGGAAATTGTCGTTTCTTCCAGAGAAAGTCTTATTTCTTCAGAAGAGCCATCCAACCTCATTACCTTTTTCTGGTGCTTAAGCAGGCGTTTGAGTGACATCATAGAACTTAACTGGTAATTAAAACACACTAAAAAAGGCTCATTGCCAACTTACGTGCGAATGAGGAAAAGGGGGCGTTACATCACCTCAACCAATCAGCAGGAAAGAGGACAGCCATTGGCTGAATTTGAATCACGTGCGAGCTGCTCTGTAGTCTGTGAATACTCAAACCGAGTGCAAAACCGCGAATAGTCAAGGGCCTACTGTAAATGATAAATTCAATAGAATGAAATAAGATGATTATGCAGATAGGGAGAGAGAGATTGTACAGACGCTCCCCAACTTCCATTTTTGTTTGGTTCTGGACGGCGGAACGTAAGTTGGGAAAAAAAAAAAAAAAGTTGTTCCTGTATGTTCCAGTGACGTATAACGTTCATACTGTACTATACATCCATAAATACCGTTACCGTATCTGACAAAACACTCCTAAATCAATTATTATAAACATAACATTGTAAAATAATATCAAATAATTCTGTCTGTCTTCCTTTCGGCTTTTTCCCTTTTACTCGAGAGTCTCCACAGTGAATCATCTGATTCGCACGTTTGATTTGGCATAGGTTTTTACGTCGGATGCCCTTCCTGTCACAACCCTTTTTAGCAAGGGACAGAAACACGCTGACGACTTTGCAGCCTACTCGTTACGAAAGTCAGCAATGGTTCTTTTACATGCCTCTCACCATAGACAGTGAGAGACATGGCCCGGTTTGATAACCCAGTTAGCTGCACTGGGGGGGGACAGTGACAACCTTGTGGAGAGTGGGACTCGAACCCTCAACCTTTGGATCAGCGATCCAGCGCCCTATACCACTAGACCACCACTGCCCCAAAGTAATATCAAATAATATCAACATTTAATTTCAAATAAATTAAAATCAAGCAAAATAATTTCAAATAGATAAATTTTATTCAAATTCACTCATCAAATATGAAATACAGTATCAAATATAACCTTTAACATTCTCTATGATGCAATCTTTCTGCTTGTAAATGGTTCCGATGGTCAACGGATGGTCACTTTACATGAAGCTTAAAACAGCCAATCAACACTTACAATATGTGAGGCGCACCAGTAGTAGTACACTTGCTTGTGCTTTAGACAAAGGGCGGGTTATACGGACTTCTGGTCTTTCAGGTGAGCAAGGGCGCCGTTGTATACTTGTTTAGTACTCAGCCTGCACTGATGTGAATCACCAGCAGAGCGGAGAGTTCACTTTCTTTTCTGGATTCGTGTTTTCATTAATCTTACAACTCTCTTTGCTTAACTGACTATGCATAGCAGATTGCGCCGATCCGAGCAGATGGTTAATTCAGTCTTGGGAAAACCGGAAATTTCAGCATGTGTCGGAAAACTTGCACCCATGCTAGTAGGCTTATGCTTCTGACCATCCATATTTGCTTAAAGCTACAAAAGTCCGCAAAACGGTGTAAACACAAAGAATACAGAGATGAAGTCTTAACACAAGAGTAACCCGCACTACTGAACTGAGAAGGAGGGGCACGCCTCTCATTTTGTAAACAATGGATGCAGCGTCATCGTGTCATTACGTCAGCATACTATGTAAGTACGTCTTGTACTACAGAGAGAACGCTAAACTCAAACTTGGACAATTTTTTTTCACCCACAAGGACATGAGTCGCCCGCAAGCCTGTTCAGGGGTCGAGAACCTGTGGCTCGCGACTCAGACGTGGCTCTTTTGATGACTGCATCTGGCTCTCAGATAAATCAGGTGGCCTTTCTTAACAGTATAACTAATACATAATTTCGCTGTCCTTTAACGCATTTCAAACTATACATCTATTTTTAATGCCACTTGTTGCTGTGGCGTGCAGCAGAGAGCCAATCCTTTCTATACTCCAGTGTGTGAGCAGGGCCGATACCTTGAAACTGTAATTTTATTGGATTATATGCAACAGCCTGCGTGAGTTCAGTGTCTGTAATGAGTCGGAATTTCCGACTTTTGTCGGATTTCTGCAAAATTGTCGGATAAAGTCAGATTTTTAAGTTATTTTTTTGCCGTTTTGCGGTTTTCCGTCAGATTAAAAAAAAATCACCCATAACCATGCTCGTTTGACATGTTTCGGCAGTGTCTGCAATGAGTCGGAATTTCCGACTTTTGTCACGGTGTCGACTTTACGTAACCATGTTTACTCCCCCGGGCCTGTGTGCTCGCCTGCACCCATACACGGTTTTCGTGGGAGGCTTGGTAACTCTCTGAACTCTCACTGTGTTCTCTTATAAGATGTTGATTTATGTTATTTGGTGCCATATTGGTTTTTCTGAAAGTCCGTGATTTGATCATGCATGCAGCATTGCAAAGAATGCCAGCATGGTTTTACACTTCTCACCACATTTATTAAAGGCTTCTGATCCCAATGGTGGAGTTTATGGGGACTGGCTCGTTCAGAAAGATGAGTTAACGTCAAATGCATATTTTGCAAATGTAATATTTGTATAAAAGAGGGTGAAAAGGCACTTGGCAAACTTGGCTCTACAAACAGACACAACAAAGCTACTAAATCCCAATTGGGAGGCCAGAGTATTGTTAATTTTGTTTAAAATGTTTAACATTCAGATAACTTTCTTTTTTGTGCCAAACAAGTTAGTTGTTATGACATTGATTCAACAAGTATTATAAACTAAATCTCCACATGAACTACTCAATACTGGAATAACTGTAAATTATTATTTTTTTTTGCATTTGACAAAAACAATGCATAGTTTGATAAAACAGTCTCATTAATAGTAAGTACTTTTCTGATTAATCAATAACTTCATTATAACAATGTTGTTTAATATAAATTCAGAGTCTTATTATACTCTAAAATTGTTGGTCTCATTACTAAAAAATATATATATTTGGCTCTCAGAGGATTAGATTTAAAAAAAAAATTTTTTTGGCTCTCTTAGTCAAAAAGGTTCCCAACCCCTGACATAGATGAATATCATTAATTGTCAATAATAACATAATTAAAGGTAAATTTAGCAAGTTTATGTCACAAGTGTGTATTGACCTGGTAGCCTTCGCATTAATTGGTACCCAAGAAGTAGCTCTCAGTTTCAAAAAGGTTGGTGACCCCTGTTCTATTGGGTGACTTCATTTCAGCCAGTGATGTGAGAATAATGTAGACTGCGCTCCACCATTGGTGCCTGGCTCTGGGAGTGCGTGGTGGGGGGTCTCCAGTAACCTGCATCCATGCAAGTGAGAGTCTTTGTGCTCAGTCCGCTCATGGGGTCTTCTAAACTGCACTTTGTCTGGACCTTCCCCTTGGACATGCTTGATTTGGGTTACCCTAACATGGGCATAATGCCCCATTAAAACGTAACTCTTGGTGTCATTAGGACATGCAGACCCCTCCACGACGATCGGGCAGCGAGTTGTTGTCCTCTTCTGCTTAATGAGGGGCAAACTAAAGCTACTTCAACAAAATATTGCTAAATAGGAAATGTTTGTAATTTTGTTGGTTGGTGTGTGATATTGAAAATGAGAGAAATTTTACGAGATTAAAATTGGTTTCATGTTTTATATTGCGTGAGGGGCAGTGGTGGCCTGGTGGTAAAGGGTGCTTGATCGCTGATCCTCAGGTTGGGGGTTCGAGTCCCACTCTCCACAAGGTTGTCACTGTCCCCCCAGTGCAGCGAACTGGGTTATCAAAGGCCGGCCATGTCTCACTGTCTATGGTGAGAGGTTCATGTAAAAGAACCATTGCTGACTTTCGTAAAGAGGAGCGGCATAGCCGTCAGCATGTGTCTGCCCCTTGCTAAAGGGTTGTGACGGGAAGAGCATCAACGTAAAAACCTATGCCAAATTAAGCATGTGATTCAGATGATTCCCCTGAAAAAGGGAAAAGCCGAAAGGAAAAGATTTTATATTGTGTGAGCAACTTGTTAAAGTTCACTGAAAGTACATTTCCACATAAGTGCCAGAGAAGGTCTGTTTTGTTGCCCTGTTTAGCCTTTTAAAGTGCAGGATGACTCAGTAAGCAGGAGGTGGAGGACGTTCCAGAACTGTGAGTTCTTCCTTGACTTTGGTCACAAACTCACAGAAGCGTCTTTAAAAGGATTTAATGAGGCTGAAAATGAGTTTCTCTCCAGAGCACAACTTCACCTGATGTGCTGAAGATAAGACAACGAAGCAGAGCACAAATAAAAGCCTGTGTGTAATTCTGGTTTCCTCTCGACACTGGCTTCATTTCAAGATTATCCAGATTTATTTCGAACAGCTCTCAGGGTTCTTTGAATGAAAACATTTTTGAAAGCCAGTGTATACACTACCATTCAGTAGTTTTGGGGCATTTGGGAAGCTCCTTGATTTCGAAAGTAAAGTACTTTTCAGAAAGACAAAAGCAAGGAAAACAAAGTAGTGTAAAGTGGCTTGCGCTTTTTTTTTTTAATGCTTTGAACAGTTCTGTGTTCACTGTATCTCTGGTTATCTGTGAATGTTTTCCAGTTTACCTTTAGTGTGAAGCTGCAGGTTATCTTCAGATCAGTAAAGTTTCTCCCCATTGAAAGGTGTTGAACGTCACCTGCTTTTTAAACCTATCAACTTGATTGCACTTCTTTTTAGCTGCTCTGGTCCACATTGGTCTGCCAGTTGATGACCAAGAGTCTGGACATGTTACAGTATGATGATGTGCGGCTCCTGTAAAAAATTTGGCTTACCAAGATTGGAGTGAAAGAACTTGAGTTGCCTGCAGGGACCCATGGCATCAGCGCCACTGTGCCCCTTGTACTTGGATGAACTGGAATTAACACAGGACCTGTGGAAACCCCTGAAAAAGGGAAAAAGCCAAAAGGAAATCTCCCTCTTCTTGCTCAACATCAGCTTGATGTCATAAAAGCTCTTCTAGATATATATGTATATAATATGGATCCCTCGCTACTTCGCGCCTCAATTCATGCGGCTTCAGTGCATCTTGGTTTTTAAAAAAATTAATATTCATCGAATTAAAAAACAAGGAAATTAAGGAAGAATGTGGGGGGGGGGTAAGGAAAATGTCACAAAACAAGGCCAATTATGCAAAAAACCCTAAACAATCACAATACAAAAAACAACTAAAAATCCCCCACAAAAAAAACTGGCTATATTGTTGACAGGTGCATTGTTTTTGTCAAATGCAAAAAAAAAATCATAATTTACAGTTATTCCAGTATTGAGTATTTCATGTGGAGATTCAGTTTATAATACTATGTTGCATCACGGTCATAACAACTAACCTGTTTGGCACAAAAAAAAGAAAATTATCTGAATGTTAAATATTTTAAACAGCTTTACAAAATAAATAAATTAACACCACTCTGGCTTCCCGATTGGGATTTAGTTGCGTTCTTGTTTGTTTGTAGAGCTATGTTTTACAAGTGCCTTTTCACCCTCTTTTATACAAATATTACATTTGAAAAATATGCATTTGACATTAAACTCATCTTTCTTAACAAGCCAGTCCCCATAAACTCCACCATTGGGATCGAAAGCCTTTAATAAATGTGGTGAAAAGTGTAAAACCAATGCTGGCATTCTTAGCAATTTTGCATGTACGATCATCATGGACTTTCAGAAAAAACAATATAAATAACGTAAATCAATGTCTTATGAGAGAACATAGCGAGAGTTCATAGAGCCGTTCCAACAGTTACCAAGCCTCCCACTGAAAACCGTGTATGGGTGCATGTGAGCACACGGGCCCGGGGGAGTAAACGCGGTTACTTAAAGTCGACACTGTGACGAGACGGAAATTTCAACTCAATACAGACACTGCCGAGTCGGAATTTCCGACTTGAGTCAGTGTTGACTTTTCGACTTTAAATAACCGTGCTTACTCCCCAGGGCCCGTGCGCTCGCATGCAAAACATGTCAAACGAGCATGGTTACGGGTGATTTTTATAAATCCGACGGAAAACCGCAAAACGGAATAAAATGACATAAAAATCCGACTTCATCTGACAATTTTGCTGAAATCCGACAAAAGTCAGAAATTTCGACTCGTTACAGACACTGAACTTGCGCAGGATGTTGAATATAATCCAATAAAATTAGAGTTCCAAGGTATAGGCCCCACCCACACACTGGAGTACAGAAAGGATTGGCTCTCTACTGCGTGCCACAGCGACAAGTGGCATTGAAACTAGATGTATAGATTGAATTGCGTGAGATTTATTCATGTTTTTGTTTTATTTGATGGCTTTTTTCTGTATTTTTATTTAAAAGACAGCGAAATTATGTATTGGTTATTCTGTTAAGAAAGGCCACCTGATTTATCGGAGAGCCAGATGCAGTCATCAAAAGAGCCAAGTCTGGCTCGCGAGCCACAGGTTCTCGACCCCTGAACATGCTCGTGGGCAAGTCATGTTGTCCTTGTGGGCGACTTGGTGCCCGCAGGCACCATGTTGGTGACCCCTGCCCTAAACCCTTTAAAAAATTATAAAAGCATACCTTTTAAGACTTCCTTCTGCTTCAATATTGTACCAATGGTACACTGGTTTGGCCATATTCCTTTGTGATATTACTCCAGCCCGTTTTTTCTTCTCACTTGCACCGGAAATCACACGTGCGTGTTGACCATGTCTTCTTCGCAGAGTTATAATCTTAGAAATGTTTATGGAAGGTTAAAAGCCTGAGTCAAGAAATAAAGCATGAAACAACAGTAACTCTGTCCTTTACATGAAAAGCATCATGGTAGATTCAGCTCCATAATAGCCAATGGGAGGGAGCTGTGTCATCCCTGCTAGCCAATGGGAGGCCAGCGGGCCGGGATGTTTGAACGTCATTGATGGGAGAGCAGCTCGTGCATTGTTTGAATTTGAATGGCGCATTTGAATTTTTAAGATGGTGCTTCGTAATGTGAACTTGTTTTGTATCCAGAGACAAAAATTTTTAGGAAAATGTGTTTCCTAACCTGCATTTTTCGTTTGGTGAGATTTTCGTGAAGTTAGGTACCACTGTATTTATATTTTATTTACATCTTATGCATTATTTTTTAATGTTTGTTATAATAAGGATTAATAGCATTGAATATGTATTTATTGATATTATATACACACATACATGTACGTATACATCAGTTGGGAGAGGGGGGGTGATTTTGAGGGGTGGGTGATCCTACTTCGTGGATTTTGATGGTCACGTGGGGATCTCGGTCCCAATTAACTGCGGAAAGTGAGGGATCCCTGTGTGTGTGTGTGTGTGTGCGCGTACATTGGAAATTAATCCGTTCCAGAGGCAGTTTTGTAACCTGGATTTTTCATAAGTAGAACCGCATTTTACATGTAAAACGCGTGATTCGTTCCAAGGCCCCCAATACTACCCCTAAACCCTTGAAAAAATAAAAGCATACCTTTTTAAGGTACTTACTTCGTGTTGACCATGTCTTTTTAGCAGAGTTATGATCTTATGAGACAAAAAATAAAGTTGCAATGAGTACACTCGGAAAAACTCATGAAACAACAGTAACTCTGTCCTTTACACGAAAAGCATCATGGGTATTATGGAGATACAGCTCCATAAGAGCCAATGGCAGGGAGCTGTCTCATCCCTCCTAGCCAATGGGAGGCCAGTGGGGCGGGATGTTGGGAGCAACTTGTGCATTGTTTGAATTTTTGAGATGGTGCTTTCGTAACGTTAACTTGTTTTGTGTCCAGAGAGAAACATTTTCGGAAAATGTTTTTCGTAACCTGGATTTTTCGTTAGCTGGTAATAAGCACTTACCATTCTTACTTAACATTTTAATAAGCGCCCACCCAGTCCAATTTTTTAAGCACCCTGGGAACTTACCACGTTGAATACGGTATATATAAGGCTCCCTGCTCACAGACCTGTCAGGGGGTGTTTATGTGTAAAGGTAGTTATGCTTTTCTCTTCTGCAGTTGAAGATTGACATTTTTAATACGATTCTGTCACTAAGCTATTTTTATTATTTATTTATATTTTTATAGTCACGTAGTGTGGATAAACAGCATGCTGTGATCAACTATGAGTGGGCAACAGATGAGCACCTTGTGAAAGACCTGGGGAGTCTTAACGGGGTAAGTTCTGATTGGATCGATTCATTTAAAACCATGTGATCTGGAGGCCTGCTCCACTTTTTTTTTTTTTCATGTGCTTATGATTAGCCCATCATAAACTTAGGAATTCCAGTGTGTTTGCCTCCGTCCCTGTTTGAGCTGGCTGGAAGCTGATCTCTCTAGGTTTAAAAAGTGGTAATTATGTGATTCAATTACATATACAATTGTATAATTGAATTGACTTTATGTAAACTTTATTGAGTAGTGCACTGTATTAATAATATCACAGAGATGTTGGCCAATACTGTTATGTTGTGGTTTAAGATTCTCGTATAACGGATCTGTTGTAGGTGGAGGTATGTACTGTTTTTACATCAGAAGCTCCTGACACAATCATTGGTCAGTGAAGCGGGAGCTATGACATGGGTTATGTCTGTGAATCTGTTCGACTTGTTAGTGGGATTTAGAGAGGGAAATGACACAGGATCATCAGATGCGGTGTCCGGTCCAAATAGTGGGATTGTATATGGGTAACCTTGACGCTGTTTAAACATCACTTTTATTATTTTGGACATTGTAAACATGGTCCTCACATGCATAAAGGGCACTGCATTAAAACCTTAAATTTCACATTAATTTTGTGAGTGACGGAAAGGAGTTTTTTTCCTCTGGTTGTCAAACCTGCTTATTCTCCAGGCTGCAAACAAAAAGGAAAAAATCATTCAGTTCCATTTTTGTTTTGTTTTCTAATGTTTTAAATGTTTACTTGGTGACATCAAAAATGTTTTAGGTATTACTTTATCTGTGTGAATGAACAGCTCATTATCGATTGATTAATAGGTGCTGGTGGTCAGTTCCACGAGAATGCAGCCTGGGGGTGGCACAAACCAGTGTTCACCCTCACGCCGGTCCCAAACCCGGATAAATGCAGAGGGTTGTGACAGGAAGGGCAGCCGGTGCAAAACTTCTGCCAAAATTGTGATGCAAATGATCACAACGAAATTCATACCGGATCAGTCAAGGCCTGGGTTAACAACGACCGCCATCAGTGCTGTTAACCAACAGGGTGCTGATGGAAATTGGACTACTGTTGGTCGAAGAAGGAGAGGCGGGAGGCATGTCTGTAAGGCGGCGAGAGAAGAGGAAAGGCGTGAGTCTAGGACTGAGAGTAGGGACTTTGAATGTTGGAACTATGAAAGAAAAAGGTAGAGAGCTAGCTGACATGATGCAGAGGAGGAAGGTGGACATACTGTGTGTCCAGGAGACCAGGTGGAAAAGTAGCAAGGCTAGAAGCTAAGGAGCAAGGTTTAAGCTTTTTTTATCATGTTGTGGATGGGAAGAGAAATGGAGTAGGAGTCATCTTGAAGGAGGGGTTGGTCAGGAATGTTCTAGAAGTGAAAAGAGTGTCAGACAGAGTGATGAGTCTCAAGTTAGAAATTGAAGGTGTGATGTTCAATGTTGTTAGTGTTTATGCCCCACAGGCAGGATGTGAGCTAAAAGAAGGAGAGACTCTGGAGCGAGTTAGATGAAGTGATGCAGAGTACCCCCAGAGGCGATTGGTCATTGGTGCGGACTTCAATGGACATGTCGGTGCAGGCAACAGAGGGGATGAGGAAGTGATGGGCAGGTTTGGTATCCAGGACAGGAACGCAGAAGGACGGCTGTTGATAGATTTTGCAAAAAGGATGGAAATGGCTGTGGTGAATACTATTTTCCAGAAGAGACAGGAGCATAGGGAGACTTATAAAAGCGGAGGTAGGAGCACACAGGTAGACTACATCTTGTGTAGCCGATGTAATTTGAAGGAAGTCAGTGACCGCAAAGTAGTAGTAGTTGAGGGTGTTCCCAAACGGCATAGCATGGTGGTGTGCAGGATGTCGCTGATGGTGAGGAAGGTGAAGAAGGCAGTGCAGAAGACAAAGTGGTGGAAGCTGAAAAAGGAGGAGTGTCGTGTTGTCTTCAAGGAGGAGTTGAAACAGGCTTTGGGTGGTCAGGAAGTGCTTCCAGATGACTTGACAACGACAGCAAATGTGATCAGGGAGACAGGTAGGAGAGAACTTGGTGTGTCCTCTGGAAGGAAATTAGATAAGGAGACTTGGTGGTGGAATGAGAGTGCAGGAATGTGTACAAAGGAAGAGGTTAGCTAAGAAGAAGTGAGACATAGTGAGGACTGAAGCGAGTACACCGGAGTACAGGAAAACACAGTGTAAGGCGAAGGTAGCGGTGTCAAAGTCCAAACAGAGGGCGTATGATGACTTGTATGATAGATTATACAGTAAGGAGGGAGAAAAGGATTTATACAGGTTGGCACAGCAGAGAAACAGATGGTAAAGACGTGCAGCAAGTTAGTGATAAAGGACAGAGAGGGAAGTGTATTGATTGATGACAGAAGTGTGCTGGGAAGATGGAAAGAGTACTTTGAAGAGCTGATGAATGAGGAAATGAGAGAAAAACGAGTAGAAGAGGTGACCGTTGAGGACCAGGAAGTAGCAAAGATTAGTAAGGGTGAAGTGAGGAGGGCATTGAAGAGGATGAAGAGTGGAAAGGCAGTTGGTCCTGATGACATACCGGTGGAGGTATGGAAGTGTCTAGGTCTCTAGGAGAAGTGGCAATAGATTTTCTGACCGGAACATTCAACAAGGTCTTAGAGAGTGAGCACATGCCAGAGGAATGGAGAAGTATGATGGTCCCCATTTTTAAGAACAAAGGAGACGTGCAGAGTTGTGGCTACTACAGAGGGATAAAGTTGATGAGCCATACAATCAAGTTATGGGAAAGAATAGTGGAAGCTAGACTAAGGGCCGAAGTCAGCATTTGTGAGCAACAGTTTGGTTTCATGCCCAGAAAGAGCACCACAGATGCAGTGTTTGCTTTGAGGATGTTAATAGAGAAGTACAGAGAAGGTCAGCGGGAGCTGCATTGTGCCTTTGTGCATCTGGAGAAAGAATATGACCGGGTGCTAAGAGAGGAAGTGTGGTATTGCATGAGGAAGTCTGGAGTGGCGGAGAAGTATGTTGGCGTGGTGCAGGACATGTATGAGAGATGCAAGACAGTGGTGAGGTGTGCTGTCAGTGTGACAGAAGAGTTCAAGGTGGAGGTGAGACCGCATCAAGGGTCAGCTCTGAGCCCCTTCTTGTTTGCTATGGTGATGGACAGGCTGACAGACGAGGTTAGACAAGATTCCTCATGGACTATGATGTTTGCAGATGACATTGTGATCTGTTTTGAGAGCAGAGAACAAATGCAAGAAAATTAAGAGAGGTGGAGGTGCACACTGGAAAGGAGAGGAATGAAGGTTAGCCTCAGTAAGACAGAATACATGTGTGTGAATGATGAGGACCCAAGAGGAAAGATGAGGTTACAGGGGGCAGAGATGAGGAAGGTCGAGGATGTTAAGTACTTAGGCTCAACAATCCAGAGCAATGGAGAGTGTGGAAAAGAGGTGAAGAAGCGTGTGCAGCTAGGTTGGAATGGTTGGAGAAAAGTGTCCGGTGTGATGTGTGATAGGAAGGTTATGGGCAAGAATGAAAGGAAAAGTGTACAAGGCGGTGTTGAGGCCAGCAATGTTGTATGGTTTAGAAACAGTGGCCCTGAGGAAAAGACAGGAGGCAGAGCTGGAGGTAGCAAAGATGAAAATGTTGAGGTTTTCTTTGGGAGTAATGAGGATCAGGAATGAGCACATCAGAGGGACAGCACATATAAGAGGTTTTGGAGACAAAGTCAAAGAGGCTAGATTGCGATGGTTTGGACATGTACAGAGGAGGGATATTGAGTATATTGGTAGTTGAATGCTGAGGTTGGAACTACCAGGCAGAAGGCCTAAAGGAAGACCAACGGGAAGATTTATGGATGTGGTGAAGGAGAACATGAAGGTAGTTGGAGTAAAAGTAGAAGATGCAGAGGATCGGGTGAGATGGAGGAAGATCATTTGCTGTGACCACCTGAAGGGAACAGCGGAAAGGAAAAGAAGGTGGTCAGTTCCGTGAGATTTTTTAAAATGCCCTTTCGCACAGTAGGCCCTCATTATTTGTGGGGGTTTGGTTCTGGCCCCTCTCGCGAATGAAGATAATCCACGAGTTTTGTACCTGGAAGGAAAACCCCATGTAACACGTCACATGAGCGAATGTGCAGCCGGAAGTAAAATACTGTGCATCTATTATATGCGCTTAAATATGCTTCTTAAACACATTCTATAGACTTACTCATTAATTCAATATTAATGAAGTAAAATATAGTAATGATTAAGAAAAACTTTTCAATTTTTACTCTTATTTTTATTGATGATAAAATATAAACATTATACAGCATATACTGTTGTAAAGCACTCGTTTTAAAGTCTTTTTCAATTATTATTCCAGTACAATACTTAAGTTAATGTTTGTGCGTGAGATTTTATGTTCTGTAGCATTTTTAACAAATGATACCAAAAGGATAAACTTTATTCTGCTTTATGTCCTTTTACATTGAGTGACGTCTCCAAGATGACGCTGCCTAGAGGGCCACGTCGCGGAGTTCTCAGAGTCAAATTGTTTGTTCATGTTTTGCACTATGCTCGTCTATGATCGATCGACCTTACGACAGCTATGATCAGCTTCGGGCAACTCGGCACGCAACAACTTATATCTTGAGCTGCTATGGGGGCTCAATGCTAACCGCACCCCAGTAAGCAATAAGCCCAGGCAGAGTTCTCAGTTTCTGCTGCTTGGTTAGCACTTCAAGCTATACTACTTGAAAATGTTCAGTCCCTGCAAAACAAGATGGACGAGCTTCATGCTCAGATTGCAGCGCAGAGGGATCCACAGGACTGTGTTTCTGTGAAACATGGCTCAAGGCCATTGTACCAGTCGGTTACACGGCCTTCATCCCCTGCAATCCCAAGCACCGGAGTCATCGTTCGGCCCCTTCCCATCTGGGGTGCGGCTCGCATTGAGCTGCCTACCAGAGCATGTTAGCTCTTCTAACTGCAGCCTGGCTAACCAGCCCAGTTGAGCGTGCTTAGTGATACACGCCCGAAGATACTCCGATCTTATAGCTAGAGTAGAGTTGACCGGTCGTAGACGAGCGTAGTGCAAAACATGAACAAACAAAACAACAAATTAAAATGAACAATAGCATGTTAATGCTCTGCTCATAGCGTGTTAATGCTCTGCTCATAGCGTGTTAATGCCCGAAGATATTCCGATTGTTCATGTTTTGCACTATGCTTGTCTATGAACCTTGTCTGTGAACCGTCTCGTTGGTCTTCCTCAAGGCCTTCTGCCTGGTAGTTCCAGCCTCAGCATCCTATTACCAATATACTTACTATCCCTCCTCTGTACATGTCCAAACCATCTCAATCTAGCCTCTCTGACTTTGTCTCCAAAACGTCTGACATGTGCTGTCCCTCTGATGTGCTCATTCCTCATCCTATCCATCCTTGTTACTCCCAAAGAGAACCTCAACATTTTCATCCCTCTGCCTCCTGTCTTTTCCCCAGGGCCACTGTTTCTAAGCCATATAACATCGTTGGCCTCAACACCATCTTGTACACTTTTCCTTTCATTCTTTCCGATACCCTCCTATCACACATCACACCAGACACTTTTCTCCAACCATTCCAACCAGCCTGCACATGCTTCTTCACATCTTTTCCACACTCTCCATTGCTCTGGATTGTTGAGCCGAGGTACTCAAAATACTCCACCTTCCTTATCTCTGCTCCCTGTCACCTCACCGTTCCTCTTGGGTCCTTGTCATTCATGCACATGTATTCTGTCTTACTGAGACTAACCTTCATTCCCCTCCTTTCCAGGGCATACCTCCACCTCTCTAGATTTTCCTGCACTTGTTCTCTGCTCTCACTACAGATCACAATGTCATCTGCAAACATCATAGTCCATGGGAATCTTGTCTAACCTCGTCTGTCAGCCTGTCCATCACCATAGCAGACAAGAAGGGGCTGACAGCTGACCCTTGATGCAGTCCCACCTCCACCTTGAACTCGTCTGTCACACCGACAGCACACCTCACCACTGTCTTACATCTCTCATACATGTCCTGCACCACTCTAACATACTTTTCTGCCACTCCAAACTTCCTCATGCAATACCACAGTTCCTCTCTCAGGACCTGGTCATATGCTTTCTCCAGATCCACAAAGGCACAATGCAGCTCCGTACATTTCCCTCTCTGTCCTTAATCACTCTAACTTGCTACACATCCTTCCCATCTCTATTTCTCTGCTGTGCCAACCCGTATAAATAATTTTCTCCCTCCTTACTGTCCAGCCTAGAATACAAGTCATCATACGCCCTCTGTTTGGCCTTTGACACCGCTACTTTCGCCTTACGCTGTGTCTCCCTGTACTCCTGTTTACTCTCTTCGGTCCTCTCTATGTCCCACTTTGCTAACCCCTTCTTTTGTACACACTCCTGCACTTTCTCATTACCCCACCAAGTCTCCTTATCTACTGTCCTTCCAGATGACACACTAAGTATTCTCCTACCTGTCTCCCTGATTACATTCGCTGTAGTTGTCCAGTCATCTGGAAGCACTTCCTGACCACCCAAAGCCTGTTTCAACTCCTCCTTGAAGACAACACGACACTCATCCTTTTTCAGCTTCCACCACTTTGTCTTCTGCTCAGCCTTTGCCTTCTTCACCTTTCTCACCATCAGTATCATCCTGCACACCACAATCCTGTGACGTTTGGCAACACTCTCACCCACTACTACTTTGCAGTCGGTGACATCCTTCAAATTACATCGCCTGCACAAGATGTAGTCTACCTGTGTGCTCCTACCTCTGCTTTTATAAGTCACCCTATGCTCCTGTCTCTTCTGGAAGAAAGTACTTACCACAGCCATTCCCATCCTTTTTGCAAAATCTACCAACATCTGTCCTTCTGCGTTCCTGTCCTGGATACCAAACCTGCCCATCACTTCCTCGTCCCCTCTGTTGCCTGCACCAACATGTCCATTGAAGTCTGCCCCAATGACCACTCTTTCACTTCTGGGGGTACTCTGCATCACTTCATCTAACTCATTCTATAATCTCTCGTTTTCTTCGATCTCGCATCTGTCTGTGGGGCATAGGCACTCACAACATTGAACATCACATCTTCAATTTCTAACTTGAGACTCATCACTCTGTCTGACACTCTTTTCACTTCTAGAACAAGATGACTCCTACTCCATTTCTATTCCCATCCACACCATGATAAAACAGCTTAAACCCTGCTCCTAAGATTCTAGCCTTTCCACCTGGTCTCCTGAACACACAGTATGTCCACCTTCCTCCTCTGCATCATGTTAGCCAGCTCTCTACTTTTTCTTGTCATAGTTCCAACATCCAAAATCCCTACTTTCAGTCCTTGACTCATGCCTTTTCTCTTCTCTCTCTGCCTCCGGACATGCCTCCCACCTCTCCTTCAACGTCTTCAACCAACAGTAGTCCAATTTCCATCAGCACCCTGTTGGTTAAAAGCACTGATGGCGGTCGTTGTTATCCCTGGCCTCGACCGATCCGGTATGAATTTCTTTTTAAGATGGTAAACATATTTCTATAAGTCATTTGCCACATGGCTGTCATTTTTCTGTTTTGTCTTCAAGTGAAAACTATCATCTTGAATAAATCTGATCTAATAACATTAATAATTACTGTCAGCATGTAAACAGAATTTTGAGGACATAGAACAGCTTTTAAAATCAGCAGTGCTCTCCAGTTTTAACTCTAAATGCAAATGATGCTGTTGACAAAATGTTTATTTTACACCACTGAACTCCAACCATTGTTTTTATTACTGTGATGAAGAACAGGGATGCTGTACACATTCAGACACATTTATATAGGCTTGGAGAGACTGGTGTTGAGTTTCAAACACCTGCACGGTCTGTTCCAGATTATATTCTGGGAGAAAACTGCTGGTCAGAGAATTACACATGATGACCAAGCTTAGCTTGGTGTTAGTCTGCAAAGGTGCGAAAATATAATGTCTTGACCTTTCTATTGAGGACATGGTGAATTGTTGCAGGATAAAACCAATATCGAAGCTGTTATATTGAGCATGTCTGTGGTCCAAATAAAGTTCCACAGATGGACAAGGCTTTAATGGTTTAATGTTATGATTAGTGCTATATGGTTCATGTATGTTTTTTTTTTTTTTTTTTTTTTTTGCGGAAATTGCAGGTTTTATTGTCATGTACGGATAACAGTGGTTCATCACTGAAGTTCTTGGACTCAGAGCCCCATCGATGCTGCACAAGGACTGATTCTGTAATGTTTTTGGTATTTATGCTTTTCTGCTTTGTAGACGTTTGTGAATGATCTTCGCATCCCTGACCAGACCTATATCACCCTGAAGCTCTCTGATGTTGTTCGGTTTGGATATGATATCCTTTTAATACGGTCCAGAAAAGACTCCCTTGTGTTCGTCGTCTTTTTAATATTCTGCTTAGCCAAGAATATTTTCCGTGTGAAACAAGGCTTGAGATTATCAGTAATTCTGTGTAGATTATATCAAATGTAGAAGCTTTTTAGTTTATGAGACATGTTTATTATGCTGTTTATTCATTATTTATTATACAGGAGGAAATTGTATGCGGTTCAGCTTTATTCTGTAAAAGTCCTGGTGTAAACAGCAATGCTGTAGATTTTATATGACTGAGAAGTGTCTTAACTGTTCTCACATTCTCATGTTTACATCATGGAGCGGAGTCAACACAAAGTCCCAGAGGAGGCTCTTAAGGTATAGGAGTGTATGACGTGCCAGTACTTCCTAAAGTCTTGTTTGTTGTCCATCCAGTTCACTGTCTGGTTAATTAACAATGACCTCGTTCCCTGTGTGTGTGTGTGTGTTTCCTATTTATGAAACGTAACACCTTGCACTTTTATTTGCTGTCTGTATGTTTTCTGTGTGTCAGCATGAGAAGTACACGAGTCAGCTGCAGGTGGGTGTAAATCCTCTCGAGCTTGGGAAGCCGGAACAGGTGGATGAGAAGACCAGTGCTGCAGACAGGCTGCACTCCAAAGACGAAAATAACGAGTGCCAGTCCAATAGTGGTAGCTATTTATTAATTACACTTTGTTGCAAGCCGATAGAATAAACTTAGAATTATGACTAGTACTTAATACTTGCTGAACTCTGATAATTTTGTGGTGCTCTGTCACATGTTCATGATCTCACATCAGAAATTGTTGTTTGTTAGCACATTGTGAAAATCGCACACGCTTCAGATTTTAATGCACCTGAAACTCCACCCATATTAAACTCCGTTATACTTGTTGAAATATTTGTGATGTGATTAGGGCATGTTCCTTGTCATGTCTGCGAGAGGTTAGTAGCTATGTGTCATGCTGAAGTCATAGACATTTCTAGCTCAGATACAGTGATTAAGTGGAAGAGGAGCTTGGACCATCTCATTATATCCTGAAACTGTCCCAACCCTGTTACTGGAGGATACACTGTCATGCACATTTTAATTTTCCCTGCTCTATCACATCCACATCAAATTATAAAGGGTTAAATAAGGGCCAATTCCCACTGGCACCATATCAGCAAGTGCTCTGAAGGCATGGTGTCCAGTTTCCTTTTTTATCTGTACAATACAAAAGAGAAGATTTATAGATGTAGTGAAGGAGGACATGAAGGTAATTGGTGTAAGAGAAGATGATGTGGAGGTAAGGGTGAGATGGAGGCAGATGATTGGCTGTGGCGACCACTGAAGGGAACAGTCGAAAGGAAAAGTAGAAGAGTACGATAGTGTGGTATATGCTTATTTATCAGTATAACGTGAGGTCAGTTTTTCATTCCATCATAATCATTCTTTCTGTAAATACAGTGAGATATCAGAATTAAATGATGATTTTTGAAGGATATCAATATAAACGTTGTACCTAGTTGATTTCTCACAGCATTCCGACTCACTTGGGGTTTCTTGGCTGCATCAGAGTTTTAGCACAGTGGAGATTAGTTTCAACAGTTTGCTCAAGCATGGGCAGTCTTACGTCAGAGAAACCCAGGTCGAACTGAGTGGGACCCTTTTGATTCCTTGTTCTTATTGGTGAATTGAGTGTTTAAGCACAATCCTAAGGCTTTACTCCATCTGACTCTGGATAAGTCCTCCGTCAGTGGAAATGAGATGAGTCCTTTGCTTCTGGTGTTCAGAGCATAGCTGGGTATACTTTAATACAGTGCTTCAGAAATAGTGGGGCGTGGTATGATGCTGGGTGGAGGGGGGCATATGACCCTGGAGAACCGGCTTTCTGGAATTGTGTACGAGAATTAAGTGTAATTCCACCTCCACTCCACTAGTTGGTAGTGACGTTCTCATTGTCGCGCTATGGTGTAGCAGTTTTTCGTACAAGCAAACCACAGGAAGTACCGTAAACAGCCCCTGAAGAAACAACACGGACAAATATCGAACAGGAACGAAGAGAAAGGTGGAGAGAGACGGAGATATTAAGACATAAATAAGTTGAGGGAGTTTAAAAAGGATACAGTCGTCCCTCTACTTCCGAAATTTATCCGTTCCAAAGCCTTTTTCGGAACCTGGAGTTTTTGTAAGTAGAGGCGCATTTTACATGTAAAACGCGTGATTCATTCCAAGACTACCCCATAAATCCTTTGAAAATGATAAAAGTACATACATTTTTTATGAGGTAAGGTAAAAGGTAAAGTCTGTTGGGATTTTACACCCGAGCCTTGTGGCTCATCAGGCCGGTGCTTATCCCCGGTTTCTGTAGCATGAAGTTCAACTCCCCCTGGATGGGACGCTAGTCCATCGCAGGTTACCTTCCCAGTATATTTTCACTGGTACCCATTTATACTGCTGGCTGAACAGAGGCACACTTATGGTTGAGACTTTGCCCAGGGGTCACAGTGAGTTTTTGTAAGTAGAGGTGCATTTTACATGTAAAACACGTGATTCATTCCAAGACTCCCAAGACTACTCCATAAATCCTTTAAAAATGATAAAAGTACATAAATTTTGTATGAAATATGTATGAAATGTGTTAAAAGTAAAAAAAAAAACATTTAAAAACCATTTAAACATTTTATTAAAATATTAAACCATTTTATTAACAGATATTTACTAATTAATCCATTATTAAACATTTTTTATTAACGCACACACACACACACACACACACACCACTGTCTCTCTCTGTGTCTCTCTGTCTCATCCACAATACTCTGTCTGTCTCTCTTCTCTCTTGTGTGCGCTCTGCCGAATGCGGGCTCTGCCCACACGTGGTGCGCAGCCAACAGAGCTTTTGAGACAGGGTGTTGTATTTAAGGTGGAATTATTGTACCTGTTTGAAAAATTTGAGGTCCAGATTCAATATTTACTTACTTCCTTACGAGATCGAAGGTCTTGTGGCGCTGCCCACTTCTGTGCACAAAAAGGCTTCGTGGCCGAATGCGGGGCTTTTGAGACGGGGTGCGGACCTCCTCAAATAAGCCGCCATGAGTACAGTACTCTCAAAACTCCGGAATCAACAGTACATCTCTCCTTTACATGTGTGACAAACATACTTGTGTACAGTACTATGGAGATTCAGCTCCCTCCTGGCCAATGGGAGGCCAGCGGGGCGGGATGTTGGGAGACAGCCAATGAGAGAGCAACTCGCACATTGTTTGAATTTTTGAATGGCGCTTTTGGCACTTTTCGTAAGAAGGTTGTTTCGTATACAGAGGACACAAATTTAGGAAAATGTTTTTCGTAATCTGGATTTTTCGTATTCAGAGGTTTTCGTAAGTAGAGGGCCGACTGTATATATTTTTTTATTTCAGGCACATTGGTGCACTTAATCTTTTCTACGACCAATTAAAAAACAATGTAATGAAGTGTTTATTTATTGTTAGTTGAATTGTATTTCTTTCTTGTTTGAAATGTTAAAGATATAATGTTATGCAGAGATGTACTAATAACAACTTTATAGACACTATTTATAGTCGCTCGCGGGGCGGTGGAGGGTGTGATACGTGTTTTCTTCCTCAGGGGGCGCCACAGAAAATAATTGAGAAGCACTGCTGTAATCGAAAATTCAATCGGTGTCATCGAGTCACAAATTTGAAAAAAAAAAAGTGAAAATAAAACTCTGTAGTGGGGGTGTATTTACTTTATCATTGTGGATATTTGGACAGTGGGAGCTTAGTGGTTAAGGCGATGGGTTACTCATCCGAAGGTCAGTGGGTTCAATCTCCACTGTTACCACTCTTGGCTCTTGAACAAGGCACTTAATCTTCAATTGCTCAGATGTATTAAAAAAAAAAAAAACATAAATGTATGTCATTCTGGATAAGAGCATCTGCCAAAGGCTGTGAATGTAAATGTAGATATTTAAATGATTTCATAACAAACATTGACCAGTCATTTAGATGGATGAGACTTGAATTACATGGGGGGATGGTGCTCATGAAATTGAACTGTGCATCATAAGAAATTGAAAAGGACTTTCAAGCAGAATATATATATATGCTAAACCTGTGTGCCATACATTGACAGAATTAATTTTTTTTCAAGAAAATATGTTTTGCCCCAAGACAAATAATAAATATTCCTTTCGTCTGTTCCCTTCGGGGGTCGCCACAGCGAATCCTCTGCCTCCATCTCACCCTATCCTCTGTGTCTTCTCTTACACCAACCTTCATGTTCTCCTTCACCACATCCATAAATTTCCTCTTTGGTCTTTCTCTCGGCCTTCTGCCTGGTAGTTCCAACCTCAGCATCCTACTAGCAATATACTCACTCGCCCACCTCTGTACATGTCCAAACCATCTCAATCTAGCCTCTCTCACTTTGTCTCCAAAACCTCTTACATGGGCTGTCCCTCTGATGTACTCATTCCTGATCCTATTCGACCTCGTTACTCCCAAAGAGAACCTCAACATTTTCATCTCTGGTACCTCTAGCTCTCTTCCAGCCTCCTGTCTTTTCATCAGTGCCACTGTTTCTAAACCATACAACATCATTGACCTCATCACAGTCTTGTACATGTTTCCTTTCATTCTTGCCGATACCTTCCTATCACACCGGACACTTTTCGCCAATCATTCCAACCTGCCTGCACACTCCTCTTCACCTCTTTTCTACACTCTCTATTGTGCTGGATTGTTGAGCCTAAGTACTTAAAATCCTCCACCTTCCTTATCTCTGCTCCCTGTGACCTCACCGTTCCTCTTGGGTCCTTGTCGTTTACATATATGTATTCTGTCTTACTGAGGCTAACCTTCATTCCTCTCCATTCCACGGCATACCTTCACCTCTCTTGATTTTCCTCCATTTGTTCTCTGTTCTTACTACAGATCACAATGTCATCTGCAAACATCGTAGTCCATGGAGATTCTTGCCTAACCTCGTCTGTCAGCTTGTCCATCAACATAGCAAACAAGAAGGGGCTCAGAGCTGACCCTTGATGCAGTCCTACCTCCACTTTGAACTCTTCTGTCACACCGACAGCACACCTCACCACTGTCTTACATCTCTCATACATGTCCTGCACCACTCTAACATACTTATCTGCCACTCCAGACTTCCTCATACAATACCACACTTCCTCTCTCAGCACCATATTATGTGCTTTCTTCAGAACCACAATGGCACAATGCAGCTCCCTCTGACCTTCTCTATTAACATCCTCCAAGCAAACACTGCATCTGTGGTGCTCTTTCTTGGCATGAAACCAAATTGTTGTTCACAAGTGCTGACCTCTGCCCTTAGTGTAGCTTCCACTATTCTTTCCCATAACTTCATTGTATGGCTCATCAACTTTATCTCTCTGTCGTTGCCACAACTTTGCATGTCTCCCTTGTCCTTAAAAATAGGCACCATCGCACTTCTCCATTCCTTCGGCATCTTTTCACTCTAAGACCTCGTTACATGTTCTTATCAGAAAATCTACTGCTACCTCTTCTAGACACTTCCATATCTCCACTGGTATGTCATCAAGACCAACTGCCTTTCCACTCTTCAGTGCCCTCCTCACTTCACCCTTACTAATCTTTGCTACTTCCTGGTCCTCAAGTCACCTCTTCTCTTTTTTTTTTTTTTTTCCCCTCTCTCATTTTCCTCATTCATCAGCTCTTGAAAGTACTCTTTCCATCTTATCACACTTGTTATCAGTCAGAGCATTTCCCTCTCTGTCCTAAATCACTCTAACTTGCTGCATATCTTTCCTATCTCTATTTCTCTGCTGCGCCAAACTCTATAAATCAGTTTCTCCCTCCTAACCGTCCAACCTAGCATACAATTGATCATACGCCTTCTGTTTGGCCTTTGACACCGCTACCGTCGCCTTACGCTGTGTTTCCCTGTGTGTTTACTCTCAATGTCCCAGTTCTTCTTGGCCCACCTCTTCCTTTATACACACTGTTTCCAGAGGACGCACCAAGTACTCTCCTACCTTTCTCCCTGATCACATTAGCTGTAGTTGTCCAGTCATCTGGAAGCACTTCCTGACCACCCAAAGCCTGTTTCAACTCCTCCTTGAAGACAACACAACACTCTTCCTTTTTCAGCTTCCACCACTTTGTCTTCTGCACTGCCTTTGCTTTCTCACCATCAACGTCGTCCTGCACACCACCATCCTATGCTGTGTGGCAGCACTCTCACCCACTACTACTTTGCAGTCACTGACTTTCTACAAATTACATCGTCTACACAGGATGTAGTCTACTTGTGTGCTCCTACCTCCGCTTTTATAAGTCACCCTATGCTCCTGTCTCTTCTGGAAGAAAGTATTCTCCACAGCCATTTCCATTGTTTTTGCAAAATCTATCAACATCCGTCCTTCTGTGTTCCTGTCCTGGAAACCAAACCTGCCCATCACTTCCTCGTCCCCTCTATTGCTTGCACCAACATGTCCATTGAAGTCTGCACCAATGACCACTCTTTCACCTCTGGGGGTACTCTGTATCATTTCATCTAACTCAATCCAGAATGTGTTCTCTTCTAGCTCACATCCTGCCTGTGGGGCATAAGCACTAACAACATTGAACATCATGCCTTCAATTTCTAACTTGAGACTCATCACTCTGTCTTGCACACTTTTCACTTCTAGAACATTCCTGACAAACCCCTCCTTCAAGATGACTCCGACTCCATTTCTCTTCCCATCCACACCATGGTAAAACAGCTTAAACCCTGCTCCTAAGCATCTAGCCTTGCTGCCTTTCCACCTGGTCTCCTGAACACATAGTATGTCTACCTTCTTCCTCTGCATCATGTCAACCAGCTCTGTGGTTTTTCCTGTCACAATTTAAACATTCAAATTCCCTACTCCCAAATTCCCACCAGCACTTTTGGTTAACAGCACTGATGGCAGTCGTTATTAACCCGGGCCTTGACCAATCCGCTTTTGAAGTCATATTAATGATTCACATACAGTTGGCCCTTGACTAGTCGCAGTTTTGCACTTGAGCCCTCGCCTGTTTGCGGATTGCCGATTAACTGTCCCATGATTCAGATTCAGCCAATGGCTGTTCTCCCTCCTGCTGATTGGTTGAGATGTGTACGCTTTTTTTCGCTCATTCGAGCACAAGTTGTCAAAGTGCATTTTTTTTTTTTTAGTGTGTTTCAATTACCAGTTAAGCTCTGTGATGCCACTCAAACGCCCTGCGTCTTCTCTGCCTAAGCGACAGAAAAAGGTAATGATGTTGGATTTCTCTTCTGAAGAAATAAGACTTCCTCCTGAAGAAACGACAGTTTCCTCTGAAGTGCCTGAAGAGGAATAATCATCTGAACTGTTGTGAAGCACTGTAGTATTAGTCTTTTTCGATTATTATTGCAGTACAGTACCGAAGTTAATGTTTAGAATGTTTGTGTGTATGATTTTATGTACCGTGTTGTAGCATGTCCTTTTGTTTTGTTTATCCAATTTATTACACTTCATGTTCTATGTTTTTTTTGTTCTGATCTGTGTTTTTGGGGGGGCTTTGATTTTGCGGTTGTGCCTCTAACTCTGTTTTCTCTTTGCTCCGGCTGAGGGGTGTGGCTGAGCTACTCGGGTGGCTCACACCTGAATTCGGTCCTCTCATCTACTTCCAATAAACACGAGCAAGCTCACCTCTGCGTCAGAGGATTAACTCGCATCTCGTCCCTGCTTGTTTGTGTTCTCTAACTGCTTTCTCCCCTCTCTGGCTGAGGGGTGTTGCTGAGCTGCTTGGGCTGATTGCAGTAGCTCACACCTGAATTCACTCCTCTCATCTAATGCCTATAAACACAAATCGCACGCTCAACTCTGCGTCAGAGGATTAACTCGCATCATGTCCCTGTTTCCCTGTGTTCTCTCTGGCTCCTGGTTCCAGTGTTTAATGTTTGTGTTTCTCATTGTACTGCAGATAAACTGTGGCGCTCCGCTTAAGTGCTTCCCCATTGAATAATAAATCCACTCTGCCATCTCAATCTGAGTCCGGCTGAAACTTCATTACGTCACACTTATGTTTTATATATATGTATATACTAGTCCTTCTCAAAAAATTAGCATACTGTGATGAAGTTAATTATTTTCTGTAATGTACTGATAAAAATTAAACTTTCATATATTTTAGATTCATTGCACACCAACTGAAATATTTCAGGTTTTATTATTTTAATACTAATGATTTTGGCATACAGCTCATGAAAACCCAAAATTCCTGTCTCAAAAAATTAGCATATCATGAAAAGGTACTCTAAACAAGCTATTAACCTAATCATCTGAATCAACCAATTAACCCTAAACACCTGCAAAAGATTCCTGAGGCTTTTAAAAACTCCCAGCCTGGTTCATTACTCAAAACCGCAATCATGGGTAAGACTGCCAGAAGGCCATCATTGACACCCTCAAGCAAGAGGGTAAGACAGCGAAAGAAATCTCTGAGCGAATAGGCTGTTCACAGAGTGCTGTATCAAGGCACCTCAGTGGGGACGTCTGTGGGAAGGAAAAAGTGTGGCAGAAAACGCTGCACAACCAGAAGAGGTGACCGGACCCTGAGGAAGATTGCGGAGAAGGGCCGATTCCAGACCTTGGGGGACCTGTGGAAGCAGTGGACTGGGCTACAGGTGCCGCATTCCCCAGGCTGTTCCCAGAGTGCTGTATCAAAGCACCTCAATGGGATGTCTGTGGGAAGGAAAAAGTGAAAGGGCCAATTCCAGACATTGGGGGACCTGTGAAAACAGTGGACTGAGTCTGGAGTCGAAACATCCAGAGCCACCGTGCACAGGCATGTGCAGGAAATGGGCTACAGCCCGCATTCCCCAGGTCAAGCCACTTTTGAACCAGAAACGGCGGCAGAAGTGCCTGACCTGGGCTACAGAGAAGCAGCACTGGACTGTTGCTCAGTGGTCCAAAGTACTTTTTTCGGATGAAAGCAAATTTTGCATGTCATTTGGAAATCAAGGTGCCAGAGTCTGGAGAAAGAAATGCCTGAAGTCCAGTGTCAAGTACCCACGGTCAGTGATGGTCTGGGGTGCCACGTCAGCTGCTGGTGTTGGTCCACTGTGTTTTATCAATGGCAAGGTCAATGCAGCTAGCAATCAGGAGATTTTGGAGCACTTCATGCTTCCATCTGCTGAAAAGTGATGATTTTAATTTTTCAGCATGTCCTGGCACCTGCTCACAGTGCCAATACCACTGGTAAATAGTTTACTGACCATGGTATTACTGTGCTCAATTGACCTGCCAACTCTCCTGACCTGAACCCCATAGAGAATCTGTGAGATATTGTGAAGAGAAAGTTGAGAGACACCAGACCCAACACTGTGGATGAGCTTAAGGCCGCTATCGAAGCATCCTGGGCCTCCGTAACACCTCAGCAGTGCCACAGGCTGATTGCCTCCATGCCACGCCGCACTGAAGCAGTCGTTTCTGCAAAAGGATTCCCGACCAAGTATTGAGTGCATAACTGAACATAATTATATGAAGGTTGACTTTCTTTGTATTAAAAGCACTTTTTTTTTTTTTTTTTTTTTTTTTTTATTGGTCAGATGAAATATGCTAATTTTTTGAGATAGGGATTTTTGGTTTTTCTTTACTTTTTTGCCAATATTATCAATATTAAAACAATAAAAGGCTTGAACTACTTCAGTTGTGTGTAATGAATCGAAATTATATGAAAGTCTAATGTTTATCAGTACATTACAGAAAATAATGAACTTTATCACAATATGCTAATTTTTTGCGGACTTGTAGTTTTCGACGTAATAAGCGCCCTGCTCCAATAAGCGCCCTCCCAGTGTTTTTGCTCTTACGTCTAATAACCGCTCATGTGTACTGGGAGCAAAATCGGAGAACAAACTTACCAATTTTATTCGATCAGTCTCTGTAACCGTAAAATGGTGTTCACTGCCTGTAAAAGTGAGTTCACACGGTATTTTAACACCCCCTGCCACTGGGGAATGTCCATAATATTCATCAGTAACAACACATTTGATTGTTCTTCCTTGCATTAAAAAACAGGAAAATATTTTCTGTGTTCTCTTGGTAAATGTCCAGCAACCAATGAACCATGAGAAACTGCTACAGCAAAACTTGAGATGCTCTGAATGAATGGAGCGATGAGCCAGATATGGCTCAATCAGAAAGTGATAAGTATTTTCACCTATTCTTCTGCTCACTCACTTCATAAATTTAAGCACATTCCTGGCCATGTGCTTTTGTTTATGTTCCTGTTGATTGCCATGTGCTATGTTTAAAGGAAATGTTTAAAGGGAGGGAAAAGTAAGGGGCCTTTTTTTTTTTTATTATTTCCGCGGTTTTCTGTTTTTCAGCTTTCATGCAAGTTGTTTGGTTGATACCACAAAATGAATAACAAATACCATTAAAACTCTTTTATTGAACTGTTATTCATGTTTTCTACCTCGATGGTAATAAGCACTTACAGTTCCACTCTGCTGGTATTCCTGCCAACACACAATTTTTTAATACAGTGTGTGTGTATATGTATGTATATATATGTGTGTGTGTGTGTATGTGTGTGTGTATATATATATGTATATATTTAAAATGTAGTCATGATTACGTTAAACTGTAATTTTGTACTGTTTTCTACTAATTTTTATATATAAAATCAGTAGAAAACAGTACAAAATTAAAGTTTAACGTAATCATGACTACATTTTACTACATTAATACTGTATTAATGAGTAAGACTGTCTATAGAATGTGTTTAAGAAGCATATTTTAGGCATGTAATATGATACATAGGGTTTTACTTCTGAGTGCAGAATTCGCAGATTATCTTGATTCGTGGGAGGGGCCAGAATGGAACTCCCGCAAATAACGGTGGCCTACTGCATTTGATTTGTCATTGGTTTCATGTCGGATGCCCTTCCTGACACAACCCTCTGCATTTATCTGGGCTTGTGACCGGCGTGAGAAAGAGCACTCTCTTGTGCTGTCCCACCCACGGCTGCATTCACCAAGACAAATACATGAAAGTTATAAAGTGTTAGACAGTTAAAATAAGCCAGGTCAGTTTTGAACTCTGTGGGTTAAATATACTCCGTAGTTTAACTGCCTGAGCGAATACCACATTTTTTTACATGAACCTCTCACCACAGACAATGAGAAACATGGCTGCACCTGGGGGGGACAGTGACAACCTTGTGGAGAGTGGGACTCGAACCCGCAACCCTAGGATCAGCGATCCAGCACCTTTTACCACCTGGCCACCACTGCCCATATTTATATTTTATTTACATCTTATGCATTGTTTTTTAATGTTTATTTTTTATTATATGCATTTATTGCATTGAATATGTATTCTTGATATATACACATACATGTATGTATACATCAGTCGGGGGGGGGGGTGCTCCTACTTCGCGATGGTTGCGTTGGGATCTCGGTCCCAATTAACCGTGAACTTTGAGGAATCCGTGTGTGTGTGTGTATTTTATGTATTTATTTCTTTTGTTGCTGGGTGATTTGAATTAGTCACTAAGTCCTTTAAAACCCGATTAACCCTGGAGTTGTCTACACATTCCGCTTGGGATAACATCATCTTCCTTGCTTCCTTGTGGTCTCAGACTGTGAACAGGAGCAAGATAGGAATGGTTTACACACCTGTAATGTTTACGTTTTAATGTTACTTCATTGGTCAGTATAAAAAATATATTTTGATGACCAGAGACTTTTTAAGAGAAACAGAAAATAATTAATGTTAATTCATTTAATACTTTGATTTAGTTTAATAATAGGCTGGCTCTTGGTGGGGTAGCTGGCTAATCCATGCGAAAGTCATCCGAGATTAAATTTGCCTTTCAGCAAGCAGGTAGCTTTCTGTCTGTTTGTTCTGCAGTCTAAACTCATGATGCTGTGTGGCATTTTCTGATGGTTTGAAGAAAATCAGCAATGTGTTCCCACATTAAATGCATCTTTTTGTGGAGGTTTGTGATCTGCAAGTGCTGTTTTGTTCTTTACTGAATGCTGGATGTCCTCCACTCATGCTTTTTTCTGTGAGGATGTTGAGTACAGTATTGATGTGCTATTCCTTGATAACTAGTCATCTGTATCTTCAGTTACATCTCATAATACAGAGAAAAGTGATAGGGGAGTTTATGGAACCAAACATCGTCGTAATTGATTTGATTTTGATGGACCGTACTAATCCAGTAAGGGAAAGCGCGCACGCACACTTTGAGCAGTGGACTTGCACACTGGGCAAACTGGAGAGCAACACGGGGTTCGGTGCTTTGCTCAAGGGCACTTTAGCCACTAATATGGTGGACGGGAAAGTACAGATCACTCACCCACCACCATACATTTTTCCTGCTGGCTCAGGCATCGAACCAGCGACCTTTTCCGTCCCAAAGCCACTTCTCTCACCTTTAGCTATGACTGCCCCCAATGTACACTACACATATCCAGCGATCGTACAGGGATGCAATGGAAGCTTTCAGAAGACTGTATGGGATATCACTACTCCAAAAAGGGATCAGTTCCGGGCAAAGATTTGTATTGGTCCACCTGCTTTTCTTTATAGGCATCAACACTAACATTCAGTAAAAGTCAGATTTCATATTCTGTCCCTTTTGGAGATTACATTTAACTTTTATACCATGTGGAATCATGGTGTTATTACATCAACATACTTTTAAGTGCCGGCGGAAGCGCCGGTTATATTTTATAATAGTAAATAATAATATTTAATTATAATAATAATAATAATCTTTAATAAAAACATTTTCACGGCTTTGTTAAGCTATGTACTTGACAACACGATCACTTGTTTTGATAATTTCTCAATCGGTTCACTTCCGATATCCCATGATGCACTGTACTACCTCATTCAAAAGCGCGGTGCTTTTTGTACACGTGCCGCCATTTGCCTGTGCTCCTGTGTAGCTTTAAATCATGACTGGTCGTACAAACCCGAGTAAAATATAGTCCAAACTGATGTGAGTCATACCGACAAGCATGGCACCGAAGCGAAGTCGATCTAAACAACAACATTAAATACGTTGTGGAAGCGACTCAAGACCGATGATTCCACTGTTTTGGAAACATCAGTATCTCATGAAACAAGTTTTATGTCATGTCCGAACACAAGTTATTTCCTGATTGCACTGAGCGATAATAGTGAAAACTTGCCCCAACTAAACTAGCCTAATCTTATTCTAATAGCCTATTCTTATTAATCCTAAAATGATATTCCATAAACAGTTTTGCCAGATTAAGGTAACAGTTTGATTCACAAATGTTATATATTAGTAAGGTAACTGTTAGATTTTTCAATTAAGAAGTTTTATGTTCTTTCCTTTAAGAAGTCTACTATTGTAACAAATACCATTTTTTTAATAATATAAACTTTGTTTTATTTGCTTCTAGCTTGTCTGATTTTCTCATAAATATGGGCCCAGAATGCACCACAGAGCACATGAAGTTTAACATTTTTTCTGGGGGTACCCCCAGACCCCCCCTGCAACGGGGGACATCCCCATGCTTGCCTCAAACAATTTCCTCCCCCTACTTGTCAATGTCCTCCTCCTAATCTAAAACTTAATGAATACCCTGATCAGCATCCAATTGTTATGAGAAATTTATCATTTTTATTTCAATTTGTTTTCCCCTTGCTGATTCCTTTGGGGTCTTAAAGTTTGTTGCAGGGGTTGTTTTACTTCAAGTGTCTAATTTGGACTTCAAACGTGATCTCGCTCTTCTCTCTACCAGAAACAAGTTCATATTCGGTGATTTTAAAGGCTAGGCTGCAGTCTTGTAGGTTAATTTAATCATCGTGTCTCTTGCCAGCTTACAGCAGTTTCGGCAGAATATAAAGCAGCTAGACTGCTGACTCACACTCAGGCGTTGTCCAGCCCTGCCCGAGTTCCGTAAATGAATTGCGTCCATACCCGGGCTGAGTTATGAATGACATGACATGTGCAAGCTCATCTTTAATTAACAAATTCCATAGTCTCTGCTCACACAAAATAAAGTAGTATTTTTAAAGTGTTATATTTATGTATGTGCCACATACATATTGTCATTTTATTCACTACTTCATTATGTTATGTAACCTTAGATGACTTTGATGTCCTGTGTTTCTCACCGCTAACGTGCCATGCAGAGGTCCATACTTCATTATTCTGCTTTTAACTTGGACAGGCAGAGTTCCATTACAATGTTTGTTTGAGTGGTATTTAGATTCTTGGTTTGATTTTATTTCTTTTTTTAAAGAGAAAGGGTTTTCAGGTGTGACTTCAGTTTCTCCAGTTATTCCTGGTTTTGTGGTGCTTTAACTCAAGCAGCTTATGAGCTAATGCAGCCTGTCACATGCTTTACAGACTGAAGCAGATGGCGCTCGTAGCGGTTTAACCAGCTTACTCAAGGTTTTCATACGTCTTTGGTTCTTGCTCCATCTCTCTTTTCTGTCTGTCCTTCACAGAGCCAGTGGCCTTTAAGCCCACTCCTTTATATGGCCAACCGTCATGGTGGGGTGACGCTGAAGATCACAAGGGTGAGTCTGGAGAATCAAGAAGCAACTTCAATAGTGCAGGTATGTGTGTAAAAGCCTCATATAATGAAAATATAAATTGTTCAGGGTTTAATGATGCATTTCTGGGGCTTTTACTCAGAGGCAGTTACTAATTTTAAATCCACTTATTTACTTTCTCAAATGTTTATGCCCCTCCCCTTGGCTATAAATTCTGCCAGATACTGACCAGACATTTTTTTTTTTTTTTTTTTTTTTTTTTTAAAACATACGTCAGACAGTAGATATAAGTGCTCTGGTGGTGATGATTCTTGAGTAAATACCACCCTGGTCCTGGGAGGGTTTCAGGAAGGTAGTGTTCTCAGTCGGCCCATGAACTGCCAACCCCACCACAAATCCGTGTGCTTGGATCTACAACTACATCATGACTGTCTTCAGGATTTTTCCCATGTTCAGTCACTAGCTACCTTCAGTTTGGCTGGACGTGGGGTATGTAATGCATATTTAACACTATTGGCTGCTGCAAATATCAGTAAATGAGTTAAATAGGTCCATGACTAGCTTTTTGTCTTTACCAGACTTGCATAATTGTGAGGCATCAAATTGCACCCAGAACTCTCGATCACAGGGACTATAAAACTAGACCAAAAGAAAGAAAATCACTTCAGTGCGGTTGCCCTGGAATAACTACCCACTAAGAAAGCACTAGGGTGAAGAGAAAGATTGTGTAGTAAGGACTGTTCTGGTCAGAGTGAACCACAATGCTGGGATGGATTAGCAGAAAGAGGAGCGTCCTATCTTTCTGTTCGCAATCTGCCGGCTTTGGTTTTACAAATTAAATCTCCGGTGTGTTTCAGCAGAGTTGAAATGCAAAGGAAGCAGCTGTATTATGTACGTTTGGCACAGCTTTACATGTACTGTTCATATTATTTAACTTCCAGTTGAGGTGGGTTTATGTACTACAAGTGAACATCAGCACAAGAACGAGATTTTATGGCCTTATTAAAAAAAAAAAAAAAAAAAGGAATGCCAAATGCTTGCACATGTGAGCAGATACATGAGAGTGGTGTGGTATTCGTATGCATGTAAACATAGGCAGGTAAGGTAAACACTTGGTAACCAAAGGTGTATTTTTAACCCCCTCATTCAGAGTTCAGGGCATACTCCACCAGAACATGAGTAAACTGCTCCATCAAATGATTTTGTGTAGAATATCTTTTGTATATTGTATTGGAGTTTTTTTTAATCCCTCAGCCCAGTCCTGCCTGTCCACGGTTGCATTCCATGCACTAACTCTTTGTGAGATGCCTTCACCATTTTGAGTGTGGATGTTAGAATAAGTAACTTGAAACCTACCGAGTTTCCTCAAAGCTTGATGTCCAATGAAGTCGCCGCAGATTCCATCATGAGTATTCATAAGCTCAAGCAAGCTAACAGCTTAAGCACACAAGCTCACACACGCCCTCAGACCTTTTGTAACGTGGCGTGAGGTGTGTTTCCCACTTTGCAGATAATTTTTACATCTGACATCAGTGTCTGACCTAATGAAAGCTGCAGTGGCTGAGTGAACACGATTCAAAATTTACTGAACAGCCTTCCCAGAACAGTGGAGCTTACAGCATTAAAATGTTTATAAAACACATACTGTGATGCTTGGGGGTTCATATACTTTATAGTTTCAGTGCATTCCTGTCTCACTTCAGTGCAAATATCTTTGGAATTAATGTGGTTCACCAACGTTCATGTTTTCCAGATACTACTGGATTAAAACATAAAATGAAGTTCCTTATGGCTAGTTTGGTGACAGGGTGGCGTTGTGATAGCACTCACAGCGAGAAGGTCCTGGGTTCAATTGCCACCCTGGGTGTTTCTCTGTGTCGTTTGTATGTTCTCCCCATGCTTGTGTGGATTTTCTCCATATACAGGGCTCCCTCACTTTCTGCAGTTAATTGGGACCAAGATCCCCACGCGACCATCCAAATCCGCGAAATAGGATCACCCCCACCCGCCCACCCCATTGACGTATATTCTTCTTCTCTTTCGGCTTTTTCCCTTTCTCGGGAGTGGCCACAGCGAATCATCTGATTCGCACATTTGATTTGGCATAGGTTTTTACAGCGGATGCCCTTCCTGTCACAACCCTTTAGCAAGGGACAGAAACACGCCAATGGCTTTGCAGCCTCCTCTTTACGAAAGTCAGCAATGGTTCTTTTACATGCCTCACACCATAGACAGTGAGAGACATGGCCCGCCTTTGATAACCCAGTTAGCTGCACTGGGGGGGACAGTGACAACCTTGTGGAGACTCAAACTCCCCCTCAGGATCAGCAATCCTGCGCCCTATCCACTAGACCATGTGTATATAATATCAATAAATACATATTCATGGTCACTTCCGGTGACGCTGCAGTCATGAGAAGACGCTAGTCTCTCACGCTGTCAAAAACTGAATGAAAATGTCCACTAAGAAGGGGAACAAAGCTAAAGCTGACTCAGGTACTCCCTCTACATCTGCTGCTGCAAGTTTGGATGACAACATTCAAACCCGAGCTAAAACCAGCACTAACAAAACACTTGAGCCATCGAACATGCCGACCACGCCGGCGGCTATTCCTGTACCGGCTGACCCAGTTCTAGACGAACTCAGAGTTCATACTACCAGCCCTCAAAGTTCAAACTGCTGAACTGGTGAGTAAAATGGAAACGATGAAATTAAGGACGTGCATAACAAAGCCAATGATCTTTTAATCTCCGTCTTGCATAATGCCAAGCAGATAAAGGACAATAAACGTGAAATACAAAAGATGAGAGGAGATAGCTGCAATGGAAAAGAGATGTGGCAACAAGTTACTTACTCAAGAGCTTTATTTTCGGAAGTGTAACTTGCTCATGCATGATATTCCTGATAGTTAAGACTCTTGGTCTGCTCTTATGGAACGTTGTACTTCCCTTAGTGTGAAAGAGCTGGAAAAAATACTGTCAACATCCACCGACTACGACGAACATGCACGGATCCAGCTAATTTCCACCCCAATGTGTCAAAACCTGTCATAATAAAGTTCGTCAAAATGACCGATAGGGAGCGCATTATCAACACCGCCCGCAAGGGATGGTCCTACCTGTGTGCTCACAGGATTAGTAGATTACTGATCTCCCTGTTATTCTTAAGGAATTGAGGGGCAAACTGGCGAACAAAGCGTGGATTCTCTGGGAAACACAGAAGACCCAAACCAGGATCCTAGAGCAAGGATTGATGATCACGCTTCAGACAAGGAAAAATTCCAAGGAAAGCTGGAAGACTGTGGACTCTGTTACTCCACGGTTGTGTGTTCATATTGCAGACCTTTGTTTACTGAAAAGAAATAATGTTTCTCCCCTTCAGATCTTTGTGTGTGGTGTTGAACTCGAACTGTGATTAGTGGACGTTTGTGTGACTTTAAATTCATGTACAGTTGGCCCTTTACTTACGAAATTTATTTGTTCCAGAGCCTTTTTTTTGTAGCCTCGAGTTTTCGTAAGTAGAGGCGCATTTTACATGTAAAACACGTGATTCGTTCCAAGGCTCCCAAGACTACCCTATAAACCAGGGGTCGGAAACCTATGGCTCGCGAGCCAGATGTGGCTCTTTTGATGACTGTATCTGGCCCTCAGATAAATCCGGTGGCCTTTCTGAACAGAATAATGAATACATAATTTCACTGTCATTTAAATAAAAATACAAAAAAGCCATCAAATAAAACAAAAAACAGATTAATAAATCTCGCGCATTTAAATCTATTCATCCATTTTCAATGCCACGTCACTATGGCGCAATGTGGATAGCCAGTCCTTTGTGGGTGGGTCCGATACCTTGAAACTCTAATTTTATTGGATTATAACAACAGCCACAGACTGTGCTTGTTGTTTTTGAGTAAACAGATAAATTCCCCTCGTTTTTGATCGGCTCATTTCCACAAAGCCAAGCACAGCTGGCAAGCACATACAAATGGACAGACAGGGAAAAACTTCAACCCGCAGACTGGCTGATTGCCAAAACTTGAAACGCGCTTCCTGTCGCATAAACACTGCTGTGTGTGAGCCCAGTCGTGTCGAGTCCTTACCCTGTATCAATCAGATATAAAGTCATCAGCAAACCCATGCAGCACCACAAGTCACATTAATAGTAAGCAGTGCTGTAGTGGTGGATGCTGTTACACGCCGTGTACACAGTTGTTTTAGTGGCTGAGTTGCGTGTACTGACTTAATTTGGTCTCCTTTATAGTTGATCAACGTAAATTTCCGCGACTGTGTAAATAAAAAGCGGGGATGAAGTGATAAATAGTTTCAAAGCCAAAGCCATGCCCTCCGCGCGCTCCGTGCACCAGCTGCTGTGCACCTCGGTTGCTTTGCTGCTATTGTGTCCCCACTTATTTTTGACCACTACAGCACTGATAGTAAGAAGTACTTTTCTTATTAATAAATAACTTCATTATGACTGTCATTTAAAATAAATTCAGACTTACTTACTTTAAGTAATGTCGTTTAAAATAAATTTAGTTCTATTCAGTATTATATATGGCTCTTGGAGAATTAGATTTTAAAAAATGTCTTCTTTTTGGCTCTCGTAGTCAAAAAGGTTCCCGACCCCTGCCATAAACCCTTTAAAAATGATAAGTACACCAATTTTGTATGAAATGTGTTAAAAGTAAAAGAAAATTGTTTAATAAAATGTTTAAATGGTTTAATAAACAATTTTCTTTTACTTTTAACACATTTCATAACACTTATAAATTAATTAAACCATTATTAAACATTTTTATTCATGCACATACACACACAGACACAACACTGTCTCTCTCTCCATCTCTCTCTCTCACACATACACACACAACTCTTTCTCTGTCGTGTTTTTCCGAATGCGGGCTTCACCCACATGCAGCCCGGAGCTGACAGAGAAATTGTATGTAAATGTTTAAATGGACAGGATGTTGTATTTAAAGGAGAATTACAGTAAAAAAGATTTGAAAGATTAGAGGTCCTGATTCAATATTAACTTGCTTCCTTGCGAGATTGGAGAACTTTATTAACACACATACACACACACAAACAACAACGTCTCTCTCTCTCACACACACACACACACACACACAACTCCCTCTCTCGCTGACGGAGAAATTGAATTTAAATGTTTAAATGGACGGGGTGTTGTATTTAAAGTGGAATTACAGTACAGTAGGCCCTTGACTATTCACTGTTTTGCACCCACGGTTTGAGTATTCGCTGACTGCCGAGCAACCGGCACGTGATTCAAATTCAGCCAATGGCTCCCCTGCTTTCTCCTGATTGGTTGAGCTGATGTCCCGCCCCTTTTTCCTCATTCGCGCACAAGTTGTCAATGAGCCTCTTCGTGTGTTTTAATTACCAGTTAAGCTGTATGATACCACTCTCTGGATAAGCGATAGTCTCTTCTGAAGAAATAACACTTTCTCCTTTCTCTGAACTGTTGTATTAAAGTCTTTTTCAATTATTATTCCAGTACATTTTCTAAGTTCATGTTTATGTGTGAGATTTTATGTTCGGTGGCATGTTTAACAAATGATACGAAAAGGATAAACTTTATTACAGTACTCTTCATGTCCTTTTACATTGAAGTTGGAGTGACGTCTCCAAGATGGCCCTGCCCAGAGGGTAGGTTACTCGGAGTTTCTTTGTTCGTTTTATTTGTTGTTTCGTTTGTTCATGTTTTGCACTGTGCTCGTTTACGACCGGTATAGCTATAAGATCGGAGTATCTTCGGGCGTGTATTACTAAGCAGAGCTAGCATGCTATGGTTCGTTTTAATTTGTTTTATTTGTTGTTTTGTTTGTTCATGTTTTTAGCAAGCTGAATTTTTCGTATTCAGAGGCTTTTGTAAGTAGAGGGTCGACTGTATTAATTTATTTCAATACCAAGGTTTGGAAACTACTGGCAGTGTCACCATTTCATTTTTTCCCTTTTTCATTTTCTTTATTTCTTTCTTTTCCCAAATCTAATATTTTATTTTTTCTTTATTTTATTTTTTTCCCTTTATCAATCCAAAAAAGGTTCCCATGTATTTACAAATATAAAACAGAAGTTGGATTTTCTTTCTACGCTCATTTTATGTGCACTTTTACCCACTTAGGTTTTCATATTGACAATGACATGGTGCAAAACCAGATTCTTTTCTATTTCCTTAGTACCAATAGCAACATAATTTCTGTCATTTACTTGAGTTTTGCACAATTGAGACAACTGCCTAGATTTTGCCATCCGATTGAATTTATATATTACATAATGCCTTATACGCAAATAATACAATGACTCCAAGTATAGAGAATATTAAAAAGATAAAAATTATTTCAGCAAACTGTCGAGGTCTTAGAAACAAGAGTAAAAGAAGAGAAGTTATGGGGGGGGGGATTATATATATATATATATATATATATATATATATATATAAAATATACACATAGAGTAGGCCCTTGGCATTCGCGGGGGCTTGGTTCCGGCCCCTCCCGCGAATCGAGATAATCCGCGATCTGTACCCGGAAGTAAAACCCCATGTATCACGTCACATGCGCGAATGAGCAGCCGGAAGTAAAATACTATGTATCTATTATATGCACTAAAATATGCTTCTTAAACACATTCTATAGACAGTCTTACTCATTAATTCCGTATTAATGTAGTAAAATGTAGTAATAATTAGGAAAACTTTTCAATTTTTACTGTTATATTTATTGATGATAAAATATAAACATTATACAGCATATGTATAAAAACATTTTTCAAAGCATCCTCTGAAAAACACAGCACTGTATTTTTTAAAAATGCCCACTAGAGGAGCATATTGCATTAGGCATGACATGAATGAATTCAGGTATTAACTGCATTAAGTCCGAGCAGCTCAGCTACGCCCCCCCCAGCTGAAGCGAGTAGAATTTTAGAGTGATGGAGTTAGAGAGCATTACAAACCAAAGAAGCGGTGAGCGTGCTTTTGTTTATTGGGAGTAAATTAGAATAGTGAATTCAGGTGTGTGCTACCGAGGAGCTCAGTCATGCCCCTCAGCCGAAGGGAAGTACTGTAAACAGTTAGAGGCACAGCGCCAAAAACAAAGTCCCCCAAAACACAGAATAAAAAGAATAAGAAATGTAATAAATTGGATAAACAAAATGAGAAACATGCTACACCACAATAAATCTATAACTTAGGTCATGTTCTGGAATAATAATTAAAAAAGACTTTAAAAGTGGAGTGTTTTACAATGGTTCAGACGATTATTCCTCTTCAGCAATGATGTGACTTCAGAGGAAACTTTTTTCCGAGAAAGTCTTATTTCTTCAGAAGAGACATCAGTCATTACCTTTTTCTGATGCTTAGCAGGCGTTTGACATCATAGAACTGAACTGGTCATTAAAACGCACTTTAAAAAAAAAAAAAGGTTCATTGCCAACTTGTGCACAAATGAGGAAAAAGGGGCGTTACATTACCTCAACCAATCAGCAGGAAGGAGGACAGCCATTGGCTGAATTTGAATCACGTGCGAGTTGCTCAGCAGTCTGCGAATACTCAAACCGTGAGTGCAAACCCGCGAATAGTCAAGGGCCTACTGTGTGTGTGTGTGTGTGTGTGTGTATATATATATATATATATATATAATGTATGTATGTGTGTGTGTCTGTGTATGGAAGCAAGAAGTGCTCCAAAATCTCCTTATGACCATGCCCTTGATAAAACGCAGTGGACCAACACCAGCAGCTGACATGGCACCCCAAACCATCACTGTCTGTGGGTACTTGAGACTGGACTTCAGGCATTTTGGCATTTCCTTCTCCCCAGTCTTCCTCCAGACTCTGGCACCTTGATTTCCGAATGACATACAAAATTTACTTTCATCCGAAAAAAGTACTTTGGACCACTGGGAAACAGTCCAGTGCTGCTTCTCTGTAGCCCAGGTCAGGCGCTTCTGCTGCTGTTTCTGGTTCAAAAGTGGCTTGACCTGGGGAATGCGGGCTGTAGCCCAGTCCACTGCTTCCACAGGTCCCCCAAGGTCTGGAATCGGCCCTTCTCCTCAATCTTCCTCAGGGTCCAGTCCCCTCTTCTGATTGTGCAGCGTTTTCTGCCACACTTTTTCCTTCCCACAGACGTCCCACTGAGGTGCTTTGATACAGCACTCTGGGAACAGCCTATTCGCTCAGAGATTTCTTTCTGTGTCTTACCCTCTTGCTTGAGGATGTCAATGATGGCCTTCTGGACAGCAGTCAGATCGGCAGTCTTACCCATGATTGCGGTTTTGAGTAATGAACCAGGCTGGGAGTTTTTAAAAGCCTCAGGAATCTTTTGCAGGTGTTGAGTTAATTGGTTGATTCAGATGATTCGGTTAATAGCTCGTTTAGAGTACCTTTTCATGATATGCTAATTTTGGGTTTTCATGAGCTGTATGCCAAAATCATCAGTATTAAAACAATAAAAGACCTGAAATCTTTCAGTTGGTGTGCAATGAATCTAAAATATATGAAAGTTTAATTTTTATCAGTACATTACAGAAAATAATGAACTTTATCGCAATATGCTAATTTTTTGAGAAGGACCTTTGTGTATGTATGTGTATGTGTGTGTGTGTATATATATATATATATATATATATATATATGTATGCTAATTATATATAAATCAAACTATTATAAAAGATTTGATCTGGTTTGGCACATTGCAAAATAATGCATTGCTAACTCAAATTATTCTTTCTGCAAAAAAAAAATTCATTTATGTAATATAAAACAAACAATTCCCAAATTTTACAGTTCCAAAAATGTCTTAAAATAAATATTTTATGTGGAGAAATTTATTTCAAGGAGAGAAAATGATACTGAAAATTTCAACTTGAAATGGAATACACTCATTCCCATATTTAAACATTAACTGTCATTAATCTTATAGCTGTGTGTAAACTTTAATTTATTGTTATCATACACATTTCTTAATATGTTCTGTTTTTGCTTTTTGTAACCATGGGAACCAAAATAAATACATATTCAATGTTATAAATGCTTCAGGATTAGGATTCTGGGTGACTTCACTCATGGCTGAGGAATCCCTCCCTGGATCTCTTCCTCTCGTGCGAGGCTTGACCAGTTGTGCCCTAGGCATTGAGTCAGGTCGTCGCGCCATCTTGTTTTTGGTTGTCCTCGTGGTTGTTTCCAGCTCCGGGGCGTTCTCTCTGTTACTCTGATTGTCCAATGGTTGTCGGAGAATCGGGCCACGTGGCCTGCCCATCTGTGCTTGCTGTTGTTGATGGTGTGTACGATATCCCTCACTCCTGTTTGCTCTCTGATCCATGTGTTGGGCTTTCTATCATTTAAAGAGACATTCAGTATGAGCCGTTCGATTTTCCTCTGTGCCACTGTGAGCGTTTCCTTCATTGTGTTGTTGAGAGCCCATGTTTCGCTTCCATATGTCATGACCGGCAGGATATATTCGTCATGTATCTTCCGCTTGATTCTCATGCTGGCCTTTCTGCCTTTCATGATGGACTCAAACTTGCCAAATGCTGCCCAGCCGAGAGTTATCCGACGCTTGATTTCTGCCAGGAGATCCCCGTCTTGCGTGATGGTCTTGCCGAGGATGGTCTTGCCGAGCATAGCTGTCTACTTGCTTTATGGTCTTATCGTCAACTGTGACCACTGCAGGGGTGACGTGTTTGTTGAACATCACTTTGGTTTTACCGAGATGCATGTTCAGCCCAACTGGCTTGCTGGTGTTGATGATGTCATTGAGCATCTCCTCCAGTTGCTGCAGTGTGTGGGCAAGTAGTATGATGTCGTCAGCGAATTCCAAGTGCGTGATGTACTCTCCGTCAATGTTGGTTAAACATCCGTCAAACGCTGGTTCTCCGCCGTCTTGAAGCATGCCTCCTGAGATGTTGTCCTCCCCAGGCGCTTTGCCTCGCTTTAGCCGTTTGATGGCTGATCTTACTTCGTCATGCAGAATATGTGGTGTACTGCTGTTAGGTAGTGCATTGGCGAACGGTTCGTCTTGTGGACGCCTGGTATTGTAGAGCTCTGTGTAGAATTCCTCGCATCTTCTAATGATCCTATCCAAGTCATGGATGAGTGCACCATCTGCTTCCTTAAGGGCAGTGATCTTATTTCTGCCTGGACACTAATCTTTCTGTGTTCGTCGTAAATGCTTATAATAACAAACATTAAAAAATAACAAGATGTAGCATTAGAAGACGACGACACGCATACATGCACGCAGATATCTGTAGATTATCAATATCATTTGTGTCGTGTTTAAACTCCTGGTTCCTCTCAAGCACAGCACAGAAGATCTGAACAGATTGACAGAGTTTCACTCTTATCCAGTTCATTATAATACTGGAGTCTATTTGTTTCTTCTTTGAATGTATCATTCTGCTTCTCTTCCCAGACCTCCGTGTCAGCCACGCCCCTTTGCCAGAGCCTAGTATTAAGTGTACCTCAGGATAATGTTTCCTCATATTTCATACTTATATTTGAGATATCTTTATATAGATTTTATTCCATTGCCATTTCAATTTCTATTAGTTCTTCAATTTCATTTCACTTTCGACCAACAGCCCTGTTCGTATCTCCGGATGGTTTTGATGGGAGCTTTTGGGTTGTTTTGTGTTGCTTGGAAGTTGTGTAACTTCCTCCCCTATTCTTCCTGAATTTCCTTATTTTTTTTAAATTTGATGAATTTTTTTTTTAAAAACCGCGATGCACTGAAGCCACATTAATTGAAGCACGAAGTAGCGAGGGATCCCTGTACTCCCGGTTTCTTCCCACAGTCCAAAAACATACACATCGGGCTAATTGGCTGTTCAAATCACCCCAAGGTGGGTGTGAGTGGGAGCGTGATGGTTTTGTGAATTTAGGCACCGTGATGTCTTGGCAAGCTGTCCACGGTGTACCCCGCCCTCACCCATTGTTGGCTGAGATTGTCACCAATCTCCCGATGACCCTAATTAAGATTAAATAACTTAGAACATGAATGGCTAGTTTGTAGATTGATGCTTGTAATGCTTATATCTCTTGACAGAGAAACAGAAGGAAGAACTGAGACAAGAAGTTAACGGCCTCCCTGAACATCAAGGAAAGACCCCTTCCTCCAGTCAAAGGGATGCAAATTACTTTGAAATTACCACGAAGGAATTGCAATCAAAGCCCAAAAGTACAGAGCAAGAGATCCAGGTGATCCCAACCAAAGAGGCTATTATTAAAGCGCCACCCACACCCCCTGTAATGCAGAGTCATTCATCCTTCACCATTGAATTTGATGATTGCACTCCTGGAAAGATTAAAATCAAAGATCATGTCACCAAGTTCGCTTTCCGTCAACGCAAGAACCCTGGCAAGGAGTCACTTCTCACGCCAACAGAGATGATGTCATCAGAGAACAAGGTGGCTGATTGGCTGGTGCAGATTCACCCAAGCATGATGAGAAGAAATTCCAAGTCTGATGATCTTTACTCCATTGAAAGTGACCCTTCTGTGAACCAAAATCCTCTGCAGGGTAAGTATTCGAACAGCGGAAATGGAATTTGTGCACGTCGTTAATGATGATTGGATTTATTAATGATGGCATTGTAATCGTTTGAATTTTATTTGTTTAAGTCCAACCTTAAAAAATTAAACATCATATGCGTTTTACATCAAGTAAAAAGTAATAAACACTCAGATGGAGCCGCCATCATACTACGGAAATGTGGGGCAGGAGCAGTTAATGTGGACGTGTTGTGCGTTAAATGCACAGCAGATGCCTGTGTGATGGGTGTAAATGGAATGTGGCGTAATGTCCAAATGTGTAGTTTTATTTTCTTCAGACGTTCAGTATAATATTGTTATTGCTCTTATTTTGACTTATTGGAATGGACCTGTCCACATTCTATTATGATCTCACAACCTTGCAAGTGTGAAATAATACAAATACCAGACCTTTTCAAGTAGGAACACTATCAAATGCAGTTTAGCAGTTTGTACATGCTAAAACCACCTGATGATGAAAATATACACATGTACTTGGGTAGGAAATTGAAGGGGAAACTCCATCCTGAAAACCCATATTTCAAAAAGTCCTGTTTAAGCTTTCTTATCATTTGAATAAATTATGGGGGGAGTCAGGTGAACACACATGCCCCAGATCACTTGGAACTACTGTATTTTCCGGACGACAAGTCGTACATTTTCATACTTTGGCTAAAGGTGTGACTTGTACTCCAGAGCGAGTTATATGTGAAATTATTACTGATAATTCTATTCGTCATTGTAAAAATAACAAACGTGAAATTATGTTGTTGTTATTATTACTCACAACCACAAGAGGGCACTCTAGGCTTGGGTACCAATACCTGCTCATGCTGTACCACTGAAGAAATGACCACAAAAAGAAAATCCTATTCTGTGGATTATAAAGCAGCAATTAGTGAAATCTGCAGCAGAAAATTGTAATTGAGAAGTGGAAAGAAGGTTTGGAGTTAATGAGCAACTTGTGAGGGACTGGAGAAAAGTGGAGATGATTATTACTGCAATGAAGAAAACAAAAAAAGCTTATCGCGGACTAAAAGATAGATGGCCACAGCTAGAGGAATGAGCTCGCACATGGGTGCCTGAACAACATGCCTCAGGAAGGGGCTTGCCAACAGCACAGTTGCGTCTCCACGTCCAGGTAGTGAAAATATTACATATAATTCTGTTCGTCATAATAATAATGAATGTAATTTCACATGTTTATTTTTACACTAACAACACAAGAAGGCAAGAAGAGGACAGAAAAGCTGAGATTATTACTACTGCAGTGAAGAAAACCAAAAAAAGCTAATCATGAGCTAAAAGCTAATCGCCAGCTAAAAGTTAGATGGCCAAAGATGGAAGAATGAGCTCGCACATGGGGGGGGTTTGGGCAACGTGCTGCAGGGAGGGGCGTGTCAACAGTGCAGTTATCTCCATGCCCAGATAGTTGTCATGATGATGAATATAAATAACTTTGCGTGAGGACTTTCTTGATGTTACCCCTTCAAACAACTCAACTGCCTCTCTATCGGAGCGAGGACCACAACGTCACAAAAACTGCCAGCATATTTCTAAGCCAAGGTAGACAGTTTCCATGAGTTTGCGATTTATAATCTAGCGCAAATTATGTTTTTTCTTCTTTATTATGCATTTTTTGGCCAGTGCGACGTACTTTGGAGGGCGTATAGTACAGAAAATACGGTATTCACCTTTTTGACGGTCTTGTGTAGTTTACTGCGCAAGAGATACTGCTTTAAATTATGAAAACATGGAGCAAATGCACAGAAAATGAATCATTTCAGCATGTTACATTTATAGTCAATACAGACTGAAGTCCTACACATAGTGCTAAATGTGATTTGATGTAAATATGAAGGCATCCGAACCACCTAGGGTGACCAGCAATCCTGCATGTTGTGATACTAACCTGAAATTTGAGTTTGCCACACTTCACTTTTCATTGACGTCCTCTCCTTTGAGCTTGTTACTATAGTTATGGTTGTGGTGAATTTGGAGTTCTGAGAATGTTTGGCATCTTAAACTTACATAATGTGGAATTTAGTGGCATGTAGTGCTGAGGCTGCAGATTGCAGGCAAATGGTTACCTGTTCGTTCAGGTTTCCCAAGGGAGTATCGGAGCTGATGGTGAAAGTCGGGTGTGACGTCTCGCTGTAAATCCATGGCAGTGCATGCGTGGTCCTTTTTTTTTTTTTTTTTTTTTTATGTCAAGAAATTTTTGGGATAATTAACATTTGTATAATTTTAGGTGGCTTTGCTGTTATTCAGATATAAAATTTAAATGAAAAACAGTGTTAAGCACTTGCATCGTTTACAGTTTTCTTGTGAACATGTAATCAGTCGGCAGGGTGGGCTTCGTGCATCTTAACAATACCTGTCCACAAAAACTTCACCTGAACAGGATTTACGTGTGTGCAAATTTATCATGTTATTGGACCACGAGAACAAATGCACAAGCAAGAATGCAACTTCATGGATAGTGTCCTCTACCGTGGCTGTTTATGGAGTAGATTACTGGTAATGAGTAACAAGGATAAAAATCCTCAACACCCTTGAGTTATCTCGTATTTACAGTTACTAAATACAGCCAGTTCACTAGAATATCTTGCTGAATAACAAGGGGTGTGGGTACACAAGTGTGTACGTTCACATGTAAATATATGTCTGCATACTGTAAAACTGTCTCTTAGATGGACACCATCATGAGGGCGGAACACGGAGTAACTCAGAAGAGCCCGTCTCAGATCCTCAGGACACATCAAGTGAGCTGCTCCGCCAACGTTACACCCCTCCAGAGAGAGAGGAAACTCCCATGACCTCCACGCCACGTTGTCAAGCTCCACTTAAAAAGGACCCACAGCAAGCTTTTGTCATCAATTTCCATGATGACGATGATGTTCGCAGGAGTCGCTCTCTGTCCGTCCCCCGTAATGCCTCTCCGGTTGAATCTCCAGTTGTCCACAAAAGAATAACCGAGAGGCTGAAAGGAGCAGTCCAATCGGGAAAGGGTTTAACCTCCTCACTTTTACAGAGCACCCCTACTCAGTGTTTTACAGTTCCTCTCAAAGGTTCTGAGGATTCTCTGAGAGCTGGCATGCTGAGAAGAGAAAAGAGTGACATTCAAGCAAGAACTTCAGACTTTTCTTCTCGCTCAGCTTCTTCACGACCGTTTGGAAGTGTGGGTCGCAGGTCTAGGCTGGCGCTGGATTTTGCATCTGAGTTTGAAAAGGTGTACCAATCCAGTTCAAGTGCTAAGTCGGAGAAGTCTTCATCCTCTACCCGTTCAAAGGCTTCCAGCATTGTCTCCATGGTAACAGATTATACTACCCAGTTTCAACCCTCTGCTATGGACCAGACTCCCACCATATCACTGTCCCAACAGTTAAAACCCACAAAAGCCCAACTTTCATCCACATCTAACTGTGGCACAGACGGGAAGGTCCGACATGGCTCCATGCACGAAGAGGAGGATACCTTGAGTGACGCTGGCACCTACACCATTGAGACCGAGGGAACTGATAAGGAAGTGGAGGAGGCAAGTGACATGATTGGTCAGGTATGTTTGTTTTTAATCCGCTCAGTATTTGAATATGTAACTGATGTTCAAGTGGGACAGTTGAAGTGCAGTTTTCTTGACTGGGCTTGTGTGTACAGTTCATTTCTGGTTTGGTGCCAATGTGCATGCGCTCCGGCTTGTTTGGATTTGCTTCAGTCAAATCAACAATTCTCATTTACAGTCCAACGCTTTTGTTGTCTCCTGCCAAACGCGGTGGGGGTGGGCCCGTCTGTCCATCACACTTTAGTTTCCGTAGGATAACTTGGGAAGGCTTACTCGGGTTTTGATGGAATTTGTTGGGTTTCTTCTGCAGGTCCCTCGCATAAGATTGATGCACACCAAAACACCCGAAAGATAAATGAGCTGGCTGGACTCAATTTGTTTAACACAACAGTTGTTATTTTGGTTTAAGTAAGATATAGATAAAGTTTAAATGCACATTCCTTGTCGGCGGGCGCTTTGGGCCCCTGCAATGTATTTTTACCTCTTGCACTCAGGTTTTTTAGTTTAGAGTGGCTCTCAGTGTTAGGATTCCTCTGGTGCCATATCAAGACACTTTTGGACAATTCTAATGTGAAATTACACATTCATTCTCTCATCTAGTAAATTTGATCCTGCTCTAACTAATTTATTAAACAGAGTAAGATGGGATAGTTGTTCATATGGCACTCTTCACATTGGACACGATCACACAGCAGATTTATAAAAATGAAAATGTGTATAGAACTACTTGTTAAACTGGTATGAGGAAGAGGATTTAGACTCTAAAGGGAACCAGTCTGCCTCCCTCTGTGTATGCTGTAACACACATGGGTTCTGAACTGTGTTTTAATGATTGACCACAAGCAAGGACAAGACTTCTATTAACATAATCATAGAATAATAATGAGAAATTTCACCTCGTGGTTCAGTTTCAATACTTTTTGTTGTTGCTTAAATACTAATAGATTTATATAATTTACATTAATTTATTTTTAGTGTATTCATAAGATCATGGTGGCTTTTCAGGTTCAGAAACTCTGAGCAGACCTTTAATCACTTTCAATTTACATGTATTGTGATCTTTTTTTTTTTTTTTTTCCCCAAAAAAAAACGTTTTGTTTTTTTTCTTCTCCAGATAGGACACACTAGTTCAGGTTAAGCAAAATAAAATCTGCGATTTAACTCACTCAATCAAACTCATGTCAAATTGTACATTTTGTTCTGTCTGTCAAGCCTTTTGCCAGCATGGAGGTTCTCACACCCTTTGTTCCTGACAGGTGTTTGGTGTTCTTGAATGCATCGAGCACAGCACTGATCCTGCAGCAACATCACTGCATAGGTCTGTAGAGGGTCACAGAGAAACCCAGGATAGCCTTCCTTCTTCTTCTTCTTCTTTTCCTTTCGGCTTTTCCCTTCAGGGGTCGCCACAGCGAATCATCTGCCTCCATCTCACCCTATCCTTTGCATCTTCTTCTCTTACACCAACGACCTTCATGTCCTCCTTTACCACATCCATGAATCGTCTCTTTGGTCTTCCTCTAGGCCTTTTGCTTGGTAGTTCCAGCCTCAGCATCCTATTACCAATATACTCACTATCCCTCCTCTGTACATGTCCAAACCATCTCAATCTAGCCTCTCTGACTTTGTCTCCAAAACGTCTTACATGTGCTGTCCCTCTGACGTGCTCATTCCTAATCCTATCCATCCTCGTTACTCCCAAAGAGAACCTCAACATTTTCATCTCTGCTACCTCCAACTCTGCCTCCTGTCTTTTCCCCAGGGCCACTGTTTCTAACCCATACAGCATCGTTGGCCTCAACACCGTCTTGTACACTTTTCCTTTCATTTTTGCCGATACCCTCCTATCACACATCACACCGGACACTTTTCTCCAACCATTCCAACCTGCCTGCACACGCTTCTTCACCTCTTTTCCACACTCTCCATTGCTCTGGATTGTTGAGCCTAAGTACTTAAAATCCTCCACCTTTCTTATCTCTGCTCCCTGTAATCTCACCGTTCCTCTTTGGTCCTTGGCATTCATGCACATGTATTCTGTCTTACTGAGGCTAATCTTCATTCCCCTCCTTTCCAGGGCATACCTCCACCTCTCTAGATTTTCCTGCACTTGTTCTCTGCTCTCACTACAGATTACAATGTCATCTGCAAACATCATAGTCCATGGGGAATCTTGTCTAACCTCATCTGTCAGCCTGTCCATCACCATAGCGAACAAGAAGGGGCTGAGAGCTGACCCTTGATGCAGTCCCACCTCCACCTTGAACTCTTCTGTCACACCGACAGCACACCTCACCACTGTCTTACATCTCTCATACATGTCCTGCACCACTCTAACATACTTCTCTGCCACTCCAGACTTCCTCATGCAATACCACAGTTCTTCTCTCGGCACCCTGTCATATGCTTTCTCCAGATCCACAAAGGCACAATGCAGCTCCGTCTGACCTTCTCTGTACTTCTCCATTAACATCCTCAAGGCAAACACTGCATCTGTGGTGCTCTTTCTGGGCATGAAACCAAACTGTTGTTCACAAATGCTGACTTCTGCCCTTAGTCTAGCTTCCACTATTCTTTCCCATAACTTCATCGTATGGCTCATCAACTTTATCCCTCTGTAGTTGCCACAACTCTGCACGTCTCCCTTGTTCTTAAAAATGGGCACCAGCACACTTCTCCTCCATTCCTCTGGCATCCTCTCACTCGCTAAGACCTTGTTAAATGTTCTTGTCAGAAAATCTACTGCTACCTCTCCTAGACACTTCCATACCTCCACCGGTATGTCATCAGGACCAACTGCCTTTCCATTCTTCATCCTCTTCAATGCCCTCCTCACTTCACCCATACTAATCTTTGCTACTTCCTGGTCCTCAACAGTCACCTCTTCTACTCTTTTTTCTCTCTCATTTTCCTCATTCATCAGCTCTTCAAAGTACTCTTTCCATCTTCCCAGCACACTTCTGTCATCAGTCAATACATTTCCCTCTCTGTCCTTTATCAATCTAACTTGCTGCACGTCCTTCCCATCTCTATTTCTCTGCTGTGCCAACCTGTATAAATCATTTTCTCCCTCCTTACTTTCTAACCGAGCATACAAGTCATCAAACGCTCTGTTTGGCCTTTGACACTGCTACCTTTGCCTTACGCTGTGTCTCCCTGTACTCCTGTTTACTCTCTTCGGTTTTGTCAATGTCCCACTTCTTCTTAGCTAATCTCTTCCTTTGTACACACTCCTGCACTTCCTCATTCCACCACCAAGTCTCCTTATCTACTTTCCTTCCAGATGACACACCAAGTATTCTCCTACCTGTCTCCCTGATCACATTCGCTGTAGTTGTCCAGTCATCTGGAAGCACTTCCTGACCACCCAAAGCCTGTTTCAACTCCTCCTTGAAGACAACACGACACTCTTCCTTTTTCAACTTCCACCACTTTGTCTTCTGCTCTGCCTTTGCCTTCTTCACCTTCCTCACCATCAGCATCATCCTGCACACCACCATCCTATGCTGTTTGGCAACACTCTCACCCGCTACTACTTTGCAGTCACTGACTTCCTTTAAATTACATCGCCTGCACAAGATGTAGTCTACCTGTGTGCTCCTACCTCCACTTTTATAAGTCACCCTATGCTCCTCTCTCTTCTGGAAGAAAGTATTCACCACAGCCATTTCCATCCTTTTTGCAAAATCTACCAACATCTGTCCTTCTGCGTTCCTGTCCTGGATACCAAACCTACCCATCACTTCCTCGTCCCCTCTGTTTCCTGCACCAACATGTCCATTGAAGTCTGCCCCAATGACCACTCTTTCACCTCTGGGGTACTCTGCATCACTTCATCTAACTCCCTCCAGAATCTCTCCTTCTCTTCTCGCTCACATCCTGTCTGTGGGGCATAAGCACTAACAACATTGACCATCACACCTTTAATTTCTAACTTGAGACTCATCACTCTGTCTGACACTCTTTTCACTTCTAGAACATTCCTGGCAAACTCCTCCTTCAAGATGACTCCGACTCCATTTCTCTTCCCATCCACACCGTGATAAAACAGCTTAAACCCTGCTCCTATGCTTCTAGCCTTGCGACCTTTCCACCTGGTCTCCTGAATACACAGTATGTCCACCTTCCTCCTCTGCATCATGTCAGCCAGCTCTCTACCTTTTCCTGTCATAGTTCCAATATTCAAAGTCCCTACTTTCAGTCCTAGACTCATGCCTTTCCTCTTCTCTCTCTGGCAACGGACACGCCTCCCGCCTCTCCTTCTTCGACGTCTTCGACCAACAGTAGTCCAATTTCCATCAGCACCCTGTTGGTTGACGGCACTGATGGCGGTCGTTGTTAACCCGGGCCTCGACCGATCCGGTATGTCATTCTTTCTTGTGATTCGCATAGTTTATTTGGCATTTGTTTTACGCCGGATGCCCTTCCTGACGCAACCCTCTGCATTTATCCGGGCTTGGGACCGGCGTGAGGGAGAGACACTGGTTTGTGCCCCCCCCTCACGGCTGCATTCAGGATAGCCTTCCAGTTAATGAGAATAGTCCCGACCCAACACTGGGTCATAGTCCAGGTGGTAGAGACCCAGCCATGGGTCCAGCGCAGGTAACATTTCACCTGAGCTCTAAATATTCATTATACAAATCTGTCTGTCAAAAACCTAACCAGCCATTGGCTTAACTTTTCACTGGTTTGTTAAAAGGTGGTCAATCACCTTTTGGTGAATTGACAAACATTTCTGATGGATTTTTTTGTATTAAAAACAAATGTTCCAGCATTATTAATAACAATAATTAGATAAATTAATTATATTGATATTACTATATATTATTTGCCAGTTTTAAACAAAGTCAATAATTCCATTAAAACTTTTCCTTTCGTTTGTTACCTTCACGGGTTGCCACATCGAGTCATCTGCCTCCATCTCACCCTATCCTTTTCCATCTTATTCTCTTACACCAATTACCTTCATGTCCTCCTTCACCACATCCGTAAATCTCCTCTTTGGTCTTCCTCTAGGCCTTCTGCCTGGTAGTTCCAACCTCAGCATCCTACTACCAATATATTCACTGTCCCTCCTCTGTACTTGTCCAAACCATCTCAATCTAGCCTCTCTGACTTTGTCTCCAAAACCTCTTACATGTGCTATCCCTCTGATGTACTCATTTCTGATCCTATCCATGCTCGTTACTCCCAAAGAGAACCTCAAGATTTTCATCTCTGCTATCTCCAGCTCTGCCTCCTGTCTTTTCCCCAGTGCCATTGTTTTTACATCGCTGGCCTCATCACCATCTTGTACACTTTTCCCTTCATTCTTGCTGATACTCTCCTATTGCACATCACACCAGATACTTTACTCCAAGCATTCTAACTTTCCTGCACACGTTTCTTCATCTCTTTTCCACACTCTCCATTGCTCTGGACTGTTGAGCCTAAGTACTTAAAATCCTCCACCTTCTTTATTGCTGCCCCCTGTAACCTCACCGTTCCTCTTGGGTCCTTGTTGTTCACACGCATGTATTCTCTCTTACTGAGGCTAACTTTCATTCTTCTCCTTTCCAGGGCATACATCCACCTCTCTTGATTTTCCTCCATTTGTTCCCTGCTCTCACAACAGCGCACAATGTCATCTGCAAACATCATAGTCCATGGAGATTCTTTTCTCACCTCGTCTGTCAGCCTGTCCATCACCATAGCAAATAAGAATTGGCTCAGAGCTGATCCATAATGCAGTCCCACCTCCACCTTGAACTTTTCTGTCACGCAAATTCATTAAAACTACTCATAATTTTATCAGAAATACTCACTAATAATAGTGATGGTATAATTCCACGTTAGATTACATCATCTGTTTCATTTTCATGTTTTACCGAGACTGCACTTCGGACAGTCATCCCATTACGATGGTAATGATACAGCACAGACACATTTACTGTGTGTTGTGATTCCAGTTTACCAAGACTTTGTAGAGGTAATGGTGTAGAATGTTAAAGTTCTGAGTGATGATATTATTATTGTTAATGTTTATGAAAGTTATTATGCAATTACTTGCATCCGTATGGATGGGACAAGGCAGGGTTATCTGGTGCTTGGCCTCTTTGATAGCTTTTAGTGGCAGCACTGATTTGAATTTTCTTTTGCAGTCCATCCAAAATCATTGCTATTACCTGGTATGGGTATTCACTTCTTTCCTTCACTTGGATTCTTCAGCGATGGGTGATTGTAGGTTGACATCTTTTAACTCGCATTGAAAAGAGAGCAATGTGTATTTAAATGTGTATTACTTCGATTTGATTCAGATTCATTCAGGCTGCCTTACTTGTAAACATCAGTGTACAGTAACCCCTCGCTACTTCATGCTTCAGTTTATATAGCTTCAGTGCATTGCGGGTTTTTAAAAAATATTAATCAGAAAATTTTAAAATAAGGAAATTAAGGGACAATAGGGGAAAAATTAAGGAACATGTCGCAAAACAAGGCCAATTATGCAAAAAAAACCCCAAAAAAACTCAAACAAAAAACAACCCATCAAAACTACTCACATTTTTATGTGAGGTGCGCATCTGTGTGTATTTCTATCTTGTGCATTATTTTTGACTGTTTGTCATAAGCATTTGTATTTTATATATCAGTGGTTCCTAACCTGGGTTCGATCGAACCCTAGGGGTTCGGTGAGTCGGTCTCAGGGGTTCGGCGAAGCCTCTGCCATGGAGATCAAGACACGCCTGACTCATCATGTCAATTAGTGATGACACGCCCCGCTTGGCCATCACTGGCTGCAGATGATCACATTACATTGCTTGGCCAATCTGTGCCGCAGGGAATTTAGCGCGCTCAGTAGTCAATGTGTGAAGCCGTGAGATTTTTTCGGAATATTTTAATCCATACTAACTATGTCGAGCAAAAAAGAAAGTGGTCGGACGAATATATACAACATGGATTCACATGCATCACGGAACGTGTTGGGACTCAGCATCCTATCTGAATGATTTGCAATGCCAAGTTGAGCAACTCTAGTCTTGCACCGGCAAAACTAAAGGAACACTTCGTGAAACTGCATGGAGATGGGGAATACAAGAACACAACAGTACCTCTGTCTTGAATTTGTGAAAAAATCATATTTTTATTTTTCACTGATGAAGAGTTCGGAGAATGTGCATATGAAACTGGTGGGGTTCGGTACCTCCAACAAGGTTAAGAACCACTGATATATATATATATATATATATATATATATATATATATATATATATATATATATAAATAAAAGGACAGGACGAAGACTTTCTATTGAAACTTCATTTATCACTACAGATCTGTTTCGAATTTTTATTTGCTCTACGAAAAAGTATTGAGCACTCTCTTACGAAGTGTTCCTTTAGTTTTGTTTATACATACATACATACATACATGTACGTATAAGTCAGTTGGGGGGAGGTCGATCCTACTTCGCGAAAATCGGCAGTTGTGGGGGTGGGGGGGGGTCTCGGTCCCCATTAACTGCAGAAAGTGAGGGATTCCTGTATACAACTACAGTGGAGCCTCAGAATTCGAATGCTCTAGAGTTCGAACAAATTGGAATCCAAACAAAAAAAATCTGATTTTTTTTTTTTTTTTTTTTCCGTCCCGGTAACTGAACAAAAAACGGAAGTGAAACTCAAGAAACGTGCAAGGAAAAAAGGAGACCAAGAGGGAGGAAAAGTGCATGACTTACGGAAGTCTGGACGTTATTGGTAGTATGTATCACCCTGATAAAGCGCAGTGTTCTGGGGAAGTCCGGAAGTTGTTGATACTATGCATAATCTTCATAAAGCAAAGCTGAAGCGCGAGCAGTGCTGTGAACACCTTTAACTATGAGGTCATGAGCCACTTCCGTAAGGTTTTGAAAAGAAGGCAGAAACAAGCCATTTTAGAAATGTTCAAGAAAAGAAAGGAACATTTCTGAAGAAGAGTCATCCATGCAAAGCGGTAGCAAGAGAAAAACGCACCTTTGGCTGATTTACCTGAAGCTGTTATGGAAGGGAATTCGCTTCCTCTCTCCCTCTGTTATGGAAGGGGATCTGCTTCTTCTCTTCCTTTCCAACATTTATGTGTATGTTAATTGCTCACCACCACAAAGGTTAAAATTCTTATGTTTATTGTTCTTTATGCTTTAACTTCACTGTGTTTTTTTTTTTTTGAGTGTGTTATGGTCTCACAAAAGAGTTGCGTGTTGGAGAGTGGCATGGCTGTCACTCGCGAGTGGAGTGCAAAACACACACACCTGATTCCACTTAATCACGGCCTATAAAGACTAGCAGCGCTCTTCCCGGTGCGAAAAGATTGTCATCCCCGTGATCTCTCTGGCTCTCAGCTCCGTGCTCCACCAATTCCCGCTTAATTTGAGTTCCGTGTTTCTCCGCATCTCTAACAGTGGCTTATGATTTCCCTGTGAACAGTAAAGTGCACCCGTTTTCACGGAAACACGGAAATCAACTAAAGTGGGAACTGGTGGAGCACGTAGCTGAGAGCCAGAGCGACCATTTGGAAGAGGGACAATCTTCCAGCACCGAGATGAGCACTCTGCTCGTCTTTATAGCTCGTGATTAAGTGGATTCATGTGTTTGTATGTTTAGCGTTCCACCCGTGTGTGACTTCAATGCGCACAGAGAGTGAGAGCGTGGTCAAAACCAGAGTCTCTCATCATGGACCATAACATAGTGTACTGTATTCAATATTTTTTTCCCCTTAATTTGTGGACCTATGGTATGAGTTACGGCACCGTTAACTTCTGTTCAAAAGACGACGGAACGGATTAAGACCCTTTACTTTATTTGTCATGGGAAAAGCGGATTCGGACTTCGAACAAATTGGAATCCGGACAGCCGCCTGGAACGGATTAAGTTCGTGTACCGAGGCTCCACTGTATTTAGTGTTGTATCTATCTAATCATTTCTTTTTCACCCCAATTTACAGCAAAGTCCAATGGTATTTAGGACTGGGGATAGTAAATCGGTTTCACGTTGGGTGAGTTTGGCTGATAACTATTCAGCTTCAGGTCCAATTTCAGGAAAAATGGACGATTCTTCTCAGATCCAGCTTTCAGGTAACACGCTATTTATGTCCTTATTGTCACTGATTTTACGTCAGTGTTCTTTATTTAAAACCATCATTGTGTGAACAGCATTTTTAATCTGTTCTTCAGAATTTGGACAAATCTTCCCTCAGGCAATGCATAGCCTAACCAATGAAAGCCCAGACACCAAGACGTACAAAGCAAGGCGAATTTTACCTCAGTTGCCCAAAGGAGGGGAGGTGCAAGTGCCACCACCTAGTATTCACATAAAGGCAGAGTCTTACCTGACATACGACGATGTAGAGAGGAACATACAAGGGTCGTTGCAAAAATCTAATCCGAAACCACATGTCTCGGATGATGTAGATCCAGACAGTTTGAGTGATGTGAGCAGGTCAGATGATGGTTCCATCATAGAGCAGAGTAAAACAGAAAGAATCTGGACAGAGAGAAAGAGAGAGGCATCATCTAAGCAAGATGCAATGGAAGACAAAATGGCAAAGGACCAAGACTGTACTGCAAGGTTCCCCACAGCCACCATTACCAGATCACGTGGTGGCCGCAAGTCCGATGAAACCAGTGTTTCTCTTTCTGGCAGAAACTCCTCTACAGGCATGGAAAACACTGTGTCACTCATCAGACAAGAGAGTTTTACCAAGCATCGGTCCAGTGACGATGTTCACTTTATGAAATTGCCCCACATCGCAGGCCCGGAATCTAGCAATGATACAAATGCATTCCAAGGTGTTTGCAAACAAGACACTGAGTCTTACCTTAAAGAGACCGAGAGTGTGTTTGCTGTTTTAGAGGCTAATCTCCAAGTACAAAAGCACAGCCATGCCCTCTGCCCTCTGGAGGACTCTCTTTCAGGGGAGTCAGATGTCGATACATCAAGTACAGTCAGTCAGCCTAGTGGTAAAAGTTCTGGCACCTCTGCTCCTAAAACGTCAGCACTCCTTGGTGAGTTACTGAAAGGGAAAGAAACTGCTAGTCAGCGAGCTCAAGAGCACAAGTCATCTGGAGATCCTCAGACTCGGAAGTCCAGGGACAGTTCCGGGGACATGATTTACAAGCAATCCAGTAGAACCTCTCAGAGTTCCCCCATGCGACAGTTGTCTGATGTTTCAGACCAGGAGTCTAGATCCCAACCTGTTCAAAGAAAATACCCAATCCCCCTTCAGACTGAAAGCTCTGGAAGATCCCTCCAACGTACTTTGGCACTGGCTCGCTCTGGAAGCCTTTCAGCACCAAAGCCAACAAGGACATCCCTGTTGCGCCGTGCCCGCCTCGGCGACGTATCTGACAATGATGGTACAGAGACTGACCGCCCTTCTCAGAACTCGGATGCCAACCCATCTTCCAGCAGAACCCAGGAGAGCAGAAAGCTTTCTCGGATAGACATTTTAGCTCTACCACGAAAGAGAACCAGCTCTTTCACTACACTTGGTGATGCAGAGTTGGTAGCTGGGAGGACCAGCTTTTCCAACCGCTCAGAGGCAGAATCGGGTTTCTCAGTACGTAAGGCTTCAGTACCCGACATCAAGACCGGCACACACAGGGGCTCTGGAACAACAGCCAGGCAACCAATCATCCGAGGGCGATCCAGCAGTGCGAAATATGCCAGCAGTACAGCCAGTAAGTATGACGCCAATAGTTTAGTGAATTTATATTTTAAATATTTAAAATCTTACAGTAAAAGGCATATTGTATACATTTATATTTCAAACTACTTTCATTTGAGTGTTACTGTAATAATCAGTTTTCTGTTTGGGATAATGTTGGGGCAATGTTCTGTTTTAAACGATACTTGTCTTTATTGTTGAATAACTGTTTTACTACACAACAGATTATTTCACACTGTTAAGCATGAATTAATAAAACTAAACAAACTCACTTTAATTTTCAACAAGCACATCGTGGCTTTAATCACTGTGCCAAGAATATGTGCACTACAATAAACTGCAAATGTTTTCACTGAGTGAGTTTATCTCCTATACTGTGATAAATAATTTTGGTCCCCTGCTGATTTTTCAATTAAATTAATGGTCTACTAGTCCTTCTCAAAAAATTAGCATACTGTGATAAAGTTAATTATTTTCTGTAATGTACTGATAAAAATTAAACTTTCATATATTTTAGATTCATTGCACACCAACTGAAATATTTCAGGTCTTTTATTGTTTTAATACTGATGATTTTGGCATACAGCTCATGAAAACCCAAAATTCCGATCGCAAAAAATTAGCATATCATGAAAAGGTACTCTAAACGAGCTATTAACCTAATCATCTGAATCAACGAATTAACCCTAAACACCTGCAAAAGATTCCTGAGGCTTTTAAAAACTCCCAGCCTGGTTCATTACTCAAAACCACAATCATGGGTAAGACTGCCGACCTGACTGCTGTCCAGAAGGCCATCATTGACACCCTCAAGCAAGAGGGTAAGACACAGAAAGAAATCTCTGAGCGAATAGGCTGTTCCCAGAGTGCTCTATCAGGGCACCTTAGTGGGACGTCTGTGGGAAGGAAAAAGAGTGGCAGAAAACGCTGCACAACCAGAAGAGGTGAACGGACCCTGAGGAAAATTGTGGAGATGGGCCGATTCCAGATCTTGGGGGACCTGTGGAAGCAGTGGACTATGCTACAGGTGCCACATTCCCCAGGTCAAGCCACTTTTGAACCAGAAACAGCGGCAGAAGCGCCTGACCTGGGCTACAGAGAAGCAGCACTGGACTGTTGCTCAGTGGTCCAAAGTAGTTTTTTCGGATGAAAGCAAATTTTGCATGTCATTCGGAAATCAAGGTGCCAGAGTCTGGAGGAAGACTGGGGAGAAGGAAATGCCAAAATGCCTGAAGTCCAGTGTCAAGTACCCACAGTCAGTGATGGTCTGGGGTGCCATGGCAGCTGCTGGTGTTGGTCCACTGTGTTTTATCAAGGGCAGGGTCAATGCAGCTAGCTATCAGGAGATTTTGGAGCACTTCATGCTTCCATCTGCTGAAAAGCTTTATGGAGATGATTTTCATTTTTCAAAACGACCTGGCACCTGCTCACAGTGCCAAAACCACTGGTAAATGGTTTACTGACCATGGTATTACTGTGCTCAATTGGCCTGCCAACTCTCCTGACCTGAACCCCATAGAGAATCTGTGGGATATTGTGAGGAGAAAGTTGAGAGACACCAGACCCAACACTGTGGATGAGCTTAAGGCCGCTATCGAAGCATTCTGGGCCTCCATAACACCTCAGCAGTGCCACAGGCTGATTGCTTCCATGCCATGCCGCATTGAAGCAGTCATTTCTGCAAAAGGATTCCCGACCAAGTATTGAGTGCATAACTGAACATAATTATTTGAAGGTTGACTTTTTTGTATTAAAAACACTTTTTTTTTTTTAATTTTTTTTTTAATTTTTTATTGGTCGGATGAAATATGCTAATTTTTTGAGATAGGAATTTTGGGTTTTCATGAACTGTATGCCAAAATCATCAGTATTAAAACAATGAAAGACCGAGAATATTTCAGTTGATGTGCAATGAATCTAAAATATATGAAAGTTTAATTTTTATCAGTACATTGCAGAAAATAATGAACTTTATAACAATATGCTAATTTTTTTGAGAAGGACTAGTAGCTTAACTATTGTCAGTTTATGGTACTAATCTCTTCTAGGTGCTCATGCTCACGTTGATAGGTCTTGGTCTTCCTGGTTTTCTTGCGTGGTCGGTAGAAGGGCTGCCGCCATCTGATCCAAGGCAGGTAGTACAGGGTTATGTGTTACCTGTAGCAAATGTAAACACTTGATTTCACTTGACTAAAAGTGAAGTGATCCCTAGGTGATGATTATATGACAGTATAGAAAAGTGAAAAAGTGTGTAAAGAAAGAAATAAGCAAAGTTAATACACTGATAAAAGGTCAAATCTCCAGACAAACACATTGGAAGCTTTTCATATTTTAAACAATGTAGGGAAGTCTGAAAGTAGTAAGATACATGTAATTTAGAGTGCACGTGAAGAATTACTGACCAACAATACTGAAGTAGCAAAATGATGGAAAGATTACTGCAGTGATCGAGGCCAGCTGAAAGCTCCAGATGCACCATTGTTGCCTGATGAAGCAAACAAGAAGATGAATGTAAAATATTGAAAATAGAAAGCTGGATGTAGAAAAGACCGTAGCACAGTGGAACAAATAACAAACCTGAGAATCATTTTTGATGAGTGTCGCAGTCATCAGTAGGCTGCCTTTTACAATTTGATCGATTTCAAGAAAACCTTTTTTCCACGTATGTTAAACGTTTTGATAAACAATGGAAAAGTACATTGTTGTCGGAGCATTGATTAAATCTGATTATGAAAGTGTGCCAACTACAGTGATGATTGACAGCACATAGTGATTGGGTTCAAGCCAATGTAGGAGTGAGACATTGTTGTGAGACTTTCTTCTGTCCTCTTCAGTCTTTTCCTGGAAATAATGATGAAGGCATTGGAAGAACTTAAAGGAAGAATGACCACCAACCAGTGGGTCGCACCCAGCACCCTTTTGCTGTGAGCCAGACGCGTTAACCACTACACTACTGTGCTGTTCTGTGGAAATTTGTCCAAAAAAGTTAAACAATGATAACAGGCTTAGATAATGACCGGCGCATAACAGTAAAGATGATGAACGTGTCGAGCAGGTGCATAGCTTCAGTTATCTTGGAGCCACAATCCTACAAGATACATCTAGTGAGATGGAAGTAAAAGTTTGAACTGGAACGGCAACTAGTGCAGTAGCCAAACTACAGAAACCATGAAATGCACAAAACATCCTCACAGGTTTAACAAGATTAAATTACTAAGAGCAGTAGTGTGTTACTGATGGCTTTCTTGGTGACTGTGGGTTCCAACTGCTATGAGATGATTAAGAAGCTCCTCCTCCCGTGTAGTTCTGGGTGGATCCCACACTTCATGATTAGCCATACACCACGCAGTGTACATTTTATGTAATTTTTAACCTGTAGTGTTTTTTTTTTTTTTTTTTTTTTTTAATAAAGGGTTTCCAAAATGAGCAGGGGATCAAATAAGTATTTTCTCCAGTATCATCTTTTCCTTTTGGCTGTTCCCTTTTCTCAGGGGTCGCCACAGCGAATCATCGCATGTTAGATTTGGCATAGGTTTACGTTGGATGCCCTTCCTGACACAACCCTTAGGAAGGGACAGAAACATACTGACGGCTTTGCAGCTACTCTTTGCGAAATTCAGCAATGGTTCTTTTACATGGTATTACTGCCTTATTAATTCATGCGTAATAGGTTATATAACTCAGAATTTACAAAGTGTTGGAAATAATAATGGAATTTTTATTTCCACATAAGGGATATTGTGTAGTAATTCATTTTGTAAATGTCTTGTGTCTTTATCCTTCACTTCCAGTGTATTAATGCCACTAAAATTTTAGGCCCTGGCCTAGTGATTCTGTGCTATTTTATTTATTACACAGCTAGGCTGGTAACTAACGCGTTTTTTTTTTTTTTGTTTGTTTTTTAAACTAATGCTTTGATATACTAATTGAATGGGTTTCTATTACTTTGATACTTCGACAGTCATGCCATTTGAAGTGCTACTCACAGTAAAATGACATTTAAACCGCTACTTGTCTGCGCTCTTTGGGCTTTTTAAACTCGTTTTTTTTTTTTCAGTGTAACCTGGCATTCTGATATTTGGGTGTCTTCTCATATATTTGGTCTCCTTCTTTTCCTTCATCTGTACATTTCTTGACTACTTCTACTTGGCTTGGTGTTCCTCTCTGTCTGTAATGAAATTCCTTGGGGCAAGGCTCCAGGAGACGTCAGAAGGGCTCAGACTACGCCTCCACTTCAGAAGAGGAGTATGAATCTAATTATAGCATCGTTAAACATAAACGCTCCCACCATTCAGGAGTCACACACAGTTCTAGATCACAGACGCCAGATCATGTCCGGCCTCTATCCAGAAGCAGGGATTCCGAAGGAGAGGGACACGACAGCGACAATTTCCAGAACTGGACAACTCATAGTGCGGAGATTGCCAGGTAACAAAAGCTGCTCAAAAAGGTTTTTTTTTGTTTGTTTTTTGGGCAGATTATTATTTTGAGTAGTCAAACATGAATAAATTGATTACAAAATGTTTACATTGATACCTTTTAAAATATACAATTATATGGGAGATTGTGGCTCAGAATCTTGGGCAAGGGTTTTCCCCATGTGGAATTTGTCTGTATTATTGTGGGTTCCAGTCACAGTCCTCAAGTTTCTAAAGACTTGCGCATTAGGTCAAATAATATGGTTTGAGATCATTAAGTACTTTATTGGTTGAGTAGTATTTTATATTCGATGTGAAATGTAACTGGGAACCAGTGCAGTGTAAATAAGATCATGGTGTCTTCTGGTTCTATTAAAGACTCTCGCTGCTGCATTCTGGACTAACTGGAGCTTGTTTATGTTCCTATTAGAGCACCCAGACAGTAACACATCACAATAATCTAATCTCGAGGTAACAAAAGCATTAACAAGTTTTTCCGCATAATGCAGTGACATCATATTTCTTATTTTAATAATATTCCTGAGATGAAAGGTAATTCGAGTAATATTATCGACATGAGCTTCAAATGAATGACCAGTGTCAATAATCATTCCAACATCATTTATTGCTACACATGATTAGACTGAAACACCACTCAAACTTATTACATCATCAGAAACCTTATTTCTAGCTGCCTGAGATCCAAGTCCAAGAACTTCTGTCTTATCAGAGTTTAATTTGAGAGGTAGGGCTATTTTTTCTCTCTGATTGGTTTTCTTTTAAGAGGGTCTACATTATCCATTGTACGGAGTAAATTTGACTCGAAGCGCTCGGTTGCTTGATTAGGTTCTGTGGGGTCTGATGGTGATCCAATCATAGTTGATCATTCTGGAAGATTATTAATGAAACTCTGTGCGGTCGTCGATGTAAACGTGTCTCTGAATGCGATAACGTGGCGAGGTGTACATATTAGTACTAAGAGGCATGTAAGCGAGATATGATGATAATGTGAAATAGTTTCTGACTGTGGAACTGTGACTATATTTCCAATATTTAATCCTAAAGTTGGTATTAAATTGAGTGCGAGCAGCTTTGAGTGGGTCCAATTAAATTCTGATTTATTCCCCAACTGAATGTAGGATAGATACGAATGCTGTGTGCATATTTTTTTCAGGAACAATACATAACGATAGTATATAGAATTGCAAATGTGTTAAATTCGTGTCTAAATTTTTTTTTGTATAAGGTCGAGATTACCAGTATAAATAACTGCGATGCCCCTCCTCTGCCAGTTAGGTGAGGCTGTGTCCTCCCGGATTTAACTTTAGTGCTTTAGATGTAAGAGATCTAACATTTAATAACCTAATCTTTAGATAAAAGGTGCAGGCGATAGGTTTGGTATGGTTTAATTTTATGTTAAGATTATTAAAACAGAGTTTTTACATTTTTGTTTAGTTTGGGAAACCGACACCGTCTCCATAGCATTGAACTCGACCTTGAGTGACGACTCTGTGCAGCTACCAGACACTCCAATTAGCCTGTTTGCTCTCTGGCTTTGGCTTTGGATAGTCACTGAATTCCTAGTCCTGTTGTTAGACGATGAGCTCTGCTGAAAGAAATTAGAGCAGCACCATCCTGAGTGGGATGGATGCCATCCTGCCCTATCAGGCCAGGTTTACCCTCAAGCGTACTTCAATTATCTATAAAGCCCACCTTTTTTTCGGAATACCACTTGGACATCCAGCGGCTCAGTGACCACAGCCTGCTGTAAGCTACATCACCATGACATCGGGATAGAACCAGAGCATATTACCGTATCGAACATTGCCTTTGCTAATTTTCACACCACTAAAAAGTTACTCTAAGTGACATTGAGGGGAATGTTCAGTTTCACTTTGTATCTACTGAGCCTTACAGGAAATCATTGTTATAGTATATACTTCATCGGACCATAAGAACAGTGAATTAACAGATTTTTATAATTTGTCATTACAATTTAAATTGATTAAAGCGTTCTCTGTAGTTTGCAAATTTGAGTTTAACTACTACAGTATCTGAACAAATATTGTTCGGTGTTCAATTTGTGTGGTATTTCAGTGTAGCTGTCACAATTTATTTATTTTAAATCAGATATGTTTATTCTGTGATAGGCTGAGTCAGGATCTTGCTAAAGACTTGGCTATCCTGGCTCAGGAAATTCATAATGTTGCTGGCGATGGTGAGACAAAAAGTGCTGTTTCTGTAGATGTTGTGGAACCTGAATCTGCTGTATCTGGCTCGAAGGAGGTAAGATCTTATTTTTTTGTATTCTCTTATCTTGGTTTAGATTGTTCTTTAATGTAGTTTTCTCGTAGCTAAATACAAGAAATGAGGTTATAGTTTTCTGTTCTGATCTTCCAGTTGTGTATATTTTCAAATTTACTGCACTTGTACAGTATTATTCATTATGATTTAATTGGTTTACAGTTACGACAAGCAATTCCTGAGAAAAGCAGGAACTACCCAAAAATTCTGCAGAGTTCTGCTATCTGCAGGAGTCCAGACTTGGAGCAGGTGATTTAAATTTCTCAGGCCATCATTGTTCCTGAGTTCTCTTTCAGTGTTTTTAGCCCACATTCTTAGGCATTCACGTGATTCTTTGTGTTTGGCTTCAGGTTGCTTTGGATAATTCAATGCTGAATCCTGTCTCCCAGCTTTCCATGGCAATCCGAGAAAACACTGAACAACTGACTGAAAAGATCAAGTATGTTATTTAAGTTGCAGAACTGATAAGTAGAAATACACATTTAATTTTTAGATGAACTTTATAAGCATAAAAAGAGTATAGTAAGCATTAACAGCGTCAGACAGTACAGATTACTTCTCATCATGTGCCTATTCCGGTGTCGGGTCGCAGAGGCACAACCTAAGCAGTGAGGTGCAGACGTCCCTCTCCCCAGCCACTTCCCCCAGCGGTTCTGTGTGGACACGGAGGCATTCCCAGACCAGCCAAAACATTTAATCCCTCCAGGGTTGACCATAGGATCGGGCATGCCTGAAACACCAGACCAGAGAGGCGTTCAGGAGGCATTCTAACCGGATGCTCGAGCTGCTTCACTTGGCTCCTCGACACGGAGAAGCAGCGGCTCTACTCCGAGCTCCTCTTGGATGGCTGAGCTTCTCCTCATATCTCTAAGGGGGCGCTGTGCCACTCTGTGAAGGAAGCTCATTTCAGCTGCTTTTATCCATGATCTTGTTCTTTCGGTCACTACCCAAAGCTTGTGATCGTAAATGAGGGTTGGAGCGTATAGATCGCCTGGTAAATTGAAAGCTTTGCCTTTCAGCTCGGCTTCCTCTTCACCATGATGGACTGGTACAAGCTTTGCTTTACAGTAGAGGCTGCAGCAATCCACCTGTCAATTTCCCACTTCATCCTTTCCTTACTCGTGAACAAGACCCTGAGATACTTGCATTACATCTACCACATTTGGCAGACGTTCTTAGCCAGAGTGACTTACAGTTATCATAAAAGCTGATTCTCATCCTGGCAGCTTCACACTCTGCTGCGAATCATATGATGAGAGCTGGAGGTCTTGGATTGATGACGTGAAAAGGATGACATCTGTAAAAAGCAGAGGAACCACAAATCTCAATGTCAGGGCTGTACCTAGAAATTCTGTTCATAAAATTTATGAACAGAATCATTGATAAAGGACAGCCTTGGCAGACTCCAATCCTCACCGGAAGCAAATTCCACCAGTTGTTACCAGTGTGATCAAGCTCTGGCCCTGGTAATACAAAAACTGAATGGTTAATAGCAACTGGTCTGGTACACCGTACAAGATGGTCCAAGGGACACAGTCGAAAGCCTTTTCCAAATCCACAAAATACATGTGGACAGATTGGGCAAACTCCCATGCCCCCTCCAGGATTCTGAATGCATAGAGCTGGTCGAGAGTGCTTTGGACAACACGAAAACTACATTGTTCCTCATAAATCCGGGGTTCAACCATCAGTCGGATCCTCCTCTCCAGTACTCCTGCATGGACTTTTCTGGGTAGGGTAATAAATTCCATGATAATTGGAACACACTATGGAACTACCACCCCAGTTTGCCAATCCAGAGGTACGGCCAGCAGTGACCATGCGATCACTAGCATGACAACACCCAGCAATTTTTGTATCGTATACTTTGTTGCATATAATACCCTGTTATTACCAGTTTATTTGTATAGAGGAAAAAATTATTTATATCTGCACACAAGGGGGCGACATAATTTAATTTGGCGCGTAAATAATTTATTTTAAAAGGGGGTGTAAATAATTTATATACGCACACAAGGGGGCGACATTGTACTGCAAAAGTTTCATGTGATTTTAGTCCTTCTCAAAAAATTAGCATATTGTGATAAAGTTCATTATTTTCTGTAATGTACTGACAAACATTAGACTTTCATATATTTTAGATTCATTACACACAACTGAAATAGTTCAAGCCTTTTATTGTTTTAATATTGATAATTTTGGCAAAAATGTAAAGAAAAACCAAAAATCCCTATCTCAAAAAATTAGCATATTTCATCCGACCAATAAAAGTGTTTTTAATACAAAAAAGTCAACCTTCAAATAATTATGTTCAATTATGCACTCAATACTTGGTTGGGAATCTTTTTGCAGAAATGACTGCTTCAATGCGGCATGGCATGGAGGCAATCAGCCCGTGGCACTGCTGAGGTGTTATGGAGGCCCAGGATGCTTCGATAGCGGCCTTAAGCTCATCCACAGAGTTGGGTCTGGTGTCTCTCCACTTTCTCTTCACACTATCCCACAGCTTCTCTATGGGGTTCAGGTCAGGAGAGTTGGCAGGCCAATTGAGCACAGTAATATCATGGTCAGTAAACCATTTACCAGTGGTTTTGGCACTGTGAGCAGGTGCCAGGTCGTGCTGAAAAATGAAAATCTTCATCTCCATAAAGCTTTTCAGCAGATGAAAGCATGAAGTGCTCCAAAATCTCCTGATAGCTAGCTGCATTGACTCTTCCCTTGATAAAACACAGTGGATCAACACCAGCAGCTGCCATGGCACCCCAGACCATCACTGACTGTGGGTACTTGACACGGGACTTCAGGCATTTTGGCATTTCCTTCTCCCCAGTCCTCCTCCAGATTTTGGCACCTTGATTTCCGAATGACATGCAAAATTTTTCATTCGACAAAAGTACTTTGTACCACTGAGCAACAGTCCAGTGCTGCTTCTCTGTAGCCCAGGTCAGGCGCTTCTGCTGCTGTTTCTGGTTCAAAAGTGGCTTGACCTGAGGAATGCGGCACCTGTAGCCCAGTCCACTGCTTCCACAGGTCCCCCAAGGTCTGGAATCGGCCCTTCTCCACAATCTTCCTCAGGGTCCGGTCACCTCTTCTGGTTGTGCAGCGTTTTCTGCCACACTTTTTCCTTCCCACAGACGTCCCACAAAGGTGCCTTGATACAGCACTCTGGGAGCAGCCTATTCTCTCAGAGATTTCTTTGTGTCTTACCCTCTTGCTTGAGAGTGTCAATGATGGTCTTCTGGACAACAGTCAGGTCGGCAGACTTACCCATGATTGCGGTTTTAAGTAATGAACCAGGCTGGGAGTTTTTAAAAGCCTCAGGAATCTTTTGCAGGTGTTTAGGGTTAATTCGTTGATTCAGATGATTAGGTTAATAGCTCGTTTAGAGTACCTTTTCATGATATGCTAATTTTTTGCGATCGGAATTTTGGGTTTTCATGAGCTGTATGCCAAAATCATCAGTATTAAAACAATAAAAGACCTGAAATATTTCAGTTGGTGTGCAATGAATCTAAAATATATGAAAATTTAATTTTTATGAGTACATTACAAAAATAGGGTGAGATAGATGTGGATCTGAAAAACAAGTTTCCACGGGACTGGTTGGATACAAAGGTGACGGTGTCATCAGTCGAGAAAGAGAAAGCCCAAGGAGGAGTTAGACAGGGAGTAAAGGAAAGCAAGGCTGGAGCATGGTTTGGCTAAAAAGAGGGAGAGGACCAATAAGCGTTTAGCTCTTTGCTAAAAAGCTCAAAATGAAGAAGAAATAAACTTTCAGCATCATGAAACTGTAAATAGTTGTATATATTGTAAATAGACAAACACTTTATAGAACCAAAGGGAAAATATATTGATAAATCATATAAACAGTTCGGGACTTCACTTGTATAGGTATGAGGTAAGAGTCTACAGCTATCAAATTTGCATATTTTATATAAATACTTGTGATAAAGCATTATTTAATACAGCAGTGAATGTGTTGCCCTAGTTTGGAATAACAGCAGCAAATATGAAGCATCATGATGATGCTCACCTGGAAACTTCTTTTTTTTTTCGGCTGTTCCCTTCAGGGGTCGCCACAGCAAATGAGCTGCCTCCATCTCACCCTATCCTCTGCATCTTTTACTCTTACTCCAACGACCTTCATGTATATGCAAAATGTATCATAAAATGCCGATGTCATTGTTTCCTTTACATAGGTGGAGTTGATCTTTTATCAAATGAAAGTTTAAATCCTTGAGTTCTACTTTTGTATAAGTGTCCTTTTTGTAAGCAAACAGTGGATGGTATTTCAACAAAATTGGTAAAAAAAAAAAAAAATCTCTAAAATCCATGAGCTCACAGGAGCTTCACCCCTGGACCCCGACCCCAGGCTAATATTTCAGATTTTTTTTCATTACAACCCACTCTCATCTCTGACTAAAGTGGTGGGGAGACTGGAGCCTATTTTCGCTGACATGTGGTGAAGGTGGGGTACAACCTATGCACCCACACAGTATGAACAGCTGTGTTGCCATGCAATGAAGACTTTGGGGCAATTTAGAACAGCCAGTTAGCTTAAGGTACATGGCTTTGGTTTGTGGAAGGAAACCAGAGTACCCAGAAGAGTCCCACGCAAGCACAAGGGAGTACATGCAAATGAGCCCAGGACCTGCTTCCTTTGAGGTGGACATGCTAACTGTAAACCTCTCAAATTATAGCCGGGGATTTGGCTCAGTTGGTAGAGCGTCCGCTTTGTCCTCCGGAAGGTCGGGGTTTGAATCCGGCCGCGTCATACCATAAGATGTTGAAATTTGGGAGTTGTTGCTTCCTGCTTGGCACTCAGCATCAAAAGGATAGAACCACAGAATATTCTTATGCGCATTGAGCATACGTGTGTATGAATAATGCGCTATACAAGCATCCATAATAATAATAAATTATCAAAGAAATCCATTTGGTTTCAGTTATTAGCTTTTAATTTTTATTTATTTATTTTAAAGATCAACCTATGTTTCTACACAGGCCAGCCATGACATTAGCATCACCAGACTTTTCTGCAGTGAGTTTATCCATATACAGTGAGCTGTCACACACTGAAATGAAACAGTGGACAGACTGTAGGACTAGAACAAAAAATTGCAAATTTAGTCAAGCTAGCTGTCACAACGGAGCAAGAAACTCAGGTTAAACCACAAATAGACCAGCTTAAACTTGATCTAACCCAGAAAATATAACAAGAAACTGTTGAGGTGGAAACAAGACTGACTAGGAGTTTTCAGTCTAAAATTGACAGATTGATTGATAAAAGAAATGAAATAAATGCAGACTACAAGACTGAACTTTTTGATGATTTGGATGCAAAAATTGAGAGAATAGTTGAAGTAGTACGCAGGGAAGACAAGGATAGGGAATCCAGAATACCTAGCATAATTGTGTACGGGGTCCCTGAACTGGTAGGGGGAGATTGGCAAGACAAATCAACCAAGGTTCAATCAACCTTGGTTTTGTTCAGAATGCCATTGAGGCAATAAAGCTCCCTGAGGGATCTAAGGTTGATATTCAATACATGGTTAGGTTAGGTAAACCAAGGGAACAGGTTGAATCTAAACCTAGGGATAAAGTTGAATCTAGACTAATCAAAATTCACCTGGGAAATCCGGAGATTAGGCATGACATCATTAAAACAGCTTACAAATTGGCCAACAACAAGGACAAGGTTTTACAAAATGTGAGATTGGCATATGGCAGGACTGTAAAAGAAAGGAAAAAATACAGCTTACTAAAGCAAGAAATGAATAGAAGAACTTTAGCTGGGGAAAGCGGCTTAGCCATTAGGCGGGGACAAATTGTGGTAGTAAACCCAAAAGATTCTTTAAATCAAAATCAGGATGGAAATGATCAGGTATCTAATATCAGGCACAACCCTAGAAATACGGACAAGCAAAATGCATTCACACCTGAAGGGGGAGTTAGAATGAATAAAGAGTTGAATATCTTTTCTACAAATGCTGATGGCTTAAGTAATAAACTGATGGAATTATATACATTAGCTCATATCGAGTCCCCACAGGGTTATCACTGTCCCCCCAGTGCAGCTAACTGGGTTATCAAAGGCGGGCCATGTCTCTCACTGTCTATGGTGAGAGGCATGTAAAAGAACCATTGCTGACTTTCGTAAAGAGTAGGCTGCAAAGTTGTCAGCGTGTTTCTGTCCCTTGCTAAAAAGGGTTGTGACAGGAAGGGCATCCGACGTAAAAACCTCTGCCAAATCAAATGTGCGAATCAGATGATTCGCTGTGGCGACTCCCGAGTAAAAGGGAAAAAGCCGAAAGTAAGACAGACAGCTCATATTGAGAAACCTGAAATAATAGTTATTACAGAAATCTTTCCAACAAAAACAATATTAGATAGATTACAGGATTACGAGTGGCAGTTAAAAGGGTATAATCATATTACGAGTGTAGCTGAAAATTACAATAAAACTAGACGTATTATTGTATATGCCAAAAAATCGATCAGTATAGAGGTTATTGAAACAGAGAAAATTTAAAGAATACTTGTTGATTAAAATGACAGTATGTAAACAAGATGGGAAGGAATTAGATTTATATCTATTAGCCATTTATAGAAGTCCAAATTCTTCTCAAAATAATAATAAGGCACTGAATAAACTTATAGATGCTGTTTGTAATAATCTTGGGAATAAAAAATTAGTTATATTTGGGGATTTTAACTATGGGGAAAATTAACTAGGATACATTAAATACACCCAATAGGGATAAAGATGATAATAAAGAAGAATCTTTTGTAAATACTGTCTTAGAAAATTACCTCACTCAACATATAAATCAACCTACAAGAGTTAGGGAAAATCAGGTATGTAATATACTGGACCTGGCTTTGACTAAGGATCCAGTTTTAATCACAGGAGTGGATTTGTTCCCACCGATAGGAAAAAGTGACCATCTGGTTCTCAAAATTAGCACGAATAAGATTTAAGAACTCAAGTAACTGAAATTTGTATGAAACCAAGACTAGATGCAGGGGATTATCAGACTATGCAAAATGTTAAAGTTAAATTGGGAGCTAGTTTTCCAAAATAGCAACACGGAAGAAAAATGGCAAATATTTGTTCATTTTTCATTTCATTTTCTGTAACCGCTTCATCCTAATTAGGGTCGCGGGGAGGCTGGTGCCCATCCCAGCCAACTCAGGGTGAGGGCAGGGTACACCCTGGACAGCTCGCCAGGCCATCGGAGGGCAGAAACGCGCTGACAGCTTTGCAGCCTACTCTTGTCGAAAGTCAGCAATGGTTCTTTTACATGCCTCACACCATAGACAGTGAGAGACATGGCCAGCCTTTGATAACCCAGTTAGCTACACTGGGGGGGGGGGGCAGTGACAACACATAGATAAAACAACACGTAGATGGACTAGTAGATGAATATGGTAACAATTTTGATGAACCATTGGAAATTGTCTAAATAGTTATTTTGCCAGTGTTTTCTCCAAAGATGATATTGATATAGAAAATAATATTGACTTTACACACAGGAATACAGAGTGTCTAAATGAAATAAATTTGTCCGTTAAGAGTTCAGGAAGAACTTGATAAACTTAGGGCAGACAAAGCAGTAGGGCCAGACAATATATATCCCAGAGTGTTAAAAGAACTTAAAGATCAAGTCAAAAAGCCACTATTTCATATTTTCAAAAGTAGTATTGAAGAAGGTTATCTACCTCAGGTATGGAAAGAAGCCATAGTAGTACCAATTTATAAAAACGGAGAGAAAAAGAACCCGGGAAATTATCGCCCTGTTAGTCTGACAAGTATTATATGCAAAATGTTAGAAGGTATTATTAGAGATGATATATAATGAAATACATGTTGGAAAATAACTTAATATCAGAAAATCAATATGGCTTCCTACCCGGTAGATCTTGCACATTACAATTACTGGATGTTTTGAATAGTTGGACAAATTTATTAGATAATAAAATATCCATAGACGTAGTGTATACAGATTTTCGTAAAGCATTTGACTCAGTTTCACACAACAAATTAATATATAAATTGGGTGTTTTTGGTATTGGAGAAAAGATTAAAAACTGGATTGCTGACTTTCTTACTGATAGAAAACAAAGTTAAAGTAAGCACTGTCACATCAGATTGGGAACCGGTAACAAGTGGTGTCCCGCAGGGCCCTTACTTTTCTTGATTTACATCAATGATCTTGAGTATATGGTTAAAGAGGGAGCAATCAAACTTTTTGCAGATGATGTAAAATTTTTAAGGCAGTTTCTGATGTAATTGGGGTAAGTTTGCTACAGGAAGACATTGATAATATGGTACAGTGGACTAAGGAATGGAAACTGTCTTTTAACGTAGATAAATGTAAGGTATTGCACCTGGGATCAAATAACCCTCGAAGTTATTTACTCTATGGAGAAGGGAAACAAGAGAATTAACTTGGAATCAGTGTCTTCTGAAAAGGATTTGGGTATTATTGTTGACAAACTAAATTTTGAACAACACATTGGAGAAATGATTAAAAAAGCCAATAGGAATTTGGGATTAATAAAGAGAAATTTTAAATATATGAATAAAGATGTATTTGGGTAATTATATAAGACAATAGTGAAACCAATAGTTGAGTATGGTAGTCCAATTTGGAATCCACATAAGGTTAAATTAAATAAACAAATTGAAGGGGTTACAAAGAAGGGCCACCAAATTTATTCCTGAATTAAATTCACTGACTTACCCGGAAAGGTTGAAAAGTTTAAATCTAGATACATTAGAATGCAGGAGAATTAGGACTGACATCCTACAAGTCTATAAAATTTTCGTGGGAATAGATAAATATAATCCTGATAACCTTTTCCATAGAACTAGCAACAACAGTATAACTAGGGGGCATCAATATAAATTGGTTAAGAATAGGTGTAACACAAATGTAAGAAAACATTTTTTTTCAGAAAGGGTCATCGATGAGTGGAATAGTTTGTTTAGCTATGGAGTGGAAACTGATAATATAAATACTTTCAAGAGTAGACGTCAAGCTTTTTGGAGTAACAAATATTAAATATTGTCCTTTTATGATAAATTAAAGGAGCAATTGTAACTAGATTAAAAAGGTACTTAAATATATTGTCGATTAAACCAGACAAATATGGCTTATTACAGGCAAAATCAAAGGATGCCAATCCATAGAACATGGTGTCCAAACAATGTGTACTTTAATGAAGAACATCCATAATGGCCAGATTCATGTCAATGACACTCACAACAATTGACGGGCTTGCTGGTGGGGGATAATATTGTGAAATACGTAGGTGATCTGACAGACACATGTGTGCAGTACTGCCCGGGAGCAAGTATTGAGGACATTGTTACTAGGGTAATGGTTGGAAGTATATGTCTGGCGGGCTTCAGGATAGTAATTTACCATGTTGGATGCAACACTTTGGCTGACAACATAGTGCATGTTAGAAGATGCCTTTTCAGCCAGTCCCAACTGTTACTGCCAAATTTTACAAAATACTCATAAAGAATCTAATATAGATATAGCTCTCCAGTTGTATTTTCTGATATGATTTTGAGAATGTAAAGAAATCTGGACACTATGCAACAATGTTAGATAACACCTCTTGTATGAATAAATTTAGAGAAATATAGTAGCTGCTGTTCTCACAGGGCCTTTGTGTCACTATAGGAATGCTACACTAGATACAGTAACATTAATGATCATTGCTTGAGCATAACATGAGGAAAAAGTTCTGTAATAATAAAGAAAATTATTAGTATGTCACAATTGGTTGGGATATTAGATAATTGAGTCAGGATAGAAAAGAAAATAGTAGTCTGGCAATAGTTTTATGAAATTTCGGTCAGTTTTGATAACGTAATTTTGTCTCAGAAACAAATATTGATTTACAGGGGATGGGATTTTTTTTTTTATGTTTTTATGATGCTGCTCACAAGTAAACTAAATAGCTGTGTGGATACATAGTATTAAATTGCACAAAGATTACAAATCGTTTACTTGAGAAGAAATTTGTTATTGGCTGCACTTCACACATAAGCACAAAAATATCAATTTAGATTCAAGTTTTGCAAGTTACAACGCACCACATCTACAAGAATTGAAGAAGCATCACCATATATTGCATTAAAGACTGAAGGAAAAGTCGAACGACTAAAGGACAAGAAGGGCCCTGAAAAGTCTCTTACGGACTTGTTAAACGGCCCGGACCCAGGTAAACACTGTGTTCTGATTCTTCTCTATCAGACCCAGAAATAATTCTAATAAAGGAAGGGGATTTCCACATTCTGGAGAATGTTAAGATTATTACACGAGTGTGAGTGAAAGAAGCACACCTGGAATAGCAGCAGTGCATCACGTGTACTGTGCCGTGGGTCTCGGTCATTATTTTAATATGTGTACTTTTAGGCTTTTGTTCCATAATAAATCTGAAGTTTGGGAGGAAATGGAGAAGATGCTTGATTCGGCTGCTGATTCTTCACCCTCAGAAAATCCAAACAAGGTTTGATTGTTTGTTTGCTTTTCTATTGATGTAGCCATGTTTCCTTTATTTCTTAACACGCCACTTCTCTATTTAGGAAATCGTGTCCATTATCAGAGATCTAAGAGGAATCCAGAAGCGGTTAGAAGGTCAGTGAATCATGTTCGTCACGTCATATTTTTATGGTTTGACATTGAGAGTGTCCTATGTAAAGATTAAAAAGATAACGTGGGCATGCTGTTACAGGAATCTCGTCCATGGCAGGGTGGTGTGATCACAGGGTCATTATTTTGGGTTATTATAATTTATTTATTTTGGGTTATTTTCCTGTAATCGAATGGCCCAAATCTATTTGTGTGTAATTTATGTATTAAATGTCAACAAAATATTTCCTGTTATCACTTGATGTATAGCAGCTTTCGCAGCATTGTTGTCTCCACAGTTTCTCAGTTTTCTTTCTGTAGTAGTAAAGAAATGCAGCTCATGTTCTTGAGAAACTAGAACACAACCTCATGTGTTCTGAATGCTTCCTCCTTCCATATCTCAACGGCTCGTCTCAGAAATCTTCACGGCAACAACCATATTTTTCATTGTAAAATAACAAATAGTAATGTTTTCCATCTCCCTAGTATGAGTTGTGATTCTGCAAATGACGTCTTTGCATGAGAGCTTTAAAAATGAACGGCTGTAACTATTTTAAGAATTTTGTGAACATTGGATTGTACACCACATGGGTGTGTCACGACAAAAGTTCAGTTTCGCTGAATTTCTTTCTCACAGGGTGGTTAGAAATTAAAGTGTATCTAAAACTTATCAACTTACTTTTCCCCTTAAAGATTTTATAAACCATTCCTTCATGGAAACCTTAGGATTTTATCCCACTGATTACCCAATTGCCAGAAGGCGCCACCCGCAGCACATGTCGGTGTAAAGATTGAAGACCGGGATAATCGCTGTTAGTTTATTCAACCCTCTGATAAAAAATTTACCTTCATGATATTTTTGTAATTTATGTCCAACTGTTTACAGTGGTGCTTAAAACTTTGTGATCCCTTTATATTCTTTTTACATTTATGTATAAACATCATCCAAAATATCATCAGATTTTCGCACATCTTGAATTGTACCTAAAATTAGATGAGGTGAACAAAAAAGACAATATTGTACCTGGTCATTTATTTACTTCGCAAAATGATCCAATATCCCTGCGTGATATGTGAACGTCAAAGACTGCTAAAACTTGAAGGTGAAATTAGACTCCAGTGTAATCAGTTCTGAGTGAGCACCCTGTTTTTACTGAAAGATTAGGGATGTATCAAAGTCTGTACTTCACCACCCGTGTTTGTTGAAGTGTATCATGGACCACCGAGCCACCGTCAGACAGATGGTGAAAGTCCAGACCACAATTACCTTTTCTAGGAGTGGTTGAGCAACAGAGTCTAAAAAGATCCCATGGTAACTTTTAAGCAACTGTTACATTGGCTAATGGTCATGTTTCAGAATCAGAAGCCTGACCTGAATTACTGTGCACGGCAAAGTTGGTGCAGCCGTAGCCTAATGGTTAGAGAAGCGGCTTTTAGATCTAAGGATCACTCATTTGATTCTTCAACCGGCAGGAAAAATATGTGACGGAGGAGTGAGTTGCACCTTCCCTCCTCCACATTTATTGGCTGAAGTGCTAGTTCTTTCTCTAGTAGGATTAATGCGGTATAGCAGTAAAGAGAGGTTTTAAGGAGAAACGTTTCCTCAATAAATAAAGGACCAAGTGGTACCTTGACTTACGAGAGTCGTTTATACTGAATTTCCCATGATGCGAGCTTCGATCCCAGCAAAAATCTGCCTCGTGTTCTTCTGCGTTTATTTCTCCGCGCTTCGAGAATGCCTTGTGGGAGATCACTATGAGCCTTTCCTCACTAGCATTCGTTTCGTGCACATTCACAAATTCTCCTCTTCCACTGTTACGTACCACCTCAGGCCTGCCCATGTGACATTTTCATGCCCACGTGACAACTTTGCTGCAGTCGATGATCGGAAGGGTTAGCTGACTTATTATTTATTCTTCTTTTATTATTAATTATTGTTAATGTACATTTATTATTATGGAACCTTTGTTTTTACATGTTTATCTTTAATATATTAGGTTAAATATGTGTTTGTGTCAGGTTATACATGATTGGGAGGGGGTTGGAATTTATTAATCGGTTTTCTATTATTTCTGATGGGAATTTTTGTTTTATCGAACAAACATTTTGACTTATTAGCTTGCCCTCGGGGTGAATTAATTTCGTAAGTCAAGGTAACACTGTATTATTGTGTCATCAATTTAAGTGGATGTGAGATTATATTTATAAATAAATATACTGTATATAGATATATAAAGAACTCAAATATTTAAGAACCACTGTATTAGTAAGATAATTGGTGTAGAAACTACAAGCTGTTTCCAGTTAGAACAGCTGAGAAGCAGATCTGAGCTCGCTGTTCAAGATCAGTTGGAGTAAATGGAGACATGTCGCGATACAAAATTGTTTGTTGTGTTCTATTTTGTAGTGGCAAAATCCAAAAGAATAAAAGTATTTCATGTACAGTTCAGGCAAAAAGACTGTATGGACTCTTCCATATGAAAGAATGCAGTCACCACACTGTATAAACCACGGTCTCACACAATCACTTATTTGCTGAAGCGTTAGGCTCCAGCTTCTCTGCAGTAGCATTATCAAAACAGATCACCAGGCCATCACAGGGTCAACACACTCACAGCTAGGAGCAAATGCAAGAGGGAGAAAACCAAAGTAACTGAAGGAAACACGCTCAGGGACAGCATGCGAACTCCACACAGAAACACCCTCACCGAGTCTGGACTAGAACTTAAGACCACCTTACTGCAAAGCGGATGTGCTGCCTAGTATAAAACCCAACATACCAATTTATTTTCACATAAATACCAATTACAACCCCATCTGTTTCTTCTGCAGTCATCAACACAGTCATTGAACCCAGTAGCAGTAGAAATCTGGTCAAGCCATCATCTGTATTGAGCCACACTTCAGCAGGTCTGAGCAGCTTGAGAGTTTCTCCCAGAGACTGGAGAAGCACTGCCTCTCAGCGGCCTGCCGGATCATCGGCCAGCACACGGCGCTCTGTTCGGGGGACTGATGGGAGGGTTCTGTAATCTGGGACAAGTTCAGTCTTTTTGTCTCTTCCTGTTCTGTGTTGTGTGTGATAAGCACTTTGCCTTAAGACTGGGGTGTGTGTGTGCGCACGCACGTGCATGTTTCAGTTGAACCATTTTGTTATTCCTCGCTTGATTGACATGAGGTGATGAAATAAATCATTCAGCATTATTGAAGGTGTTTTATCTGATCGGCTCATTAAAGAATGTATTACATAGCTGTATTTTTCTCTTTTATTTATTTTTTTATTTTTTATTTTTTATTTTTTTTGTGTGTGTGTGTGTACTGGACACCAGGCCGGTATGGGGCAGTGGTGGTCCAGTGGTCTACTGTCCCCCCAGTGCAGCTAACTGGGTTATACATGGCGAGCCATGTCTCTCACTGTCTATGGTGAGAGGCATGTAAAAGAACCATTGCTGACTTTCAGAAAGAGGAGCTGCAAAGCCATCAGTGTGTTTCTGTCCCTTGCTAAGGGTTGTGTCAGGAAGGGCATCCGACGTAAAAACGTCTGCCAAATCAAACATGCGAATCATTCGCTGTGGCGACCCCTGATAAAGGGAAAAAGCCGAAAGGAAATCTCATCTCTGTACACCAGGCCGATGGAGTTGTACTTTTGCTCTTCTCTTTGAGGAAATTACCTGTTCTTGGATCACTGCATGTGCCTGTTGCTTTTAGAAATGAAAATATTTATGTACTAAAAAAATAAACCTCAAAGGAGGAATTAAAAGTGTAACATGTTGAACGTGTTTCATGTTGAGAATCTGCAGCTGTATCCGTGCCCCGCCCTCTGGTTCCATGTTGCCTTGTGAAGACAGATCTTTGATTAGCTTCATTTTACTGAGAAATATAAAATTACTGTGAGAAGGAAACAGAAAGTTGGAACTGAAAGCTGCAGGCGAGCAGTGTGTGTGACGTGTTCTTGGAGGCCTTTGGTTGTTTGTGTGAAAGTGGGCGTTTCCTATCTGTCCTGGGTGGGTTTCTGTGAGAGGCGTGTGTATGGGAACAAGTTTCTTTGCATGGAGTGTTTGTTTTGGTCCTGCTCGGAGATCATACTTGCTTATTTGTGATGTGTGTGATGGGTGGACACGAGTTGAGAAGGATGCCGAAGCAGGAAGTGTTCACCGTTATCTTCTACTTTTGGCTTTTTAAGCGGTCACCACATCGAATCATCTGATTTGCATGTTTGATTTGGCATAGGTTTTTACGTCAGATGCTCTTCTTGACAACCCTTTAGCAAGGGACAGAAACATGCCGATGGCTATGCAGTCTACTCTTTACGAAAGTGAGCAATGGTTCTTTTACATGAAACTCTCACCATAGACAGTAAGAGACATGGCCAGCCTTTGATAACCCTGTTAGCTGCACTTGGCGATCTTGTGGAGAGTGGGACTCGAACCCCCAACCTTAGAATCAGCGATCCAGTGCCCTATACCACTAGGCCACCACTGCCCTGGAAGTGTTCACTGTTATAAACTCTGAAACATACACACTGAATGTCTGAACTTTGCTTAAGGTTTCGGTATGATGAGCCAGAGGGTTCGAACCCTAATGTATCGATACTGAATCAGTCCAGATATTCAGTGTGTCTTTATTTCGAGGCCAAAATGTACCCCATCGTGTGAGGTTTTGTTATTCCAGCTCGATTTTCGAAATGGATTGATTTAAAAATATAAGCCCTTCTATTATGTATTTTTCAAATTTTATATTTTGCATCTAATGAAAATACTGTTTTTTATAAATTTATATTGAAATCAGGGGGTTCAAGCCCAAATCTCAACGGGTTGTCCCTGCTGTCCCCCTAGTGCACTAACTGGGTTATCAGAGGCCGGCCGTGTCTCTCGCTGTCCATGTTGTGAGGTTCATGTAAAAGAACCATTGCCGATTTCCATAAATACAAACTACATAGCCGTCAGTGTGTGTCTGCCCTGTGATGGCCTGGCGAGCTGTCCAGGGTGTGCTCTGACCTCGCCCAGAGTCGGCTGAGATGGGCAACAGCCTCCCCACGACCCTAATTAGGATTAATCGGTTCAGAAAATGAATGAAATTAAAATAATTGTTTAAGAATTGTCTGTAATAGGTATGTTGTCTCTTTGTCTGGTGCTATACTTTCCAAGGACTTTAAATTCCTCAGTGTGTTCTCTGGAAAGCACAGAGAATTAGAGTGAATTTCCCAGAATTTCCACACCAATATTTCAAGTTGTTGGGTGTGTGTGTGTTTTGTGTATGGAGGCGGGTATGAATGCTGTGTGATACATGAACAGTTAGTTTAAGCATTTCTGAAAAGCAGAAGTGAAAAGAGGAAGAGTAAGTCAGGCCTGTTTTTTTTTTTTTTTTTTTTTTTTTTTTGATATATTGCACAAGATTAGTTGTCACCAGTTTACAGAAAGGGATCACACCAGATGTCTGCAGTGCCATGTACTCGTAAGTGTTTTTATTACTTTGAGGGGAAATTATCACGAGTTTGCTCTCAGTGTGATTGTGATTAGGATGAGTGTTTCATCTCTGCAGATCATTCACATCAACATTTCAAGAGGCTTATGAATTGTCCACTCCATACAAACCTATACAAGATAATCTTCCCAAGAAGCAGGTAAGAAGGATGAGAGTATTGTTTTATGTTTTCCTCTTTTATGTATTGGATTTTTGTGTTTACTTTTATTCTCTTTATGATCATCTTTGTTGCTGCAGCGCTTGAGTCAGTTCAGAACATTGCTTTTGGCCGCAGGATGCTTGACTGTCCTCGGGGGTTTACTTGCTATTGCTCTGATTGAGGTGATGAAAAATGAGGAAAAGATTAATGAAGCTTTGAATCAGAGCACCTCACAGCCTCCAGGGTCATGTGATCATTGTGATGTTAATGAGTGCAGGTGAGATCATCCTTGTAGAAATCATTTTGCTACTTTTACACTGATTCACACAGACAGGTTGTTTTCATGGTGCTTTAAATGCGTCAGTACAATCAGTTCAAGAGGACTCGCTGTCCATCAGTGTAGTTTCTACTTGCTATTTGTTCAAGTTTATTCAAGTGGTATTTTGTTTTTGATATTTTTAGGATTGTTCTAGTGGAGAGTGTTCCTTTAGGGCTGGACTATGGAACCAATGCTACTTCCGGAGTACCACTGTACAGGGCGTGGAAAGACCTTCTGTCCACAGCAACTAAGCAAGTTGATGTAGCTTCATTCTATTGGTCTCTAACTGGTGAGGACATCGGTGTTGAATCCATCACTGATCAGTTTGTGAGTCGTATTTCTGATCGATGTTGTGACTCAGACTATCATCAATCTCTGCTGTACACTGTTTATTACTGTAGTGTTGTACAGAGAGTGACTATGAACTATCTTTTTATCTTAAAGAAATGAGATCTACAAATATCTATAGTTATCCATCCAACACAGAACTGTTTTTTTGACCCCCATAACTTTAAAGTGGAGAATCCTCTCAAGTTCAGCTTGAGCAAGGCCCTTAACCCTCAATTGCTCGGTTGTATATATACCATATATACAAAAAGATAATTCAGGAATCCCAGATCTCTGCTATTTAGTGGAAATCTGCTATTTTTACTCATCTGTTTAGCGGAATTCCGCTATTTTTTTTCAGCTTCAAGGGCACTGCGGCCCCATTGACCCCCAGCTGAAATATTTCATTCCCTCTGTTTCCTCTATTTATTCTAAACCTTGCTGGGATCCCTGATAATTGTAAGTATCTCTGGATAAGAGCATCTTCCAAATTTTGTAAATGTAACTTAGTGGCACTGGAGCTTGAATCACTGCCCTGGTTATCTGTGGGCAAATATTGCCTCAGGTGGTGGGAGTGTCAGGTTGGTACTGGTACTCCTTTTATACCTGGGGAAGGGGCATTCAGGACTCCCTCAGCAATTTCTCGCGGTTTCCATCATCCTTGAAAGGTTTCCATATTAATTTTTTGTTGCTACCAAATTAATAAATTAGTTTAATATTAAAATATTTCAGACATGATTACTTTTTTTAAACTTATGGCATTTTACATTTAATATCGAAATGGTTCCTTTAATGCCAAAACATCTGCACCTACATTTGTACACAGGACGCAGGTGTGAAAATAACATACTATTTTCTGCTTCTGATGAATACAAAAACCTGGTTCACCCATGTTGCACTTCTGCAAAAACCTAAAAGAGAAATGGTTCTTAAGGCACCTGCGGCAATATTGTAATTGTAGAAACCGCCAGGAGTCCTGCAGTGGTGTGGTACAAATAAACCTGAAATGAGTCATGTTCCAACAACAACTTGCAGTGAAACTTGTGAAATATTTCATATTTGAAATGATGCGAAACTTTTACATTTAATGCAATTTAACATCTTCCAAAACAAGTTGGTGTTTGTTCTCATTCATGGCAAAGATAGACATCTCTGCAGCCCTGGGTTTCCCTACTATGAAAGAGGGAAAGGACAACACGTTTTTATTTCTCCACCTTTCTCCACTGACTGATTTCCTCCTCTATTTGCATCACCTCTCTTCTCAGTTGTTGTTGGGTTTTTTTTTAATTGTAAGTCTGATTTGGTAACCTGGAAGCCTTATGGGTTTTCTGAGGGGGAACCAACACAGGACAACCATCCATGTCATGTTCAATGCCTATAGGTCTCTGCTCAGGATCACCACTACAAGAGCTATAAGCTCAGCCATAAACTAGGATCTAAGACAGAAATCGTTATGGTAACACATCTCTCTGAGAAAATGCAGCATCGTACAAAGAATGGAAAAGAAACAAAGTTCTTCTTTTATACGTGTGAAGTGTCTGCTGTACGAGCTATGTAAGGTTTTACTAACAAAAAGAAAAATGTATTCAACAGATCTAATAAAACCTGGGAATTAAACCTGCTGTGCTGTTCTAGAAAATTACCGCAACACCTTCAAAGCAACCAGAATTCAACAGGGCTGTGGCTTTGGGTGGATTCTGTTCGTATCTCAGTGTTGAGTGTGTTAATACATTGTGAATGTGCTGCTATTCTTTAGTAAGTGACAGCTTGACATTAATCTATAGTTTCTTCCATGTGTCTGTTTGGGCTTCAGGGAAGAGACCTCCTGGACCAGTTGAAGGGACTACCCAAGAGAAACGTTTCTGTGAGAGCTGTGAGCAGCATCCCTTCTGTGGCGACCAGCTCAACAGACCTGAAAGTTCTGAAAGAAAATGGTAGCGAAGTGTTGATACTGGTTACTGCATTTACGTCCTGACTCTGCATAGTGTCTGTAATGCGGCTTCACGTTGTCGACGCTGCTTTTTATAGGAGTGCAGGTCAGAAGAATCAACTTCGGCAGGTTGACCCAAGGAATTCTTCACAGCAAGTTCTGGGTCGTGGACAGGAGACATATCTACATTGGCAGTGCCAACATGGACTGGAGAGCATTAACGCAGGTGTGGAAGACTAACCCGACCACCAGCTTTCTGGTTGGCAGCATATGTGTAGCCTACTGTGTATAATTATTGAATGCTATTATTTAATTAAAGGTGAAGGAACTTGGAGTGGTGATTTACAACTGCACCAGTCTGGCCATTGACCTCCATAAAATCTACCAGTCCTATTGGATGATGGGTCACAGCAATGCTACGATCCCAGATCCCTGGCCCTCTTACTATGATACATCCATCAATAAAGACCAGCCTCTTCACGTGAACCTGAGTGATGTGCCCAGTAAAGTTTACATCTCGGTAATGCTCTGTGGTTTTGATGCCTTTTTGACTTGGCTGCTTGGTAAGATGGACTTTTTAGCTTGCACTTTCTGCTTAAAACACATTACTGTTTGGGTTCACATAAACAACTGCTTAAGAATCTTTGAAATTAATACAATTCAGGTAAAAATGAATCTGAAAAGGCTGTTGCAGTGAGTAGCTTCTCATTTTTGAAACAATCATGTGTTCATGGTCCTGTAAAACTCATTACTGTTACTTTTTTTATAAATGAGTTAAATTATTGGCCCACATCAATACTTGGAATGATGGTATTGAGCCATCATCTTAGCAGAAGAAATGTGGTCCAAAATCAATCTGGAAAGACCACGATCAGAAATGACTAGACCCTCGGTGAAGGCAACTCGAATAAGATGAACAGGAGAACTCGTTTTGTAGATGGTTGAAACAGTAGCATGGAGAATGTATGATGTAATCAAAGATAAAGGTGGTCCAACAAAATCTGAGCGTGTACTTTTTTAGATGTGCAGCTTGTATTTTGTGTCCATGTTGAAGCTTTCGTGCAAAGGACTTTTAGTTGTAGTTAAGAATGAACAGCAAACTAAAACCTGACTGATTATAGTTTACATCTGCATATTTTAGTCCTGACGGTGAGAGAGGTCTGTGAGCTCTGGCTCTAAGCAGATGAATGGCTCCATCTGTTCCATGCTCTGTATGATTTTGTACTGCAGGGGTCACAGGGAGGATCCTGAACAGACCACCAGCTAATAGCTCTGTGTAGCTGAAGGTATCTCTTTCAGTCTATTTAGACAACTTCAACTCATTCAGAAACAAAAGTGAAGAATGTTCAGTGGAAAGGTATTTTAGGAAACACAAGAATCATCTTTTCCTTTCGGCTGTTCCCTTCAGGGGTCACCACAGCGAATCATTTGCCTCCATCTCACCCTATCCTCTGCATCATCTTCTGTTACACCAACTACCTTCATGTCCTCCTTCACCACATCCATAATAAAATTAGATGTTTCTGGTTTGTTTGTGGAATTTATAAAGTGTGCAATGTGTATACCACTTGTCCTAAGTGAACAGGACAAAATGTATTTGTCTATCGATTCCAGGATGAAGGTCCAAACAGATTACACCTTTCCGGTGCAGGATGGACTAATAGACATTGTTTTATGGCAACAACAATACGTGCAATTACAGTACCTGACGATAAGTAGAGTATTAAGACTGCGGTGCATCTGTGTTGAAAATGAGCTGTTTACTACCTGCGCTGTGATCTGTTCGCTTTCAAAGAAAAAGTCTTCAGAAAATATTTTAAACAATAGCGTTTACCCCCCACCCGACCAAAAAAAAGGTAATCACAGAAAACCTTCATGGACCATTGAAACAGAGGGAGATTCCTTATTCAGAAAAGGGCAAGGAAAGTTTAAAAAAAATCTTGCCATTTTAAAGTATTATGGAGTTCTTATTGAATGTGGTTTTCTCGGTTAATAAATTTATCTGGAGTTGATAACACCTCAATCAAAGCAACTTATGCTCATTCTAAGTTTGATCCAGTAACTGATCGTGAACTGCCAGAAATTAAATGCAATTCTGACCTACAAACACACAAGAAGCTACACAGTATAGCCCCAATGGTTTTCAAGTAAAAATGCCTTTTCTTCGAATTTTAAGTTGAAAAAGAAAATGTCTTGAAGTGCACATAAGTATCATGATGGAGGGGTTAACATGATCGCATGATGCTGAATATGGTTATGTGGTGCATGCAGTGGTCACACACGCACACAGTTATAGGAACTAAAAAAAAAAATGCCGTGAACATGTGACCACTTCTTCTTTTCCTTTCGGCTTTTCCCTTCAGGGGTCGCCACAGCGAATCATCTGCCTCCATCTCACCCTATCCTTTGCATCTTCTTCTCTTACACCAACGACCTTCATGTCCTCCTTTACCACATCCATGAATCGTCTCTTTGGTCTTCCTCTAGGCCTTTTGCCTGGTAGTTCCAGCCTCAGCATCCTATTACCAATATACTCACTATCCCTCCTCTGTACATGTCCAAACCATCTCAATCTAGCCTCTCTGACTTTGTCTCCAAAACGTCTTACATGTGCTGTCCCTCTGACGTGCTCATTCCTAATCCTATCCATCCTCGTTACTCCCAAAGAGAACCTCAACATTTTCATCTCTGCTACCTCCAACTCTGCCTCCTGTCTTTTCCCCAGGGCCACTGTTTCTAACCCATACAGCATCGTTGGCCTCAACACCGTCTTGTACACTTTTCCTTTCATTTTTGCCGATACCCTCCTATCACACATCACACCGGACACTTTTCTCCAACCATTCCAACCTGCCTGCACACGCTTCTTGACCTCTTTTCCACACTCTCCATTGCTCTGGATTGTTGAGCCTAAGTACTTAAAATCCTCCACCTTTCTTATCTCTGCTCCCTGTAATCTCACCGTTCCTCTTTGGTCCTTGGCATTCATGCACATGTATTCTGTCTTACTGAGGCTAATCTTCATTCCCCTCCTTTCCAGTGCATACCTCCACCTCTCTAGATTTTCCTGCACTTGTTCTCTGCTCTCACTACAGATTACAATGTCATCTGCAAACATCATAGTCCATGGGGATTCTTGTCTAACCTCGTCTGTCAGCCTGTCCATCACCATAGCGAATAAGAAGGGGCTGAGAGCTGACCCTTGATGCAGTCCCACCTCCACCTTGAACTCTTCTGTCACACCGACAGCACACCTCACCACTGTCTTACATCTCTCATACATGTCCTGCACCACTCTAACATACTTCTCTGCCACTCCAGACTTCCTCATGCAATACCACAGTTCTTCTCTCGGCACCCTGTCATATGCTTTCTCCAGATCCACAAAGGCACAATGCAGCTCAGTCTGACCTTCTCTGTACTTCTCCATTAACATCCTCAAGGCAAACACTGCATCTGTGGTGCTCTTTCTGGGCATGAAACCAAACTGTTGTTCACAAATGCTGACTTCTGCCCTTAGTCTAGCTTCCACTATTCTTTCCCATAACTTCATCGTATGGCTCATCAACTTTATCCCTCTGTAGTTGCCACAACTCTGCACGTCTCCCTTGTTCTTAAAAATGGGCACCAGCACACTTCTCCTCCATTCCTCTGGCATCCTCTCACTCTCTAAGACCTTGATGAATGTTCTTGTCAGAAAATCTACTGCTACCTCTCCTAGACACTTCCATACCTCCACCGGTATGTCATCAGGACCAACTGCCTTTCCATTCTTCATCCTCTTCAATGCCCTCCTCACTTCACCCTTACTAATCTTTGCTACTTCCTGCTCCTCAACAGTCACCTCTTCTACTCTTTTTTCTCTCTCATTTTCCTCATTCATCAGCTCTTCAAAGTACTCTTTCCATCTTCCCAGCACACTTCTGTCATCAGTCAATACATTTCCCTCTCTGTCCTTTATCAATCTAACTTGCTGCACGTCCTTCCCATCTCTATTTCTCTGCTGTGCCAACCTGTATAAATCATTTTCTCCCTCCTTACTTTCCAACCGAGCATACAAGTCATCAAACGCGCTCTGTTTGGCCTTTGACACTGCTACCTTTGCCTTACGCTGTGTCTCCCTGTACTCCTGTTTACTCTCTTCGGTTTTGTCAATGTCCCACTTCTTCTTAGCTAATCTCTTCCTTTGTACACACTCCTGCACTTCCTCATTCCACCACCAAGTCTCCTTATCTACTTTCCTTCCAGATGACACACCAAGTATTCTCCTACCTGTCTCCCTGATCACATTCGCTGTAGTTGTCCAGTTATCTGGAAGCACTTCCTGACCACCCAAAGCCTGTTTCAACTCCTCCTTGAAGACAACCCGACACTCTTCCTTTTTCAACTTCCACCACTTTGTCTTCTGCTCTGCCTTTGCCTTCTTCACCTTCCTCACCATCAGCATCATCCTGCACACCACCATCCTATGCTGTTTGGCAACACTCTCACCCGCTACTACTTTGCAGTCACTGACTTCCTTTAAATTACATCGCCTGCACAAGGTGTAGTCTACCTGTGTGCTCCTACCTCCACTTTTATAAGTCACCCTATGCTCCTCTCTCTTCTGGAAGAAAGTATTCACCACAGCCATTTCCATCCTTTTTGCAAAATCTACCAACATCTGTCCTTCTGCGTTCCTGTCCTGGATACCAAACCTACCCATCACTTCCTCGTCCCCTCTGTTTCCTGCACCAACATGTCCATTGAAGTCTGCCCCAATGACCACTCTTTCACCTCTGGGGGTACTCTGCATCACTTCATCTAACTCCCTCCAGAATCTCTCCTTCTCTTCTCGCTCACATCCTGTCTGTGGGGCATAAGCACTAACAACATTGACTATCACACCTTTAATTTCTAACTTGAGACTCAGCACTCTGTCTGACACTCTTTTCACTTCTAGAACATTCCTGGCAAACTCCTCCTTCAAGATGACTCCGACTCCATTTCTCTTCCCATCCACACCGTGATAAAACAGCTTAAACCCTGCTCCTATGCTTCTAGCCTTGCGACCTTTCCACCTGGTCTCCTGAACACACAGTATGTCCACCTTCCTCCTCTGCATCATGTCAGCCAGCTCTCTACCTTTTCCTGTCATAGTTCCAATATTCAAAGTCCCTACTTTCAGTCCTAGACTCATGCCTTTCCTCTTCTCTCTCTGGCAACGGACACGCCTCCCGCCTCTCCTTCTTCGACGTCTTCGACCAACAGTAGTCCAATTTCCATCAGCACCCTGTTGGTTGACGGCACTGATGGCGGTCGTTGTTAACCCGGGCCTCGACCGATCCGGTATGTGATTCTTTCTTGTGATTCGCATAGTTTATTTGGCATTTGTTTTACGCCGGATGCCCTTCCTGACGCAACCCTCTGCATTTATCCGGGCTTGGGACCGGCGTGAGGGAGAGACACTGGTTTGTGCCCCCCCCCCCCCCTCACGGCTGCATTCAACTGCATTCAGCTGCATTGACCACTGTGGTATGAAAAAGTATCTGAACCTTCTCACATTTCTTCATAAAATCACCATCAAATGTGACCTGATCTTTGTCAAAATCACACAGATGAAAAAACTGTCTGCTTTAACTAAAACCACCCAAACATTTATAGGTTTTCATATTTTAATGAGGATAGCATGCAAACAATGACAGAAAGGGGGAGGAATAAGTAACTGGACCCTCTGCCTAAGGAGAATTAGAACAATTGAAACCAAATTTTACCAAACAATTTAAGTCAGGTGTGTGCCCAATCACTGATGAGTGGCTTAAAGCTGCCCTGCCCACCATAAAACACACACCTGGTAAGAATTGTCTTGATGAGAAGCATTGTCTGATGTGCACCATGGCTTGCTCAAAAGAGCTGTCTGAAGACCTATGATCAAGAATTGTTGATTTGTATAAAGCTGGGAAAGGATACAAAACCATCTTTAAAAGTCTGGATGTTCATCAATTGACAGTCAGAGAAGTTGTCTACAAATGGAGAGAGTTTGGCACTGTTGCTTCTCTCCCAAGGAGTGGCTGTCCACCAAAGATGACGCCAAGAGTTCAGCGCAGAATACTCAGATACTCTCTAGAGTGTCTGCTAAAGACTTACAGAAATCATTGACACAGTCCAATATCTCTGTGCACACGTCAACCATATGTAAAACAATGGCCGAGAATGGTGTTCATGGGAGGACTCCAAGGAGGAAGCCACTGCTGTCTAAAAAAAACATTGTTGCTCGTTTAATACTTGCAAAAAGGCACTTGGACACTCCACAGAAGTTTTGGCAAAATATTTTGTGGACTGATGAAACCAAAGTTGAATTGTTTGGGAGGAACACACAACGTCATGTGTGGAGGAAAAATGGAACAGCTCACCAACATCAACACCTCATCCCCACCGTGAAGAATGGTGGAGGGTGCATCATGGTTTGGGGCTGTTTTACTGCCTCAAGGCCTGGACAACTTGCAACCATTAATGGAAAAATGAATTCAAAAGTTTTATATATATATATATATATATATATATATATATATATATATATATATATATACACACACACACATGCTCCCCGACTTACGTTTTTAATTGGTTCCGTAAGTTGTTACAGTGCCGTGTGACGCTCATACTGTACTATACATCCATAAATACCATTACCGTATCTCATAAAACACCCCTAAATCAATTATTATAAACAGCCAATCAACGTGAGCCGCTCAATACCGAAAGTAGTGTACTTGCTGTGCTTGAAGGCGGGTTATATGGACTTCTGGTCTTTCAAGTGAGCAAGGGCGCCGTTGAACTCGTTTAGTACTCAGCCTGTACTGATGTGAATCATCAGCAGAGCAGAGAATTCTTTCTTTTCTGGATTCGGGTTTTCATTCATTTTCCAACTCTCTTTGCTTAACTGAGTATGCATGGTAGATTGCGCCGATCCGAGCAGATAGTTAATTCATCTCCGTGTATGAGACTTGCACCCATATTAGTAGGCTTGCGCTTCTGACCAACCATATTTGCTTAGGGTTACAAAATTCCGCATGACAGTGTAAACACCAAGATCACAGAGACGACGTCTTAACACAAGGGTAACACGCTATATAACTGATATCCTAGTCCTCCTCAAAAAATTAGCATATTGTGATAAAGTTCATTATTTTCTGTAATGTACAGATAAAAAAATAAACTTTAGACATTAAACATTAGACTTTCATATATTTTAGATTTATTGCACCCCAACTGAAATATTTCAGGTCTTTTATTGTATGAATACTGATGATTTTGGCAGACAGCTCATGAAAACCCAAAATCCCTATCTAAAAAAAATTAGCAGATTTCATCCGACCAATAAAAAAGTGTTTTTAATACAAAAAAAGTCAACCTTCAAATAATTATGTTCAGTTATGCACTCAATACTTGGTTGGGAATCCTTTTGCAGAAATGACTGCATCTATGCGGCGTGGCATGGAGACAATCAGCCTGTGGCACTGCTGAAGTGTTATGGAGGCCCAGGATGCTTTGATAGCGGCCTTAAGCTTATCCACAGTGTTGGGTCTGGTGTGTCTCAACTTTCTCTTCACAATATCCCACAGATTCTCAATGGGCTTCAGGTCAGGAGAGTTGGCAGGCCAATTGAGCACAGTAATACCAAGGTCAGTAAACCATTTACCAGTGGTTTTGGCACTGTGAACAGGTGCCAGGTCGTGCTGAAAAATGAAAATCTTCATCTCCATAAAGCTTTTCAGCAGATGGAAGCATGAAGTGCTCCAAAATCTCCTGATAGCTAGATGCATTGATCCTGCCCTTGATAAAACACAGTGGACCAACACCAGCAGCTGACATGGCACCCCAGACCATCACTGTCTGTGGGTACTTGAGACTGGACTTCAGGCATTTTGGCATTTCCTTCTCCCCAGTCTTCCTACAGACTCTGGCACCTTGATTTCCGAATGACATACAAAATTTACTTTCATCCGAAAAAAGTACTTTGGACCACTGGGAAACAGTCCAGTGCTGCTTCTCTGTAGCCCAGGTCAGGCGCTTCTGCTGCTGTTTCTGGTTCAAAAGTGAGTTGACCTGGGGAATGCGGCACCTGTAGCCCAGTCCACTGCTTCCACAGGTCCCCCAAGGTCTGGAATCGGCCCTTCTCCACAATCTTCCTCAGGGTCCGGTCACCTCTTCTGGTTGTGCAGCGTTTTCTGCCACACTTTTTCCTTCCCACAGACATCCCACTGAGGTGCCTTGATGCAGCACTCTTGAGCTGTATGCCAAAATCATCAGTATTAAAACAATAAAAGACCTGAAATATTTCAGTTGGTGTGCAATGAATCTAAAATATATATGAAAGTTTAATTTTTATCAGTACATTACAGAAAATAATGAACTTTATCACAATATGCAAATTTTTTGAGAAGGACTAGTGTGTGTGTGTGTGTGTGTGTATATATATATATATATATATATATATATATATATATATATATATATATAATATAATATTGTGGAGCCGGTGGTGTAGTGGTTAGAGTGCCGGGCTCATGATCGGGAGGTTGTGAGTTCAAATCCCACTGAGACTCTCACTGTGCTAAGACCCCTGGGCATGGTCTCAACCACAAGTGTGCCTCTGTCCACCCAGCAGTATAAATGGGTTCCAGTAAAAATATACTGGGAAGGTAACCGGCGATGGACTAGCGTCCCATCCAGGAGAAGTTCAACTCCTGATCGCTTCACGCTACGGAAACCGGGGATAAGCACCGGCCTGATGAGCCACTAGGTTCGCGTGCAAAAACCCAACAGTTAATCAAAATATATATAACTGAACTGGGAAGAGGGAGGGGCACGTTCAGTCTGTCGTTTCTAAACAATGGACGCAGCGTTATTACGTCAGTGTACTACGTAGGTACGTCTGAACTCAAAGTTTGACTTGGGGGGGGGGGTTTGAAAAAACGTAAAAAAAAAAAAAACGTCTCACACACACTCCACAAAAAAGTTAAGGATATTTGTCAATAAAAAAACTGAAATTAAGGCCAATTCACAAAACCGAAAAAAAAATCTAGAAAATTTCCAAATATCCTTAAGTCTTTTTTTGTTGTGTGTGTGTGTGTGCGTGTGCATATATATATATATGTGTGTATGTATATATATATATATATGTGTGTATGTATATATGTTCATCCTTCTTCCTTTCGGCTTTTTCCCTTTTACTCGGGAGTCGCCACAGCGAATCATCTGATTCGCACGTTTGATTTGGCAGAGGTTTTTACGTCAGATGCCCTTCCTGTCACAACCCTTTTTAGCAAGGGACAGAAACACGCTTTCAACGTAATAAGCACCTTGCTCCAATAAGCCCCCCCAGTGTTTTTCATCTTGCGTTTAATAACCGTCCATGTGTTCTGGGAGCAAAGTCATAGATCAAACTTTCCAATTTTATTCGATCAGTCTCTGTAACCATAAATTGAGGCATTCACTACCTGTAAAAGTGAGTTTACACAGTATTTCAAGACCCCCTGCCACTGGGGAATGTCTATAATGTTCATCAGTCACAATACATTTGATTGCTCCACCCTGCTTTAAAAAAAAAACAGGAAAATATTTTGCTGTGCTCTCTTGGTAAATGTCCAACAACCATTGGAAACTGCTACAGCAAAACTATGGGATGCTCTGAATGAATGGAGCGATGATCCAGATATGGACTCATCAGAAAGTGATGAGTATTTTTCACCTGATTCTCCTGCTCACTAACTTCATAAATTTAAAGATGTGCCTGGCCATGTGCTTTTGTTTATGTTCGTGTTGATTGGTTCAGTTTGCCATGTGCTAAAGTTGACATTCGTGTTGATTGGCTCAATTTTACTTCCTGGAAAATGTTTAAAGGAACTGTACCGGGATGGAAAAGTAAGGGGTCTTTTTATGAAAAATTTATGCAGTTTTCTCTTTATTTTCAGCTTTCATGTCAGTAGTTTGGTTGATACCACAAAATGAATAATACAGATACCAGTAAATCTATTTTATTGTTCTGTTATTGTTCGTTTTCCACCTATTTGGTAATAAGCACTTACCTTTTCACTATGCTGGTAACATTTTAATAAGCGCCCACCCACTCCAATTTGTTTAGCGCTTATTACGTATTTCCCTGTTCAACAACTTCCACCTTCAGCAAATAATTATTCATATTCAACTATGTATTTATTTACTTGATAAGTAATAGTAAAATACATTTTGTTTAATTGTACAATTTATGGTCTGTCTGGTGTGTGTTATCACACAGGACATCAGGCAGCTGCTTATTCCAGCTCACATTGAACAATACATCAAGTCTGTAACATGTTTTCTCATGAAAACATTACCAAACCATACAGTGCTACATAATACTCATCACGTGTGCGTGCGCGTGTGTGTGCGTGTGTGTGTGTATCCCCGGAACGAACTTACTTACTTACTGCCTGTTATGCCGGGTGGCACATAGGGCAGCAACAAACTTCCTCCACTCATCGCGGTCATCCGCCATCTGTCTCACTTGTCCCCACGATTTGCGGAACGTTTTCATTTCGGCTTCCACTGTACGCCTCCATGTTGTCTTTGGCCTGCCCCGACGTCGTCGTTTCCCCTCAGGCGTCCAATGTAGCACAGTACGAAGAAGAGAATCCGGTTCCTGGCGTAACACGTGACCAACCCAGCTCCATCTTCGTTTCTTGATTGTTCTTGACACATGCTCACTGTCACACCATTCCATGAGGACATCATTTGCGATTGTTGAAGGCCAGAAGATTCTTAGGATTCTGCGTAGGTTCTTTGTATGGAAAAAATTTACTACTTCTACGTCAGCATCAGCCATCCGCCAGCACTCAGCACCGTAAAGAAGAGTTGAGATGACGCAGCTCTTATACAGTTTCAGCTTTGTTGCTACACTGTATTTTGAGGATTTCCACACGTTGTTCAGCATCCAGAAGGCTGTCCTGGCTTTGGTCAATCTGCTCTTGATATCCTCGTCTGCACCTCCTTCTTTAGTGACAATACTGCCCAGGTAGGAAAATTTGTCAATGTACTGAAGGTTATCCTCTCCAAGAGTAATGGGGTTAGGGTTGGGGATGTTCAGAGCCAGTACTTCAGTTTTCTGTGCTGACTCTTAATCCCACCTGAGATGAGCCAAGTCATTAGCGTAATCAAGATCTTCAAGGGTTGTCAGCAAAGTCCACCTAATTCCTCTCTTCTTGTCCTCGGTTGTGCGGCACATGACCCAATCAATCAAGAGGTTGAAAAGCAAGGTTGATAGGACACAACCCTGACGTACTCCCGTTTTCACCTCAAACATAAATGTGTCCAGAAGATGACGTGGAATTGTGTGACCTGATTTATTTTTATTTATTTACATGCTTAATTATGATGAGACAGAAATTGTGAATTTTAGGTGCCATTAGTTGGCATAGACAAGGCTGTTGAGATATTGAGAATGAAATGGGTGTGGATATACTCTTGTCCTATAAAGCCAGCAACAAACAAAATCTCATTAGGAATGGAACCAAAACTCATCTGGTGTGAGTGTAATCCTCACAGCTACCTTCCGACATCTCGTGGACAGTAACCCAGAACGTGCTTGGTTAATTATTGTGAGAGTGTAAGCAGGTGGGGCCTACATCTGGGCTGGGTCATGTAATGTGGATATTGTTGCAAATCCTTCAGAATTAAACTTCAAACAAAGAATTTCACAAAATAGAATTTTGGTCAAAGAAGGAGTATTTAATTATTAATTATTTTATATTATTAATATAAAATATGTTGTATTTTAGTGGTTCTGCTGACAAAATACCTTCTATTTAACTCAGAATTCCCCTCCTGCCTTCTGTCCGGACTCACGCACTGAAGACCTGGATGCGGTTCTGTCTGTGGTCAGCCAGGCACAGCAATTCATTCATGTCGCACTTATGGAATATTTTCCTGCCTCCAAGTTTTACTACAAGCACAGGTAAAGCTCACGTAACACAGGATCAATCCTTTTGCGTGAGACTTGTTTTGGAACAGGATGCATGCTTGTTTTTGTTTTTTGTTCAGATATTGGCCAGTTATTGAAAATGCATTAATACAGACGGCGTTTGAGAGGAATGTCACGGTGCGCCTCCTGATTAGCTGTGGCCGTGATAGCGACTCTGCTGTACTCCCCTTCCTCAAGTCTCTCAATGCCCTCAACTCCGCATCAGACAACATTAGTATAGAAGTGGTAAAAATCAGCAGGAGCTTCACTGGAGTCTCTGCAACTTTCTTTTAGCTCATATATTTACAATCCTACTGAGATTTCATCAATAATCTGGGTTGCACTCAGCATGAATGCAAATGTTTTCACCTTCTTTAGCGACTCTACATCGTTCCGGTGGGAAACGAAACGAACATTCCCTATACCAGAGTAAATCACAACAAATATATGGTTACAGATAACGTGGCATATATAGGTGAGTCATGACAAAAACCCCAAAACAAAGAAGAAAAACACTAACTCGGTCATTATTCATTTTCTCAACTTTTTATAACACTTTACGGAATTATAATCTGTTACAGACCTTTTATCAAGCTTTTTTTTCACAGGTACCTCTAACTGGTCTGCTGACTACTTCAACACCACCGCTGGGATCGGGTTGGTGATCGCCGAAGATGCTTTCCATTCCCCTTCACCGACAGATACTTTCTTAGGGCAGCTCAGTGCAGTATTTGACCGTGACTGGAGCTCTGATTTTGCTGTGCCGCTTGAAAAACTGGGTCACAACCCTGCGTGTTCTTTTTCTAAAGTGTAACTGGAAGCATTCATGCCGTATTAAAAGGTTTTAAGGATTGGAATGAAATGTAATCAATCAGTTGCATACTACGAGGATAATTATCATTCGCTGATGGCGGTGGGTGGTAATATCTTCATTGTACCTAAGTGGAGTTTTCACATATCTGTACTGAACTGTTTACTTTTACCACTTACATTTTAACACACACACACTTTCTATGTACAGTCACAAATCTGGCTTGTAACATAAGGTATAATAAATTTGAGAGTAAATATTATTAGGAATTACCTTTTTTTTTTCTCTTTTGCCTCTTTTGCTCCTAGTGGAGCTGAAGCTGAATATGTCTGAAGCACAATTAATGTTTTGTTTACAGTTATTACATTCAAAAATCACTTTCAAAACGATTTTTAAATAAAATACTCAGTCAACCCAGCTTTTCTGTTAGTGTAATGTGTCGTTGGAGGCACGGTTGCAATAGAAATCTCCTTCAAATAAGCTTTTTCCTTTATATATATATAATATTGGACGTTCCAGGGCCTGTACTTGAGTTTTAAATTGTACTTGAGAAAATCAGTGCGGTCGTGCTGGTCCGGTGGCAGCCCGACGTGACCCTAATTAGGATTAAGCAGTTCAGAATATGAATGAATATAGAGTATAATCTGTATAAATCTGTAGCGCTGAATCTTGTTGATCAGTCGGTTTCATTTCAGTGAATTTATAAAACACGGGCATCAAACTCAATGATTGTTTATTTGTGGCCTGTGATTGCTTTAAAGGTATAGTCCATGATTATCGTATTCTGTGTATCAACCATTACCATGAAATGTAATTCATCAAAATGAAGAACTTTAAAATAAATCATGTACATTACAAATAATAAAACATTAATGAAACCTATTATTTATTAATAAAAAATGACAAGTCATTAAAAAGCCCAGGGTTTGAGTTAAAAATGTTCTGCCTTAGAAAACATTACATTATTTTTCTGAAGACATTTGATATCGCAGAAACTAATAGCACACACACACAGTGGTGTAACGTGTTTCCCCTTTTCATGATTTATTACGTTTTTGCACGTTTGTCACATGTAAATATTTCAGCTCTTCAAACAAAATTAAATATAAGGAAAAGAACACAAAATCAAGGCTTCCTTGATGTTTGCCCTTGGAAATATTCATGGGGTTTAAATTACCTGCAGCCAGTGGATCAGTCGAAGATTTCAATATGCTGAATAGTCTGTGATGAGGATGTTTGGAACTTATGGCTGAACTTGATGATGCCTAATGTGAATGTACTGGCCTTTATTTCAGACTTCACCAAATAATTGATAGACTGTGGCAATGAAATATATATTTTGAGAAAAAGCGCTCACTCCTCCCACCATTGTTAACAAATGCAACTTGCCCTGAACATGCCATCTGAAATACTGACACAAGAGACTGAACAAGCTGGTCAGGAGGGCCAGCTCTGTCCTAGGCTGCCCACTGGACTCTGTGGAGGAGGTGAGTGAGAGGAGGATGGTAGCAAAGCTCACATCCATTATGGTCAACAGCTCTCACCCACTGCACCAGTCTGTAGAGAAGCTGAGTAGCTCCTTCAGTGGACAGTGGACGAAAGACATCCTCAGTGCAGGAAGGAGCGCTACGGCAGGTCGTTCATTCCCACTGCTGTCAGACTGTACAACGCCACTTTGTAACTGTGAAAATACCGGTTATGCGCAATAAAAACCCTGTGCACTTTAATCAACCACATCTACCCCACTGACTGTGAACCATATCAACCCATCCAATCTGCCCTCAGATACATATACACTTGAATATAGGCCAGTCTACAAAGTTGTTCCCTTCTTTTCTTTTATTGTTTATTAATTTATACTATTTGTCTTTATTTATTTATATAATATATATGTATGTTTGTATATGTATCTATTTTTGCACCCCCTACTGATAGTACCTCAAGAGCCTGTAACAGTGAATTTTGCCATTGTGAGATTAATAAAGCTGTATCTTATCTTATCTTAGTAATAGACGATATATAACAGTACGTTGGGGGAGTGGTTCGCATGGCCTCACAGCAAAAGGTCCTCAGGTTGAGTCCTCTGCTTAGGAATTTTGTTTGTGGCGTTTGCATGCTCACCTTGTGTTTGCATTGGTTTCCTCCCATGTTTCAAAGACATGCAAATTAGTTTAACTGACTTCCTGTGATTGTCTGTCGAGCTGTTCAAGGTGTACTCTGATTTTGCTCAGTCAACTGACTGAGACTTTAGCCTCTCTCCTACCTTAGTAGGCTTAAGTGATTCACTGAATGAATGAATGCCTACTTCATTACTCACATCTTTGCCGAAGGGTTTTAACCTCATCATCTTCCGCTTAGTCCAGGGTCGGGTCGCGGGGGCAGCAACCTCAGCAAAGAGGTCCAGACGTCCCTCTCCCGAGCCACTTCCTCCAACTCTCCTGGGGGGACACCGAGGCGGTCCCAGACAAGCCGAGAGACATAGTCCCTCCAGCGTGTTGAGAGACATAGTCCCTCCAGCGTGTTTTAGGTCGACCCCGGGGTCTCTTCCCGGTTGGACATGCCCGAAACACCACACCAGGGAGGCGTCCGGGGGGCATTCTGACCAGATGCCTGAGCCACCTCAACTGGCCCCTCTCAATGCGGAGGAGTAGCGGATCTACTCCGAGCTCTCCCCGGATGGCGGAGCTTCTCACCTTATCTCTAAGGGAGAACCCCGCCACCCGGCGAAGGAAGCTCATTTCAGCCGCTTGTATCCATGATCTTTTTCTTTTGGTCATTACCCAAAGCTCGTGACCATAGGTGAGGGTTGGAACGTAGATCGACTGGTAAATTGAGAGCTTTGCTTTGCGGTTCAGCTCCTTCTTCACCACGACGGACCGGTACAGGCACCGCTTAACAGCAGAGGCTGCAGCTGCAGCGATCCGTCTGTCAATCTCTCGCTCCATCCTTCCCTCACTCGTAAACAAGACCCCAAGACACTTAAACTCCTCCACTTGGGGAAGGACCTCATTCCCGACCCAGAGGGTGCATTCCACCATTGTCCGACTGAGAACCATGGCCTCGGACTTAGAGGTACTGATCTTCATCCCGGCTGCTTCGCACTCGGCTGCGAATCGCTCCAATGAGAGCTGGAGGGCTCGACTTGATGAAGCCAAAAGGACAACATCATCCGCAAAAAGCAGAGACGATATCCGATGGCCACCAAACCAGAACCCTTCATCGCCTCGACTGCGCCTAGAAATTCTGTCCATAAAAATTATGAACAGAATCGGTGACAAAGGACAGCCTTGGCGGACTCCGACTCCCACTGGAAACGAATCCGACCTGCTGTTACCAATACGGACCAAACTCTGGCTCCGGTAATACGGCGACCGAATAGCTCGTAGCAACGGATCCGGAATGCCGTATTCTCGGAGCACGCCCCACAAGATCCTGTGGGGCGTATAGAGTTGGTCAAGAGTGCTGCGGCCAGGTGAAAACCACATTGTTCCTCCTGAATCCGAGGTTCGACTATCGGTCGGATCCTCCTCTCTAGTACCCCTGCATAGACTTTCCCAGGTAGGCTGAGGAGTGTAATTCCCCGATAATTGGAACACACCCTCCGGTCCCCCTTCTTAAAAATTGGGACCACCACCCCAGTTTGCCAATCCAGAGGTACAGCCCCTGATGACCACGCGATGTTGCAGAGATGTGTCAACCAAGACAGTCCTACAACATCCAGAGCCCCGAGATATTCCAGGCGGATCTCGTCCAACCCCTGAGCTCGATCACCAAGGAGCTTTTTGACAACCTCGGTGACCTCCACTCCAGTGATGGGCGGATCCTCACCCGAACCCCCAGGGTCTTCCTCTTCCACGGAGGGTGTGTTGGTGGGATTGAGGAGGTCCTCAAAGTATTCCCTCCACCTCTCAACAACATCCCCAGTCAAGGTAAGCAGCTCCCCACCTCCACTGTAAACAGTGTTTGTGAAGAACTGCTTCCCCCTCTTGAGGCGTCGGACATTGGCCCAGAACCTTTTTGAGGCCAACCGATAATCACTCTCCAGGCCCTCACCAAACTCCTCCCACGCCCGAGATTTTGCATCTGCGACAGCCTCGGCTGCAGCACATTTGGCCTGCCGGTACCCGTTTGATGCCTCAGGAGTCCCACAGGCCAATAAAACCCAATAGGCCTCCTTCTTCAGCTGGACGGCCCCCTTCACCGTAGGTGTCCACCACCGGGTTCGGGGATTACCGCCACGACAAGCACCGACGACCTTACGGCCACAGCTATGGGCTGCCGCCTTAGCAATGGAGGCACGAAACATGGCCCATTCAGATTCCATGTCCCCCGCCTCCTCCGGATCGTGGTTGTAGCGCAGCCGGAGATGGGAGTTAAAGGCCTCTCGGACAGGGGAGTCAGCCAAACGTTCCCAGCAGACCCTGATTATACGCTTGGGCCTGCCAGGTCTGGAAGGCAACCTCCCACACCACCAAAGCCAACTCACCACTAGGTAGTGATCGGTAGACAGCTCAGCTCCTCTCTTCACCAGAGTGTCCAGAACATATGGTCGCAAGTCCGATGACACGACTATAAAGTCAATCATCGAACTGCGACCCAGGGTGTCCTGGTGCCAAGTGCACTTATGGACACCCTTATGTTCGAACATGGTGTTCGTGATAGCCAAACTTTGACGAGCACAGAAGTCCAACAACGAAACACCATTCGGATTCAGACTGGAGAGGCCGTACCTACCGATCACACTATTGTACACTATCACAGGTCACACTATTGTTGCCCACATGGGTGTTGAAGTCTCCCAAGACAACGAGCGAGTCTCCCGAGGAAGCGTTCTCCAACACCCCCCCCCCCCCAAAGACTTCAAAAAGGGTGGGTACTCTGAACTGTCATTTGGTGCATAAGTACAAATAACAGTCAGGACCTGTCCCCCCACCCGAAGACGGAGGGAAGCTACCCTTTCTTCAACCGGGGAGAACCCCAACATTTGGGCACCGAGACGGGGGGGGCAACAAGAATACCCACACCGGCTCGCCGCCTCTCCCCATGAGCAACTTCAGAATAGAAGAAGGTCCAGCCTCTTTCGAGATGGATGGTTCCAGAGCCCAAGCTATGTGTTGAGATGAGCCCGACTATATCTAGTCGGTATCTCTCCACCTCACGCACCAAATCAGGCTCCTTTCCCGCCAGAGAGGTGACATTCCATGTCCCGAGGGTCAGAGTAAGTAGCCGAGGATCGGTCCGACAGAGCCCATGCCTTTGGTTGCCACCCAACTCACACTGCACCCGACCCCTAAAACTCCTCCCACGGGTGGTGGGTCCATGGGAGGGCGGACCCATGTCTCCTTTTCGGGCTAGGCCCGGCCAGGCTCCATGGGCATAAGCCCGACCACCAGGCGCTCGCCTTCGAGCCCCTCCCCTGGGCCTGGCTCCAGGAGGGAACCCCGGTGACCTGCGTCCAGGCAAGGGAGACTACTTCCTGTGCTCTCTCTCAGATGTCATGTGTCATAGGGGTTTTTGAATCGCACTTCGTCTGGACCTTCACCCTGGACCTGTTTGCCTTGGGTGACCCTACCAGGGGCATTTGCCCCCGACAACATAGCTCCTAGGATCATTAGGTCACGCAAACCCCTCCACCACGATAAGGTGGCGATTCAGGGAGGGGTGGTCCTTTTAACCTGTGGTTTTCAATCTGTGTTCTGACAGCAAGAATATAATGGATCAAGTAACACAATAGTAGCTCAGTATTGTCTAATTATAACTGAAGGTCTATAACATTGGCAACACTGTCTTGTTAATCATGTCAGTTTTATAAAGCTTTTATCTCAAATTAAATAATGACTTTTTCTTTCAGCTGTTGCCTTTTTCTTTTTTTTCCTCTTCAGTGGTCACCACAGTGAATCTGAATGGCATGTTTGATTTTGCATCGGTTTTTACATCAGATATCCTTCCTGACACAGCCCTTGAGCAAGGGGCAGAAACACGCTGACAGGTATGCAGCAACTCTTGTTGAAATTCAGCAATGGCTCTTTTATATGAACCTCAATATAGACGGTGAGAGATATGGCTGGCCTTTGACAACCCAGTTAGCTGCACTGGGGGGACAGTGACAACCCCTGTGTACACCCCTGACCTTTGGACTCCCATGACATGCTCTCCAGTTCAGTGGTTTTCATTGTACCTTCTTCGTTTCCATTTGCCTTTTCCCTTCAGGGGTCGCCACAATGAGTCATCTGCCTCCATCTCACCCTATCCTCTGCATCTTCTACTCTTACTACAACTATCTTCATGTACTCCTTCACCACATCCATAAATCTTCTCTTTGGTCTTGCTCTAGGCCTTTTGCCTGGTAGTTCCAACCTCCACATCCTACTACCAATATACTCACTATCCCTCCTCTGTACATGTCCAAACCATCTCAATCTAGCCTGTCTGACTTTGTCTCCAAAACATCTTTCATGGGCTGTATATGACATCTTTCATGGGCATGCCCTCTGATGTACTCATTCCAGATCCTATCCATGCGCGTTACTCCCAAAGAGAACCTCAACATTTACATCTGTGCTACCTCCAGCTCTGCCTCCAATCTTTTACTCAGGGCCACTGTTTCTGAACCATTCAACATCGCTGGCCTCATCACCGTCTTGTACACGTTTCCTTTCATTCTTGCCGATACCCTCCTATCACACCGGACACTTTTCTCCAACCATTCCAACCGGCCTGCACATGCTTCTTCACCTCTTTTCCACACGCTCCATTGCTCTGGACTGTTGAGCCTAAGTACTTAAAATCCTCCACCTTCTTTATCTCTGCCCCCTGTAACCTCACCCTTCCTCTTGGGTCCTTGTCGTTCACACACATGTATTCCGTTTTACTGCGGCGAACCTTCATTCCTCTCCTTTCCATGGCATACCTCAACCTCTCTAGATTTTCCTGCACTTGTTCTCTGCTCACACTACAGATCACAATGTCATCTGCAGACATCATAGTCCATGGAGATTCTTGTCTAACCTCGTCTGCCAGCCTGTCCATCACCATAGCAGACAAGAAGAGGCTCAGAGCTGACCCTTGATGCAGTCCCACCTCCACCTTGAACTCTTCTGTCACACTGACAGCACACCTCACCACTGTCTTACATCTCTCATACATGTCCTGCACCACTCTAATATACTTCTCTGCCACTACAGACTTCCTCATGCAATGCCACAATTTCTCTCTCGGCACCATATTATGTGCTTTCTTCAGAACCACAATGGCACAATGCAGCTCCCTCTGACCTTCTCTATTAACATCCTCAAAGCAAACACTGCATCTGTGGTGCTCTTTCTTGGCATGAAACCAAATTGTTGTTCACAAGTGCTGACCTCTGCCCTTAGTGTAGCTTCCACTATTCTTTCCCATAACTTGATTGTATGGCTCATCAACTTTATCCCTCTGTAGTTGCCACAACTCTGCACATCTCCCTTGTTCTTAAAAATGGGCACCAGCACACTTCTTCTCCATTCCTCCGGCATCCTCTCACTCTCTAAGACCTTGTTGAATGTTCTTATCGGGAAAATCTACTGCTACCTCTCCTAGACACTTCCATACTTTCACTGGTATGTCATCAGGACCAACTGCCTTTCCACTCTTCATCCTGTTCAATGTCCCCCACTTCACCCTTACTAATGTTTGCTACTTCCTGGTCCTCAAGTGACCTCTTCTACTCTTTTTTTTTCTCTCTCTCTCATTTTCCTCATTCATCAGCTCTTCAAAGTAATCTTTTCATCTTCCCAGCACACTTCTGTCATCAGTCAGTTTGTTTCCCACTCTGTCCTTAATCACTCTAACTTGCGGCACATCCTTCCCATCTCTATTTCTCTGCTGTGCCAACCTGTATAAATCATTTTCTCCCCCCTTACTGTCCAGCCTAGCATACAAGTCATCATACACCCTCTATTTGGCCTTTGACACCGCAACCTTCGCCTTACGCTGTCTCCCTGTACTCCTGTTTACTCTCTTCAGTCCTCTCTGTGTCCCACTTCTTCTTAGCTGACCGCTTCCTTTGTACACCCTCATGCACTTCCTCATTCCACCACCAAGTCTCCTTATCTACTGTCCTTCCAGATGACACACCAAGAGCTCTCCTACCTGTCTCCCTGATCACATAAGCTGTCTTTGTCCAGTCATGTGGAAGCACTTCCTGACCACCCAAAGCCTGTTTCAACTCCTTCTTGAAGACGACACGACACTCTTCGTTGTTCAGCTTCTACCACATTGTCTTCTGCTCTGCTTTTGCCTTCTTCACCTTTCTCAGCATCAGCATCATCCTGCACACCACCATCCTATGCTGTTTGGCAACACTCTCACCCACTACTACTTTGCAGTCACTGACTTCCTTCAAATTATATTGCCTCCACAAGATGTAGTCTACCTGTGTGCTCCTACCTCCGCTTTTATAAGTGACCCTATGCTCCTGTCTCTTCTGGAAGAAAATATTCACCACAGCCATTTCCATCCTTTTTGCAAAATCTACCAAAATCTGTCCTTATGTGTTCCTGTCCTGGATACCAAACCTGCCCATCACTTCCTCGTCCCCTCTGTTGCCTGCACCAACATGTCCATTGAAGTCTGCACCAATCTTTCTCTTTCACCTCTGGGGGTACTCTGCATCACTTCATCTAACTCACTCCAGAATCTCTCCTTCTCTTCTAGCTCACATCCTGCCTGTGGGGTATAAGTCGGGGTGTCATTGAAAACCTATTATTGGTATCGATATATTGATAAAAAAAATTCTGATGTATTGATACATTAGAATATTGCTGTACTGTTCCATAAATGCGTTAAATAGAACAGACAAAGATATATTACAATAGTTTGTATCATGCATTGAATATTTTATAATAAAGTGACCAATTACTGAAGCCAAATCTGAAATAAAAAACAGGAAATAGTTTTCCACCGACAAGATTTTAATTAACACCTTTTTGTATTTAACAAATCTCTAAACACTTGTTTACCAGTTAATTTCAAGCAAGTTGTTTCTATTCTACAAGCACTTGTCAATTGAAAAATTTCAAAGATACAGTATGCATTTTTACAATTCATAATTATGATGTAAGATGCTGCACATATCTGCAATATCCGGTGATAAGTGTCTGTTCTTGTTCAAAATGTTCCCTGCTGTTGTGAGAACACGCGCTCTGACGGCACACTAGAAGCAGGGACGGCCCATTTACCATGCAGAGAGGCGGGACGTAACATTTACTCGGGGTGTCATTGAAAATTGCATTTACTACAGACACTGTCATGAACACAGGAAGCTTGGACCAACACTGGACTCTACACTAAGCAGATTTTCGACTGAAACTATATAACGTGTTTTGGTACATTGTTTTATTTATTAAAAGATACCGCTTGCTCTAGTGTTATTTAAATTAAAACAGCTTTGTATGAAATTTAATATAAGATGGATTTTATATAACATTAGAAGTATCGATATCCGTTTTATAGGTATCGATTATCGATCGACATAATTATATCGGCCATATTCCGATTGTCAATGACATCCCTAGGCATAAGCACTAACAACATTGAACATCACACCTTCAATATCTAACTTGAGACTCATCACTCTGTCTGACACTTTGTTCCAACATTCAAAGTCCCTACTCTCAGTCCGAGACTTATGCCTTTCCTCTTCTCTCTCTGCCTACGGACACGCCTCCCGCCTCCTCTTCTTCGAACAACAGTAGTCCAATTTCCATCAGCACCCTGTTGGTTGACAGCACTGGTGTCGGTCGTTGTTAACCCGGGCCTCGACCAATCCAGGATGAAATTAGTATTGACGGTTCCTCTTTTGATTGTTTGTATTGATTTATTGTATTGACTGTATCTCTCCACATGTTCAATTCCATTCCGGTTCACAGCACTGTGGATAATTCATATTGCCGCAAAGCAGCATTGCATAGTGAAATAAATATGAAGAATTTCAACATTTCACTAATGCAGCCGTGAGGGAGGGGCACAAGTCAGTGTCTCTCCCTCACGCCGGTCCCAAGCCCGAATAAATGCAGAGGGTTGCGTCAGGAAGGGCATCTGGTGTAAAACAAATTCCAAATAAAAATGCAAGTCACAACAAAAAATTTCATACCGGATCTGTCGAGACCCGGCTTAACAACGACCGCCATCAGTGCCGTCAACCAACAGGGTGCTGGTGGAAATTGGACTACTGTTGGTCGAAGAAGAGGCAGGAGGCGTGTCCATAGGCAGAGAGAGAAGAGGAAAGGCATGAGTCTTGGACTGAAAGTAGGGACTTTGAATGTTGGAACTATGATATGAAAAGGTAGAGAGCTGGCTGACATGATGCAGAGGAGGAAGGTGGATATACCGTGTGTTCAGGAGACCAGGTGGAAAGGTAGCAAGGTTAGAAGCTTAGGAGCAGGGTTTAAGCTGTTTTATCATGGTGTGGATGGGAAGAGAAATGGAGTAAGAGTCATCTTGAAAGAGGGGTTTGTCAGGAATGTTCTAGAATTGAAAAGAGTGTCAGACAGAGTGATGAGTCTCAAGTTAGAAATTGAAGGTGTGATGTTCAATGTTGAGTGCTTATGCCCCACAGGCAGGATGTGAGCTAGAAGAGAAGAAGAGATTCTGGAGTGAGCTAGTTGAAGTGATGCAGGGTATCCCCAGAGGTTAAAGAGTGGTCATTGGGGCAGGAAACAGAGGGGACGAGGAAGTAATGGGCAGGTTTGGTATCCAGGACAGGAACGCAGAAGGACAAGTGTTGGTCGATTTTGCAAAACGGATGGAAATGGCTGTGTGTAAGAACTCTCCGTGGAGGAAGCTCTTAGGTAAACCTGCACGATCTGGATTCCTGCAGCTCAACGTCTAGGAGTACTCCGGGAGCAACAGACAACGAACCACACGAGTGAAATCAGTCTGGTTTATTCATCAGAAGCTCATCGAACACATGCAGTGTCAGCTTATTAATACAGAGGGATGTGCATGCAAAGCAATAATTGCATGTTCACAAAGCATTAACATGTATATGTTTGTGCCCTGCGGCACTTAACATTTGGGGATGTGCGTGCAAAGCAGTAATTGCGTGTTCACAAAGCATTTCCATATATATGCAAAGCAATTCCTCATTGTTACATTGTTACTTTCCGAATCCCACACCCTAACCGAAACAGGAACACCCACCCAACAGTTTCATGTGCCTGGCGCACATGTCACAATTACTCGAAGAGCAGGAAGCTTTAGATACACAGAAGTTACAATACACACATAGTTGCATCTCATTTATCCTATCAATTTATTCCATCAATCCCCTCTTTTATACTATGAAAAAATGTATGAATTCTGTAGCGACACGCCGGAGCCCTCTCTTTCTTGTGGCATTCCAGAGGTGTTTTTTTCTTCGTGTGGAATGTTGGACACCGTAGGGAAGAAACCAGGCCGTGGTTGCGCCGAGGCTGGTGCTTGAAGGGCAGGCATCGCCCTTCGCCCACGTACCTCGGGGCTCCGGTAGGCTTCCCGTCCGGATGTATCCAAGCACTACACACACACACACACACGACGTATTCTTGGTTTCATAGTCATCGCCGGATGTTTCCACACGACGTATTCTTGGGTCCACAGTCATTGCCGGATGTATCCACACGACGTATTCTTGGGTCCATAGTCATCGACAGAGGCGGAGAGCAGGCGGGTATATCGGGGTTTGCTGAAGGAACTGGCAAGGGCCCAGATTCGATTCATCAAATACCTAAAAATACAGGGTCCAAACACGCAAACCAACAACAAACATATACATACAGGAACAAGCATGGTTAAAACGGGGTAAACATGCCGAAAAGAGAGTGGAGGAATCCCCAGCCATAGTTTGGACTTTCGTCGCATCGCACGTCACGCATTTTATAATGTGGTGTAATTATCCCGTGCTGAGGTATATACATACGGGGTTCCTCCTTCATGGGGAAAGAGAGAGCAAACAATACATTCTTCCTGGGTCACATCTCGTTTTACCGTGAAATTCAAATACTGCCAGAACATGTTATTTTCTGGATGACGGTAAGGTGTGCACCAACCCGGGACCACGCATAGTAGCTCGATTAAGAGCAGGGCATAAGATGTATACATAACTTGGATTTTAAATGGGCGTTATCCAACCCGTGTGCGAGAGGATGTGGTGATGATCCTTCGGTATCTGGATCAGGTCCAGACGAGTAGTTCATTCACCCCAGAAGGGCTGGTATCTCGAGACCTGAAAGAGAGGTAACGAGGACAAAAATTTCACAAATACAAAGTGCACTTAATACATCATTGTGGACTTTTCTTCAGTCTGGTAGCATGGATCCACTGCGGAAAGAGGTCGGTTAGTACGGCGGTACGAGTAACAGCGAGTATCTCCGTGGGCTCACTGTAAGGGGTGTCTCTCAAAGGGGAATTTAGTTTCGCAATTTTTTTGACCAGCACCTTGTCTCCTACCTTAAAGGCGTAGGGCGCTTGTGTCTGCGGGGCCCGAAGTATTCTGATTAGTGCGTTTCCAATAGTCGTTGAGGACCTTAACAAGGCCCACGGCATACTCGCTCATGTGTATATCTAAGTCTTCCGTCCCCAAAGCCTGCTTTCCCTTCCTCCAAGGAGCGGGAAAGTGTCTCCCCATTACCACTTCGTAAGGAGATTCCCTAAGGCCACTGTGAGGTCATTCGCAGATCCGCCAAAACCACGGGTAGTACTGAAACCCAATTCCTTGATCCAGTGGCGTGCATTGCCTTCTGTAATTTCCCTTTAATTGTTCTGTTTGTTCGTTCCACGATTCCGGAGGACTGAGGGTGATATGGGACATGAAAACGCCAATTGATCTTTAGCTCTTGGGCCAACAGTTGAGTGACTTTTGAGGTGAATGGTGTGCCTTTGTCCGAATCAATTCCCAACGGGAGGCCATATCTGGGAATAATTTTTTGTGATAACTTTTGAACCACTACTCGGGCGTTTTCGTTCCCACATGAGAAAGCTTCGACCCACCGGGAAAATTTATCCACGATAACCAATAGATATTTAAAGGGGCCCTGCCGGGGCATGTGAGTAAAATCTATCTGCCACTCCTGGAAGGGAGTATCTAGTTTCGGCAGATGCTGATGTGATGCGTGTGGTTTGGACACATTTTCTGTGCATAAATCAGGCATTTGTCCAGAATGCTGTGTACCGTAGAGGCTAGTTGTCGTATACAAAAATCTTTTTCCATATCTGTCACCACCCCTCTTTGACCGCGATGTGTAGGCCCATGAAACTCACAGACAAGGAAAGGAAGACAGTGCGTGGGCAGACATAAGCGACCGGTCGAATCGAGTAGAATGTCGTCCCCCGAGGGCTGAGAGCCATGCGAAGACCAAAAATCAGTGTCTTCTGTGGACGCCGAAGACTGAAGGGATTTCAGATCCAAGTCAGGGAGGAGGGCGCTAAGCATGTGTGAGGTTGACACCAGCGCGGGCTGCAGGAACCGATGGAACTGCATGGAGCCGAGCAAGGCAACCTGTTTAGCCGCGCAGTCAGCCAAAGAGTTACCTCGTGCCTCATCAGTGTGGTCAGAGGAATGACCGCGGGTCTTTACGATCGCTAAATGGAGCGGGAGATTGCAGGACACAATAAGGTCCTGGACTAAGGTGGAATGTGAAATGGTCTTACCGTCAGCAGCAGTGAAACCACGAGATTGCCAGATACGGCCGAAATCATGCGCTACCCCGAAAGCATAACGAGAGTCAGTGTATATAGTAACGTCCTGGTCGGAGGCGAGAGTGCATGCCCGAGTGAGCGCGTATAACTCCGCTGCTTGAGTGGAATTAAAGGGGAGCGAGTACGCTTCCAAAACTTGGTCCGGTAAGGAACATACCGCGTAGCCGCAGAGGAACACTCCGTAGGAGGGTTTCGAGCATGACCCATCTACAAACAGGGAGAGACCTGTGGAGAGAAGCGTGGATAATAAGTTTGACCTAATACTGGTGTCATGGACAATGGTGTCCATGCAGTCATGTCCCAACGGTTCGCAGTCATCTTGAGCATTAAGCAGGTGCTGTAGGGCCTGGGCCACGTTATCTAGGGAAGAGGAACAAGAGATGGTTAGATTATCAGTAGCACAAAGGATGGCCTCGTAACCTGAGCGACGTTGAGAAGACATGTGTTGTGTAGACAGAGTATTAAGGATATGCCTAACCTGATGGCTGGTGTGTAAAACGAGTGGATGGGAGAGCACTATTTTTTGTGCTTCGAGAACTAACACCGCACTGGCAGCGACAGCGCGAAGGCAAGCAGGTAAACCCTGAGCTACAGTATCTAAAGTTTTGGAGAGGAAAGCACAGGGTCTCAGTCGACAGCACCCTGGTAGTCCCTGCCGAGGGAGGATAGGGTTGCACCGCTATCGATAACAAAAAGATATTCTACCCCAGTTAGTGACGTGGGAGAGATCACAAGCTCCTTCCCATCGGGAGACTAGATAAGCCGTAAATTGCGCGCTCAAGGTTTTTAACGCGTTGGGGTTATTCCTCCAATAGAGCGAGGAACGATAACGAGTCTGACGACGCCCCTCTTCCCCCGTCCTCTTCTATTTTTTTTTCTTTTCCTTACTCACTAATTTAGGTTTGGGGACACTCTGAGTCACCCTCTTTGGTTCGAAGAGTTTCTTAAGTTGTAACCAGTATGAGCGCATTTCATACCATTTTACATAAACCTCCTTCATGTATTCATAATCCCAGGAGGGGTTGCCCAATCCATCATAAATCATGCGATGTGCGGATGTCAGGGATCCTGCATCAAAAGTCCCCATTCGAGGGAAGTTTGGTACTTGGTCGAGTCCCTCCGTCCATCCGGCTAGATTACTAAGCCATGGTTCAGTATAATAAGCAAGACCACATCTATTCATCCATTCCTTGGGGGTTTCCCCTGGATTAGGCTTTGGGTAGGAATTTCCCATTATTTACCCACCACCCGAAATACGTTGGCATGCAGGAATACACGTGCACCTTTTGTATAGCACTCTTCCCAGTTATAGCAACTGAGGATAACCATCCCTTATGAAAAGGGGTTAAACCATCCCTTATAAAAAGGGGATAACCATCCCTTCTAAAGAAGGGGATAACAGACGCTCAGATACTGCTAAACAGGTAGTCAAACAAATCTTGTCTTACCTGATCAGGAGTATCACGTCGGGGTCACCAGATTGTAAGAACTCTCCGTGGAGGAAGCTCTTAGGTAAACCTGCACGATCTGGATTCCTGCATCTCAACGTCTAGGAGTACTCCGGGAGCAACAGACAACGAACCACACGAGTGAAATCAGTCTGGTTTATTCATCAGAAGCTCATCGAACACATGCAGTTTCAGCTTATTTATACAGAGGGATGTGCGTGCAAAGCAATAATTGCATGTTCACAAAGCATTAACATATATATGTTTGTGCACTGCGGCACTTAACACTTGGGGATGTGCGTGCAAAGCAGTAATTGCGTGTTCACAAAGCATTTCCATATATATGTTTGTGGCCTGCGGCACTTAACACTTGGCTAATTCCATTTCAAAGCAATTCCTCATTGTTACATTGTTACTTTCCGAATCCCACACCCTAACCGAAACACGAAACAGGAACACCCACCCAACAGTTTCATATGCCTAGCGCACATGTCACAATTACAAGAAGAACAGGAAGCTTTAGATACACAGAAGTTACAATACACACATAGTTTCATCTCATTTATCCTATCAATTTATTCCATCACTGTGGTAAATACTTTCTTCCAGAAGAGACAGGAGCATAGAGTGACTTATAAAAGCGAAGGTAGGAGCACACAGGCAGACTACATCTTGTGGAGGCAATGTAATTTGAAGGAAGTCAGTGACTGCAAAGTAGTAGTATCTGTGAGAGGGTCACCAAACAGCATAGGATGGTGGTGTGCAGGATGATAGTGAGGAAGGTGAAGGCGGCAAAGGCAGAGCAGAAGACAAAGTGGTGGACGCTGAAAAAGGAAGAGTGTCGTGTTGTCTTCAAGGAGGAGTTGAAAATGGCTTTGGGTGGTCAGGAAGTGCTTCCAGATGACTTGATAACTACAGCTAATGTGATCAGGGAGACAGGTAGGAGAATACTTGGTGTGTCATCTGGAAGGACAGGAGATAAGGAGACTTGGTGGTGGAATGAGGAAGTGCAGGCGTGTGTACAAAAGAAGAGGCTAGCTAAGTGGGACATAGAGAGGACTGAAGAGAGTAAACAGAAGTACAGGGAAACACGGTGTAAAGCGAAGGTAGCGGTGTCAAAGGCCAAACAGAGGGCGTATGATGACTTGTATGCTCGGTTGGAAAGTAAAGAGGGAGACAATTATATACTAGTCCTTCTCAAAAAATTAGCATATTATGATAAAGTTCATTATTTTCTGTAATGTACTGATAAAAATTAAACTTTCATATATTTTAGATTCATTGCACACCAACTGAAATATTTCAGGTCTTTTATTGTTTTAATACTGATGATTTTGGCATACAGCTCATGCAAACCCAAAATTCCTATCTCAAAAAATTAGCATATCATGTTCAGGTACTCTAAACGAGCTATTAACCTAATCATCTGAATCAACTAATTAACTCTAAACACCTGCAAAAGATTCCTGAGGCTTTTAAAAACTCCCAGCCTGGTTCATTACTCAAAACCACAATCAAGGGTAAGACTGCCGACCTGACTGCTGTCCAGAAGGTCATCATTGACACCCTCAAGCAAAAGGGTAAGACACAGAAAGAAATCTCGGAGTGAATAGGCTGTTCCCAGAGTGCTGTATCAAGCCACCTCAGTGGGACGTTTGTGGGAAGGAAAAAGTGTGGCAGAAAACGCTGCACAACCCGGAGAGGTGACCGGACCGTGAGGAAGATTGTGGAGAAGGGCCGATTCCAGACCTTGGGAGACCTGTGGAAGCAGTGGACTGGGCACCAGGTCAGCATTCCCCAGGTCAAGCCACTTTTGAACCAGAAACAGCGGCAGAAGTGCCTGACCTGGGCTACAGAGAAGCAGCACTGGACTGTTTTTCAGTGGTCCAAAGTACTCTTTTCAGATGAAGGCAAATTTTGCGTGTCATTCGGAAATCAAGGTGCCAGAGTCTGGAGGAAGACTGGGGAGAAGGAAATGCCAAAATGCCTGAAGTCCAGTGTCAAGTACCCATAGTCAGTGATGGTCTGGGGTGCCATGTCAGCTGCTGGTGTAGGTCCACTGTGTTTTATCAGGGGCAGGGTCAATGCAGCTAGCTATCAGGAGATTTTGGAGCACTTCATGCTTCCGTCTGTTGAAAAGCTTTATGGCGATGAAGATTTTCATTTTTCAGCACGACCTGGCACCTGCTCACAGTGCCAAAACCACTGGTAAATGGTTTACTGACCATGGTATTACTGTGCTCAATTGGCCTGCCAACTTTCCTGACCTGAAGGCCATAGAGAATCTGTGAGATATTGTGAAGAGAAAGTTGAGAGACACCAGACCCAACACTGTGGATGAGCTTATGGCCGCTATCGAAGCATCCTGGGCCTCCGTAACACCTCAGCAGTGCCACAGGCTGATTGCCTCCATGCCACGCCGCATTGAAGCAGTCATTTCTGCAAAAGGATTCCAGACCAAGTATTGAGTGCATAACTGAACATTATTATTTGAAGGTTGACACTTTTTGTATTAAAAACACTTTTTTCTTATTGGTCGGATGAACTATGCTAATTTTTTGAGATAGGAATTTTGGGTTTTCATGAGCTGTATGCCAAAATAATCAGTATTAAAACAATTAAAGACTTGAAATATTTCAGTTGGTGTGCAATGAATCTAAAATATATGAAAGTTGAATTTTTATCAGTACATTACAGAAAACAATGAAATTTATCAAAATATGCTAATTTTCTGAGAAGGACTTGTATGTATATATATGGGTTCAGCACAAGTAATTACATCACGCACATGCGTCACAGCCACAAATAGCCTTAAAGCCATATTGTGGAAGTTTTTCACCGAAAATAACAATATTGCACATATAATTTATAATACATGAGGAACAATTGCAAAAACACCCAGAACCACTCACTGAATTACTCACTTAAACATCACCCAGCTGAACATGCCCAGCCGGAAGAGGCTCAGCAGGGGAAACTGCAGAGCCAGCACGCGAAAGCAAACATTCAGAGAAGGTTCAGAATCACGTGACATACCTGACTTTTATTGTTATACTTACTATTACATGAATCCCTCACTTTCCACGGTTGATGGGGACTGAGATCCCCCTGTGACCATCGATTTCTGCCAAGTAGGGTCAACCCGCTGACTGACATATGTGTACATGTCTGTCTTCCTTTCGGCTTTTTCCCTTTTTACTTGGGAGTCGCCACAGCGAATCACCTGATTCGCACGTTTGATTTGGCAGAGGTTTCTCCATCGGATGCCCTTCCCGTCACAACCCTTTTAACAAGGGACAGAAACACGCTGACGACTTTGCAGCCTACTCTTTACGAAAGTCAGCAATGGTTCTTTTACATGCCTCTCACCATAGACAGTGAGAAACATGGCCCACCTTTGATAACCCAGTTCGCTGCACTGGGGGGGGGACAGTGACAACCTTGTGGAGTGTGGGACTTGAACCCTCAACCTTTGGATCAGTGATCCAGCACCCTATACCACTCGACCACCACTGCCCTCCTGCCGTCTACTCTGAAACGTTTTTTAAAAATAAATTTGAAATAATTTTTTTTATTTTTAGGATTGTGCAGTTTTATTCATCTTCATATTAACAGGAAACTTCAGATAAGTGATCATAATTGTTGTTTTAGACAGAGAACAATGTACATGGCTGCTAAGCGCTTGTGTACCTAGTATGCATGGGTGACCCGGTTTTGTTGTCGAGGCTCGATTTGCATTTCTGTGCATTTCTTAGTTTCAACAAATGTCGGATTCAAAATAAGCTTATTTATAAACAACTGTACACATTCGTTACAATGTCTAAGCGGCAAGGAAATATAATAATATAATAGGACTTTTTCAGCAAGAGATCTAAAATACAACGTACACAACTTCTTTTACTTTCGGCTGCTCCCTTCAGGGGTCGCCACAGCAAATCATCCGCCTCCACCTCACCCTGTCCTCCGCATCTTCTTTTCTGACTCCAACGATCTTCATGTCTTCCTTCACCACATCCATAAATCTCTTCTTTGGTCTTCCTCGAGGCCTTCTGCCTGGTAGTTCCAACCTCAGCATCCTACTGCCAATATACTCACTATCCCTCCTCTGAACATGTCCAAACCATCTCAATCTAGCCTCTCTGACTTTGTCTCCAAAACATCTTACGTGGGCTGTCCCTCTGATATACTCATTTCTGATCCTATTCATCCTCGTTACTCCCAGAGAGAACCTCAACATTTTCATCTCCGCTACCTCCAGCTCTGCCTCCTGCCTTTTCCTCAGCGCCACTGTTTCTAAGCCATACAACATCGCTGGCCTCACCACCGTCTTGTACACTTTTCCCTTCATTCTTGCTGACACTCTCCTATCGCACATCACACCAGACACTTTTCTCCAACCATTACAGCCTGCCTGCACACGCTTCTTCACCTCTTTTCCACACTCTCCATTACTCTGGATTGTTGAGCCTCAGTACTTAAAATCCTCCACCTTCGTTATCTCTGCTCCCTGTAACATCACCGTTCCTCCTGGGTCCTTCTCATTCACACACATGTATTCTGATTTTCTGAGGCTAACCTTCATTCCTCTCCTTTCCAGGGCATACCTCCACCGCTCTAGATTTTCCTGCACTTGTTCTCTGCTCTCACTACAGATCACAATGTCATCTGCAAACATCATAGTCCATGGAGATTCTTGTCTCACCTCGTCTGTCAGCCTGTCCATCACCATAGCAAACAAGAAGGGGCTCAGGGCTGACCCTTGATGCAGTCCCACCTCCACCTTGAATTCGTCGGTCACACCGACAGCACACCTCACCACTGTCTTACATCTCTCATACATGTCCTGCACCACTCTAACATACTTCTCTGCCGCTCCAGACTTCCTCATGCAATACCACAGTTCTTCTCTTGGCACCCTGTCATATGCTTTTTCCAGATCCACAAAGGCACAATGTAGCTCCCTCTGACCTTCTCTGTACTTCTCTATTAACATCCTCAAAGCAAACATTACATCTGTGGTGCTCTTTCTTGGCATGAAACCAAACTGTTGTTCACAAATGCTGACCTCTGCCCTTAGTCTAGCTTCCACGATTCTTTCCCATAACTTCATCGTATGGCTCATCAACTTTATCCCTCTGTGGTTGCTGCAACTCTGTACGTCTCCCTTGTTCTTAAAAATGGGCACCAGTACACTTCTCCTCCACTCCTCCGGCATCTGCTCACTCTCTAGTACCTTGTTGAATGTTCTTGTCAGAAAATCTACTGCTACCTCTCCTAGACACTTCCATACCTCCACAGGTATATCATCAGGACCAACTGCCTTTCCATTCTTCATCCTCTTCAATGCCCTTCTCACTTCACCCTTTCTGATCTTTGCTACATCCTGCTCCTCAATGGTCACCTCTTTTTTTCTCTCTCATTTTCCTCATTCATCAGCTCTTCAAAGTACTCTTTCCATCTTCCCAGCACACTTCTGTCATCAGTCAATACATTTCCCTCTCTGTCCTTTATCAATCTAACTTGCTGCACGTCCTTCCCATCTCTATTTCTCTGCTGTGCCAACCTGTATAGATCATTTTCTCCCTCTTTACTATCCAACCTATCATACAAGTCATCATACGCCCTCTGTTTGGCCTTCGCCACTGCTACTTTCGCCTTACGCTGTGTCTCCCTGTACTCCTGTTTACTCTCTCTGGTCCTCTCAATGTCTCACTTCTTTTTAGCTAACCTCTTCCTTTGTACACACTCCTGCACTTCCTCATTCCACCACCAAGTCTCCTTATCTACTTTCCTTCAGGAGGACACACCAAGTACTCTTCTACTTGTCTCCCTGATCACATTTGCTGTGGTTGCCCAGTCATCTGGAAGCACTTCCTGGCCACCCAAAGCCTGTTTCAACTCCTCCTTGAAGACCTTTTTCAGCTTCCACCACTTTGTCTTCTGCTCTGCCTTTGCCTTTTTCACCTTTCTCACCATCAGAGTCATTCTGCACACCACCATCCTATGCAGTTTGGCAACACTCTCACCCACTATGACTTTGCAGTCACTGACTTCCTTCAAATTACATCGCCTACACAAGATGTAGTCTACCTGTGTGCTCCTACCTCCGCTTTTATAAGTCACCCTATGCTCCTGTTTCTTCTGGAAGAAAGTATTCACCACAGCCATTTCCATCCTTTTTGCAAAATCTATCAACATCTGTCCTTCTGCGTTCCTGTCCTGGATACCAAACCTGCCCATCACTTCCTCGTCCCGTCTGTTGTCAACATGTCAACATGTCCATTGAAGTCTGCACCAATACCACTCTTTCACCATTGGCGGTACTCTGCATTACTTCATCTAAGTCACTCCAGAATCTCTCCTTCGCTTCTAGCTCACATCCTGCCTGTGGGGCATAAGCACTAACAACATTGAGCATTACACCTTCAATTTCTAACTTGAGACTCATCACTCTGTCTGACACTCTTTTCACTTTTAGAACATTCCTGACAAACTCCTCCTTCAAGATGACTCCTCTTCCCATCCACACTGTGATAAAATAGCTTAAACCCTGCTCCTAAGCTTTTAGCTTTGCTACCTTTCCACCTGGTCTCCTGAACACACAGTATGTCCACCTTCCTCCTCTGCATCATGTCAGCCAGCTCTCTACCTTTTCTTTGCATAGTTCCAACATTCAAAGTCCCCACTCTCAGTCCTAGACTCATGCCTTTCCTCTTCTCTCTCTGCCTATGGACACGCCTCCCACCTTTCCTTCTTCGACCAACAGTAGTCCAATTTCCATCAGCACCCTGTTGATTGACAGCACTGATGGCGGTCGTTGTTAACCCGGGCCTCGACCGATCCGGTATGGGGGTAATACTTCTGATTTGCATCATAAATGTTTGGCATTGGTTTTACGTCGGATGCCCTTCCTGACACAACCCTCTGCATTTCTCTGGGCTTGGGACCGGCATGAGGGGGAGAGACACTGGTTAGTGCCCCCCCCACCTCATGGCTGCATTACAACGTACACAACTAACACAAGGTAAACACACAGTTGTGATTGTTAACAGATAGCCTACCAGGGCCCGCCCTCTGATCTATATCAAACCATCTTTACCATATCACCGGCACAATGACGGAAAATATCTTTGTCTGGCTACAAAAAAAGTTGTCAAGGTGAACTTTTTGGCGATATATAAATGCTTTGTTCAAAATCATGTTCTTACAAATATTTATGCAATGTCAGTAGCAAATACGCTTTAAAAGTTCACAATAACGGCAACCTTTATCCATGATTAATCCTGTATGAATCATTCTCCATCATTCTGATGCTTTCAACAAATTCCGCTTGCTTGATTTGTATGGCTGTAGCAAAGCTGCACTGTTTTACGTCGCCCTCGCACGGCTTATGGCCAAACTACATGCCAGGTGAATACCACATAAAGATGATATAATGTCTTGTCTTGTCTTCCTTTCGGCTTTTTCCCTTTTACTCGTGAGTCGCCACAGCGAATCATCTGATTCGCACGTTTGATTTGTGTTGAGTCCGTTGAATGCGGAAGAAGACGATTGGAGACTGGTTTTGAGTTGAATATGAGAAGCTTTATTGCGTCGTCTGCAGAGGACGGAGACCCAAACATGCATAAAAGACACGCTAGTTAAGGTCTAAGGTCTCACTTGCGGGTATGTGCTTTTAAGGGCTTCAGAGCAGGTTCCTTCTTCCTGGTTTGGGACTGGGTCTACGCTGTGTTGTCTCAACAGGATGCGATAAGTCTGGGCTCTATCCGGGTGCATCACAACCCCCAAACACCCCCCACCTCCACACACATCAGTTTCACCCTGTCGCCTCCTGACCGCAGAAGGCTCAGTGTGTCACAGGTGTCTAAGCATGCACTTTTGTTTAAGTAAGCATTTTTACAATAGACATGAAGAATGGCCCCTTAAGCCCATCATTTGATCATTCTCAGCCAGCATTTAAGTATAGCAAAACACAGAGAAATAAATCACCATTATACAGTTATATAAAGCAGTATTTGCACCAGAGAACATGATAATATGATGCACTTTTACATTTTCCCCCTTTTGATCTCCTATAGGAGATCAACCGAGGAACCACTCATGACAAGAAAATAGGACAGCAGAGAAAACGTACACAACCTTATTCAAAATCAAAGCAAATAGAAAAGCTGTATAAAAAGGCAAATATGGAATCCATAAAAATCTAAGCAAAATATGATATCTGTAAAAACTCTAACTGCATGCAAAGCTGTCCACAGGAAAACCTAATCAGAACCGGGCTCTAAGTGCGACTTCGTCTACCAGAGACCCCGGCGAAAGGAGCGCTTCCGACTCGGCTAGCAACTGAGGAAATTGATATGGAGGGGGAGGAAGAGGACCCCCTTTTTCCAGGGTGGAAGAGATGCACCTGATACATAGGGAACGAATGCAAGGGATACAGCGGCAGCCACATAGGGCGAGGAGTCCGGCCACCGAGATGATGGATATCACAACTGAAACGATCAAGCCTTTCCACTTACCGAAGTGTCTGTCCAGCCAATTAAGCATGACATTATCAACGCCTGAGTGTTCCTTCAGTTCGGTGGCCAGAGTCCGCAGCCCGTCCAAGGCCTTCGTGACAGACCCGTCTGGCGCGGTGTTATTGGGTAGGAAGGTGCAGCACTCTTCCCCAAACATGAAGCAAACGCCATCGTGGGCACTAAGTAAAAAATCTATAGCCATGCGGTTTTGATAGGTCATAAGTGAATTGGCCCTGAGCTCGGCTGCCAGTCCTTCCACGGCATCCCTGGTAAGATTGGTCAATCGTTGAACATTATAATGGATATAAATACACATCAGTGGACTCGAGCAAAGACCCCATCTGGTTTTACCTTCCATGTAGAAACTAGCAAGCTAAACCTTCAATATGACAGAGTAAATTCTTCACTGTATTCAAGGGAGGGTCACGCGCTACACCTTAGAGCTTACGACCTTCAGTACTCTTTGTCACACAACTCAAAGCAAAAGCACATTACAAAATAGTTAAAACGATATAATTGGAATAACACTCTTCAAAACTTGCGTTGGTAGCTTGGCACGCTACTTGTTGCAAGGGCGCGTTGTTCCTCCGCCTTGCCGTGAGGGTGAGGGTTAGACTACCTCACCCCCTTTTGCCACCCAGGGATTATTCTGCCCTGCGCTGTTGGTGGTCTTTGCTTGTCACCGGCCGGTGATGAGGTTGCTGCTTCACACAGGACCCTGTGTGTGTTGACGAGTGATCTGGAGGGAGCTTCTGCCGCTGCGCACTGGCTCCAGTGATACCAGGTGTCGCCCTTGCTATCCAGCCGGATGGCGTATGAGGTGCGCTCTTTGACCTTGTAGGGTCCTGTCCACCTTGGCTCCATCCACTTTCGCTTGAGGACTTTCAGGAGGACCCACTCTGTGTCTGGAGGGCCGCCGGTAGACGCCTGGTACTGCTCCCTCACTTGATCTGAAAAGGCTGCAACAAGACTTTGCAATTCACGATAGTATTGTTTATGGGTTAGGTTTTGTCAGTCAGTGTCCAGTGCTGTGTGTGGTCCAGGAAATGGTCTACCGGTCTGTAGTTCGTGTGGAGTCAAGTGTGTGCTTTGGTCGATGGAGCTCCGGATAGATAGTAAAGCCAATAGTAAGGCATCTAGCCATGTCATTTTGGTCTGTGCACAGATTTTAGCCAATTTATCCTTGATGGTTCTGTTCATTCTCTCAACCTTACCTTGTGACTTTGGGTGGTATACGGAGCCAAATTTATGGGTCAGCCCCAACATGGTTTCCACCTTTTGGAGGTCTTTATTTTTAAAATGAGTCCCATTGTCTGATCTTACCTTTTCAGGAAACCCGTGTAGAGGGATGTAGTGGTTAACCAGACATTTAACCACGGAGGCGCTGACCTCCTTTCTGGTGGGCCATGCTTCGGGCCACCCCGAGTAGCTATCTACGCAAACCAGTAAGTATCGATACCCCTTAACCATGATATTCATGTCAGTATAATCGAAGATTATCTGTTTCCCTGGCTTCGTTAGCAATGGAAAACTCCCGGAGGTGGTTTCACCGTTAGTCTGGGGTTATATTGAGTGCACCCTTCACATGTTTGTACAAAATGTTTAATCATATCCTTCAAAAATGGATGCCACCAATTATTCAGATTCTTCATCATCTGCACTGTCCCCACGTGCCCTATGCCTCGTCGGAGTGCTGCTACCACTCCTAATATTTGCGCTCTCTGAGCTGACTGTTGCTCTACAAGTTTCTTAGCTTCCACTGTTACCATCCCCTGTGGTGTCTGTTCTACTACCGCATATGCTGCTATGAGTCCATGTTTATCATGTCTGTAACAACAACCGTCCTTATATAGGTTCCTGGCGTCTGGTATAGGGTCTGAGTACAGTCCTTCCCTGACCGTGGTCATCTGAGTCGCTTTATCTGCGCATTCATGCGGTTTCCCTAACCCCATCTGGTCCGCCATGTTGACGCCCTCGTGTGTGAAGTGTAAATTTGGAGCTTCTTGCATCCTGCATATCCTTTGTCTGAGTGGTGTTAATGTGAAGGTCTGTGAGTTCACATACGCCACAACACTATGTGTGGTCAGCTCATGTAAGGGGTGGTTCATGACGATGTGTGCTGTTTTTTGAATGAGTTTTGTGACTCCGGCCGCATGCTGTGTGCAAATTGGGTGTCTTTTCTCGGTCTTGTCCAGCATGACGCTGAGGTACATTAATACTTGTCTATCTCCTCCTTTTTTCTGGAACAGCACCCCATTGATGCATGTGGCTGTTCCAGAAACATCAAGGTACAACGGTTGTGATAAATCTGGGATAGCCAAATCAATGCAAGTGAACCAGCAATGTGCTGGGTCGAGACAGATCAGAGCAACATATGAATTAGGCACCGGAACCGTTGCTGTTAGAAGGACGGCGTTGATGGCCCTCAAATTGTGTGCCATGCGATACTTTCCCGTCCCCTTCTTTTCTACAGGGAGAATAGGTGTATTCCAATCAGAGGACGAAGGTTCCAATACCCCCCTTTTTAATAAACTTGCTACCGTGTCCGCAATCCCTGCCTCAGCTAGTTGTTTATGCGGGTATTGTCTGATCCAAATTGGCTCTGTCGAGGTCAGTTCAAAAGTAACGGGTTCACATTGTACTAGTCCGACGTCAGTAGGGCCTTGTGTCCACAATGTGTCTGGAAGTTCGTCCAATAGTGCCACCGCCTCTGGATGGTCAGTTTTTTCCCTGCCATGATGCCTAGATTTGTGTGCGTGTTCTAAGATCGCCATATCTGAAGCGGTCATCTCAATGCAGTACCATATTTATGGTGGGCGAAAAGGTGACATGTTGCCATTGTGTGAGTTTCCAATCAGTGTGGGCTTTGGCCCTTTTAACAATGGTGCCCAATTCTTTAGCCTGATGCGCTGGATGCAATGCCAGTGAGACATGTGGTGCAGCCTCGTCCGACATTTCATACCAGGCCATTTGTTCGAATGTTAGATCTACCCCTGCCGCCACCCCCTCGGGAGCCACATAAATATTGCGTGTAATTATCTGCCATTCTGTCCCCTCAATTTGGGAAGCAAAATCGTCTTCGTAACCTTGGTTCGAGTGCCTGTCATCGAACAGAGTGACGTGTGGTGCATCGGGAGGCGAGACATAGGGATGGATCCGAGAGACCCAGGGTTTCCACTGGAGAAAGGTGGAGAGAACCCCTTGGTGTGCCTGTGTTTCTGGCTGTAGTACACCCCAGTAGATGTCGGCATGTGGTTCAACGAGAGGCTGCATTATGTAATGTCCTGTGACCCTATAGGGCGAGTGGCCGCATGACAACTTGGTGCCGTCTGGAAACGAGACAGTCAGTCCATCTGGGTCGCACATGATGGTAGCTCCTAGGGAAACCAGCAGGTCCCTCCCTAGTAAGTTGGTTGGTGTGTTAGGGGAATATACAGACGAGTGCAACAGTCTTTGGAGGCCTATACGAGTGTCCAAAGGTACGGTTGTAGGCAGCGTGGTTGGTACCCCAGAGAAACCCATTACAGTAATCGAGTGCTGTGTTAAACAATGTCTCTTTGGCATGGTGCAAATGGAGGACAAAGTGGCGCCTGTGTCAACCAAAAAAGTCATTGATCTGTTTTCAACTGTGACCATCAGCACAGGTTCTGCCGTCACCTGCTCGTCTGGGTGTCTCTGTGGGGTGTCTGTTGGTGTTCCTAGTCTCCTCACATGGGAAGCTGAGTGGGTCGACCAGCTGGCGGCGGGAGTTGTGGTGTCGAGCTTCCTGTTCCTCGGCCTCTCCCTCGTTGGCCGTAATCCCCTCTTTGTACGCAGGCCGGACAATCCCGGGCCCAGTGGTTTGGATCACCACAGACATAGCAAACCTGGTTGTTCCCTTACCATCCCCCCCCAGGTACTCCCCTGTAGCCTCCCCTCTGCATGCCCCTGCCTCTGCCTCTGTACTGCAGTTGGTGTGAAGGATATGTTGTGTATTTAGGTGGTTGCTGTGATTGGGGTGGCTCCCAAGCAGGGACGGGGTATGAATCTAAAGCTTCAGCTATCATTTGTCTATGTTGTTCGCAAGGTTTCTGTTTTTTGTCATTCGCTTCTTGCCTAGCTTTGTTTAATTGAAGTTTTAGGAGCTGTGACTGCAGCTCTTTTATTTCTGATTGATCGCTTTGGTTCTTGTCCTGCGCCTGGGTCAGGTGGTGCACCAAATGTTTGTCCCAGACATGGGAGTCTGCTCCAGCCATGTCCAGGTTGTTTATCATTAGATTTTTCACCGCCTCGGGTACCCCGTTAAGTACGGCCTGGAGGAACCATTCCATCTGTATGCCCTGATTGCCTGGGTGGCAACCCGTCAATTTTGTCCACGTCTCCGTGGATTGGGTTAGGTACTCCCTCGGGTTCTGATCGGGGTTCTACTTCAGTTTTGGCATAACCGTAGACCGGGGCAGTGGGAATTTAATCCTCATTGCCTGGCCTATCTTGGTGCTGTGTGCGGTGAATGGTGTGCTGTCGGGAACTCCTGTGGTTTTCGCGTCTACCTCAATGCCTCTAAAGTCGGTGGGGGCCATGCACCGCACTCCTATGGCCCTGAAATCTCCGATCGCTAAGGTGTGTCCGGCTGTGAGTGTGTCCAATTTGGCCAGTCACATGTTCCCGCCGTCTACTACAGGAGGCAGTTTGTCCACTATGGCCTGTATATCTCCCACCCCAAAAGGTTTGTACCTTGGCCCCATGCCCGGTATGGTGGTCAAGGGAAACTGTGTGGTGTGTTCCGACCCTGTCAGGTTTTTTTTTTTTTGGTTTGCTCGGACCGTCGAGGTACCGGCCTATGTGCCAGTAGTCCTTCCACCTCCATGACCAAGTCCAACTAACGGTTTGCTGTCTTAATTAAGTCCTCGTTCAACATGTCTACATACTCTTCTCAGTCGCCCTCCGGCTCGTCCAACTCTGTCAGACCCTTGTCACTATCTTCCTCCTCTACTTCTTTGTCTTTGCCCCTTTTTTTTCTTTTTCACTTGCTTTTTCTTTCTCTTGTTTTTGTTTCTTCTCTTCCTTTTCTCTTTCTTTTTCTGTATTATCTTCACAGTTCTGCCTAATAGCGCCCTGTAATTCTATTAATCTTGTTACATTTAACTGTCCGTTGAATAAATACTTAGTAACCCATAAATCTAAATATTTATTTCTATGAGGTGCCTGTTTTTCTACTGCTTTCCGATCTCCACATTCTAATTTATCTCTAGGTTTACTGTTTTTACCCCCCATTTTAACCCAATTTGGACCAGTGGTTTGTTGCACCTAGGGTGTCCTAACACTGGTTTATCTTTTCCTATGGGACAACGATTAATTATTTCTGTGGTAACCCTCAAGCTTCTACCTTTTCAGGCGGAGGGTTCTTGCCTCTGCATCCACAAAAAAACTCGTTGTATTGATCCCACAGTTGTTTATATGAGGAGGTTAATCAAGGATTACATCCTCCATTCACACACACATTCATTCATCCATGGCCGTTCAGTTTATAGACAGGGGAGTCCGCCCTCCCTTCTTTCCCTGATAAACCGAGCTCATTCACTTATTTTTAAAAGAAATTAACTCACCCCGTGTCTCCTCCTCGGCTTGCCGTTAACCCTTGGATCCCTGCGGACGGGTGGATCCTCCCGGTCCCAAATAGGGTCTGATGTCAACTCACTCTTGAGTTGCCTTGGCCAAGGATTTCACCGGTGTCTACTCCGTCAGCAGGAATCGTCGAGTATGTTGGCATCCGGCTCGAAGGACCAAGTTAATGTCAGGTTCGCTCCTTTGACTTTCGGGGTCGTCTCCTTCAACTGGAGACGGTGAAGATGCGTGACACTCTGCCAGCAGACCGCGAGATCCGTCCACCCCTGCTGGGCGTTCTCCATTTTCTCTGCCTTCTTTTTCAGCTTGGATCTAGACATTAGATTCGCCTTCTCTCCCTGTTCTCTCTTCCACCTGTTTCCACCAATCACTGATCACCAAAACAAAAGAAAAAAGCCTAGATTGGACATTAGTGTTTCAATTCTGAAGTGGAGCCATCTTGGTGAGATCACCTTGCTTTAAGTCTTAAACAGCAAAGTGATCTCACCAAGATGGCTCCACTTCAGAATTGAAACAGTAATGTCCAATCTAGGGTTTTTTCACCTGAATGATGTGGGTACCCTTCCAATGCTCTTTCAGGGTGGAAACTTACATAGATGAAAATTAACAGTGAGTGTGGGGGGATATTTATTTGGTGTGGGCGGGGTGATTTTGTGTGTCTGTCCACAAGAACACAAGGTAAAAAAGGTAGGTAAAGTCTGTTGGGTTTTTACGCCCGAACCTAGTGGCTCATCAGGCCGGTGCTTATCCCCGGTTTCTGTAGCGTGAAGCGACCAGGAGTTCAACTCCTCCTGGATGGGACACTAGTCCTTCGCAGGTTACCTTCCCAGTATATTTTTACTGGTACCCATTTATACTGCTGGGTGAAGGGAGGCACACTTGAGGTTGAGACCTTCCCCAGGGGTCTTGGCACAGTGGGGGTCTCAGTGGGATTTGAACTCACAACCTCCCGATTATGAGCCCAGCACCTTAACCACTACACCACCGGCCCCTACAAGAACACACACAAAATAACCCCGCCCACACCAAAGAAATATAAAAGAGCCCTAAACGAGCTCATGGCAAACAGCATTCGTGGCGAGAGAGAGATTTTTTTCTGCCTCCAGGGTTTGTAATCCAGGAACGGAAATCACAGCTGAAGTAAAAGACGGTGGATGACATTTGTTTATACACAGCAATCTCCGAGTTAAATAACTGTCCACACAGTGACAAAATAAAAGACTGGGTGTGGTTGAGTCTCCACTCTGAGAATGGGTCGGTCAGTGCAGCATTAAGCATTAATATTATTTAAAAGAATGTTGAGCTAGCTCCTTCTTAAAATAAATCTTAATATACTTTTCTGTGTTGTTGTCATTTTTGTAAATTAAAACTATGACAAAACAACATTAATATAAAGAATAAAGAAAAGAAGATCCCACGAAGGGCGTGATGGTGAGGTAGACTACCCAACCCATTAACACATCCGGCTGTTCCCTGGCCCATGCTTCGTGGGATAGATATATTCTTTTTCTTTATAAAAATACAAGAAGGACTCGAACACATTCATTCATTTTCTGAACCGCTTAATCCTAATTCGGGTCAAGGGGAGGCTGGAGATTTTTTTTTTTTAATCTGAGTGTTTTTGTTGCAAGCAGAATTGTAATTTAATTGTCTCTGCAATCGTTTAAATCAATGCAACACATTGCTGTTTTATATTAACAAGAAGGAAAAAGGGGGAAAAAACATTATATGCAGTGTTATTTGATTTTAAATGTCAAAAAAGGATTTGTGGCTTAAATTGATTAAAGTGTTTTCTTTAATCTGGAACACGGGTGCAAATGGCTCTTTGAATGGCAAAAGTTGCCGACCCCGATCTATAATATACAATATAATATTGTGGATGTGATACATCAGCCAGCTCAACCAGTACTTTTCAACTTTGTCAAACAACTTGAATGAAAAAAAAAATATATATAAAAATATTAATTATTTATAAATAATATATATATATATATATATATATATATATATTATATATATATTAATTTTTATAAATAATATATATATATATATATATATATATATATATATATATATATATATACACACACATATAGCTGTGTGTAAGTAATGATTTCACACAAGTCTCCGATGTTTATGGAATTACAAAGCTGAGCAAATTTTGCCAAACTTGAAAGTGGGCCCAACTGACAATATATAAAGCCTATAAATTCTATAAGATATTGGGGAAATGATTTCTATGATTAGTAATACTGTTTGAGCACAGGAAATCAAATCCTTGAAATAAAATTATATAATATAGTGCCTATATAGCAGGCCTACTTCAAGGTGATTGGAAATAACAGTCACATACATCATTACAATGTACTAACCTTGAGAAGCGCTGCTAAATCATATTTTTGCAGTCAGAATACACCAGAATGCACCATTTAATATCTAAATATACAAAAATTTTCAATTTTACAAAATCGCTCTGCTTACGCATAATTGCCCGCCTGTTACTCTTATCAAATTGCCTACTACTATTCAATTTATTGAGAGGGCTTTGACTGATGACAGAAGTGTGCTGGGAAGATGGAAAGAGTACTTTGAAGAGCTGATGAATGAGGAAAATGAGAGAGAAAAAAAGAGTAGAAGAGGTGACTGTTGAGGACCAGAAAGTAGCAAAGATTAGTAAGGGTGAAGTGAGGAAGGCATTGAAGAGGAGGAAGAGTGGAAAGTCAGTTGGTCCTGATGACATAACGGTGGAGGTATGGAAGTGTCTGGGAGAGGTAGCAGTAGATTTTCTGACAGAAACCTTCAACAAGGTCTTAAAGAGTGAGCAGATGCCAGAGGAATGGAGAAGTGTGATGGTGCCCATTTTTAAGAACAAGGGAGATGTTTCGCACGTTTGATTTGACATAGGTTTTTACATCGGATGCCCTTTCTGACACAACCCTTTAGCAAGGGACAGAAACACGATGACGGCTTTGCAGCCTACTCTTTACGAAAGTCAGCAATGGTTCTTTTACATGAACCTCTCACCATAGACAGTGAGAGACATGGCCCGCCTTTGATAAACCAGTTAGCTGGACAGTTGAACCAATTAAAGTCACAAATGTAATAAATTTTCATTCATTCATTTTCTGAACCGCTTAATCTTAATCAGGGTCGCAGGGAGGCTGGCGCTTATCTCAGCCGACTCTGGGAGAGGGTGCAGTACACCCTGGACAGCCTACCAGGCCATTGCGGGGCCAACACGCAAACGTTCAAACTCCCACTCTCACCTAGGGGTGATTTGGAACAGCCAATGTTGTTAATGTTATGCATGTTTGCCTGGGGGAGGAAACCGGAGAACCCGGAGGAAACCCACACAAAGCACGGGGAGAGCATGCAAACGGTGGCGAGGAAAAACTCCCTCAGTCGACGTGAGAAAGAAACAAGAAAAAAAGATTTTGATTCGGCAAACCCAGTCAGTACTGAGGGGTGTCTGTGACGTCATGGGTTCTCCACGTGCAGTTTCTGGAGCTGTCGGCAGGGAGCAGGACTGGTCTTAACCTGTAAGAAACCCTTAAAGAGGCGGGGCTTCAAGCGGAAACGGTAGAGCGACGTGTGCTTTCATTTGGTCAGTAGTGTGTGTGTGTCTTTTTCCCCCATTTATTTATAGAGAACGCCATGGTACTGTTAGAAAACGACGCGGTAAGGATCATCTAAAGTTCACTTTTCCACTGTTTATTTAAATACGTACGTTTATCGTAAATAAAATCGAAATAAGTGCAGCGTGTATAAGAAGCTCAGCTCAATTAGCATTAAGCTAAATTACCTCAGTTAGTTTCAGGGTTTCAGTTCCACAGAAACATCAGTCCTGTTTCTCACCCAGAGGGGTGGAGATGATCGACACGCGGGGTTCAGTGCGGGCTGTAGTGAGTGTGCACAGAGAAGGACTGAAATGCCACCTGGAACAAATTATTCGAGAAACACTGGGGGAAAAAAACTTGACTGGCTTAAAATTATAGATGAAAATATATTTTAATCACTGAAAGGATAACAACAGTATAGTGACCACCCCGACACAGTCAAATCCACGCGCGCGTGCGAGTCTGCGTCTCTGTGTGTGTGTGTGTGTGTGTGTGTGTGTTTGAGTCTCTGTGTGTACATAGGATGAGTAGAGCGTTGATTTGGTAGCCAGAATTGATATTTACTGTGATCCAGGTATATGCTAATGTTGTCTCTCTCTTGCAGTTTCTCACAGAACTCACACGGCTCTTCCAGAAGTGCAGGACCAGCGGCAGTGTGTTGATCACCTTAAAGAAATGTAAGTACTGTACTAAACACTGACAGCAGACTTTACACATACACTCACTAACATGATTCAGTGGATTTAGCCAGTGGCCTTTTAGGAGGTCTAGTGGTATAGGGTGCTGGATCGCTGATGCAAAGGTTGGGGGTTCGAGTCCCACTCTCCACAAGGTTGTCACTGTCTTCCCCCCCCCCCCCCCCCCAGTGCAGCTAACTGGGTTATCAAAGGCAGGCCATGTCTCTCACTGTCTATGGCGAGAGGCATGTAAAAGAACCATTGCTGACTTTCGTAAAGAGTAGGCTGCAAAGTCGCGTCTTTCTGTCCCTTGCTAAAAAGGGTTGTGACAGGAAGGGCATCCGATGTAAAAACCTCTGCCAAATCAAACATGCGAATCAGATGATTCTCCCGAACTCCCGAGTAAAAGGGAAAAAGTCGAAAGGAACACATACAGTGGAAACCCACCCTGATACATGAACATCTCTGGACTGTATAAAGGACCTCAGGGTTGTACGGTGGAAGTGTTATCTCCTGAACCATGTTGCTGCCTTATGTTGAGCAAAACACCACCAAACAATAGCTGGTGCGAGGTACATGAAGTCTTTTAAATGCATAACTAAATTACATGAATGAGACTGGTAAGACAAAGCAAAGAAAGCGGTGGGTGAAAGGCCTTGAAAGAAACCTCAGTGTTCACCTTTCCTGCGCTCATTCCAGACCATTGTGGGGAAACCCAGGAGATTCATTGATTTTACAGGCGCTCCCCGACTTATGTTTTTGTTTGGGTCCGGACGGCCGAACGGAAGTTGAAAATGAACGTAAGTTGTTACTGTATGTTCCAGTGATGTGTGACGTTAATACTGTACTATACATCCATAAATATCATTACTGTATCTCATAAAGCACCCCTAAATCAATTACAGTCAGCCCCCTACTCACGAAACCCCCTGGGTATGAAGATTCCGGGTTACAAAAAAACATTTTCCTAAGTTTTCGTCCCCGGGATACAAAAACCACCTACTCTTACGAAAAGCGGCAAATGCTCCATTCAAAATTTAAACGCGCCAATCAAAATTTCACACGATGCGCGAGTTGCTCTCTCATTGGCTGTCTTCCAACATCCTGCCCCGCTGGCCTCCCATTGGCTCGGAGGGATGACACAGCTTGAAAGGAGACCTTAAAGAGGAAATACAGTGGCAGAGGCGATTATTTCGGCACGACATTAAAACAGTGCTCCGTGGGAGAAGACCTCCAATCTCGCAAGGAAGCAAGTTAATATTGAATGAGGACCGACCTCTGATCTTTCAAACAGGTACTGTAATTCCGCTTTAAATGAAACATCCCGTCCATTTAAATTGAGTTGTTCCGTCAGCTGGACGTTACGTGTGGGCGTGGCCTGAGTTTTGTATGTGTCTCTGTGTGTGTGTGTGTGTGTGTCTGTGTGTGAGAGAGACATAGAGACAGACTGCCTACAGAGACAGAGATGAAAGGAGGCTTAACTCTTTAGTTTTTAGTTTCGTTTTTTACGTTGTTTAATTCAGTAAATGTTTAATAAATGTGGCGCATGTGAGCAAAACGCAGCTCATCTGGGTCAACGGATGGTCACACAAAACGTGGGTTATACGGACTTCCGGTCTTTCAAGTGAAGAAGAGCGCTGTTGAATTCTCGTTTAGTACTCAGCCTGCACTGATGTGAATCACCAGCAGAGTGGAGAGTTATATTTCTTTTCTGAATTCTGGATATTTTCATTCATTTTACAACTCTCTTTGCTTAACTGAGTATGCATGGTAGATTGCGTCGATTTGAGCAGATAGTTATTCATCTCCGTGTATCAAACTTGCACCCATGCTAGTAGGCTTAGGGTTACAAAAGTCAGGTTACAAAAGTACGTAAGTTGAAAAAAAAACAAATGAACGTAAGTCGGAGAGAGTCTATATTTACTTCAGGGCTGAAACTCCTTTAAACCTTAAAGGATCTGCATCCACATCTATAATTCCAATTTCAGATATCATTAAAATATCTATTGATATTTGACATTTTATCTTCTTTAGGCAGAACGGAAATGATGGAACTTCATTTGTTTGATGCACTTTATTTCAGTTCTTGTGATAATTTAAAAATTCTGTGAAACCCATCACACCAAGTTACATTTGTTTACATGTATGATGTCTTTTAATGTCTGCGACTTTTTTACTTTCAAATAATCTGTGATGTGTCCGAGCGTTGGGACCAGTTAGGAATTAGGCATTGGCTTGTACTCATTTTTTTTTTTTTTCTCAAAGTAAACAATTATCTATTAATGTATTTATTGGACTCTTCTCGCTGTGTTTCAGATGATGGAAGGACGAAACCTGTTCCGAGGAAAGGCCATCCAGAGACATATGAACCAAGTGACAATAAGTGTCTCATCAGGGCATCAGATGGCAAGAAGAAAATTAGCACAGTGGTGAGTGTGAGTGATTGTTCAAGCTCGGAATCACTGCATGCCAATGATCTAAAGCAGGGGTCCCCAAACTTTTTACTGTGAGGACCACATAACGTTTCCCTTCTCTGATGGGGGCCCAAGGTCAGTTTGTAACAGAAAAGGTGTGACTATCATAGGGCTGCCTAAAGGTAAACATTTATTATTTTCTAGTAAGCCACACATAACCAAATATTAGTAACCCTTTCCGGGACCTTCACAGAAAAAAGTCAGGAAATAAATAATAAAAGAAACACTGCTTGCTATCAGTTGAGCAACCCGAAAGCTGCCCAGATAGATGACTGGTTCAGCCGAGCCTGGCGTACAAATATATTTCCTGAGATATCCACTTTTTAGTTTTGAAAGTTTGTCTACTCGCATTTGCAGGCATGTGATTCTTCTGAGAAATTTCGGAATTCCGATTTTTTTTCATTGGCCCAGTTTTAAAAAAAAAAAAAAAAAGAGCTGAATACAGTATGTCAAAATAACCTTTTTCTGCTTTTATTCCGTTCTGAGTTTTGCATAAAATGACCTCTCTTGAGACCTTACTTAAGACCATGACGTTATGACCGCTCTTGAAATATTACTGCTGATTGGCTGATGTTGATTGGCTGATGTTGAAACCTGTACATAGACATATGTGTTGTGTACGTGGTGTAATGACACTATCGACGACGGTGGAAGGGCTTTTAAGGCATTTGACAGCCATGCGAAAAGCAAGAAACATTTTAAAAAAACTGGAATTGAGGAAAACAAATTACTCAATTGCCCGAAGATTCCAGAACCCTACGGACTGAACCCTTGGTTTGCCATTCGACCAGAAACTTCTGTGCAAAGAAAAGACCTAGTGAAATAACCAGTACCTGTCGCCGATCGAGTAATTCATTTTGGGGTATGTTTGAGAATTTTCTTGTCTAGTTTCCGATTATATTTTTCAAATTATTGTGAATGCATGCATGTTTTAGTTGTAGGACGTTCACGTGTTTACTCCATGAACTGAATCAAATGAGCTGACTCTATGGTCACGAAATCATTTTTCTGCTGTTCAGAATAAATAAATTATTGCCGCATTAACTGACCAGTTTTTCGTAATTAACTTATGTAAATAGGCATTGTTATTCAGTGTTTCTAAACAGCAGCGGGGGGTGCTCGTGTAATTAACCCATTAATATTGGAAATGTAAAACTGAATCTGTGACTCGACCGAAACGCCTCAGCATCCAGAAGGACAACAAACTTTCTAAGCAGCCTCCAGAAGGACAGTTCAGGCTGCACAAAAGGAAGCAAGAAAGTGCCATGCAAAAGCACTAAAGACAAAGAAACATCAATTTAAAAAACTTGGCATGTGTAGCATGTCATGTGTATAGTTTGTTTCCAAATTGTGTTTAAAGACAATGACTGTTGATAATAGTGTTGTGAGGAAGGACATATCTATAAGAGTGACTATTTGATTTGTGACTGTGACACTTTTATTAGTGTTGGAATCCCACATGATAAACCCACAAGTGGAGGTACATTATGCATATGGAGATTAGCAACTAAACTTTCTAGAGCTCTTTCAGTGTCATGAAATAGCCTTTTCCCCCATCTGAAATGCTTAAAACCTAGGAGCTTCGGGGGGAGGGCTTTGGGGAGGAGCTTGGGGGGCTTTGGGGAGGAGCTACGGGGGGAGGTGCCCCCCCAGACCCTGGCTGATTTTCAGATATTTTGGTGATGGTCAAATCACATGCCTCCATTTGGCCTTGCAAGTGATCATACTCATCTTTGTACCAGGGATTTTACTCGGTTGGTAGAGCCTGCACTTTATCCTCCGGAAGGTCAGAGTTCGAATCCGGCTGCGCCATACCATAATACGTTAAAATTTGGCAGTTGTTGCTTCCTGCTTGGCGCTTAACATCAAAGGATAGAACAACGCAATAACTGACGCTGCACAGTGGCGACAGGTGCCCAGAGCACAAATCGAATTTCAATGTATGTAATGTACTTTGACAAAGAGTTATTATTATTAATTGTAACAAGATTCAGAGTGTCGCTGAAGATTGTATTCTTTAAACACTGCCACTGGCTCTTGACAGATGATACAAACAACCTTTTCTTTGCGCTGCACAAAAAAAAATAATCGTTTGTCCATTGCAGGTTAAATACCCTGCATTCTGAATCAATTTTTCTCTTCCATAACCTTTTCACCATTATTCCGTTCTGTTTGACAGGGGAGAGTCTAGGATTTTTGTTCCGGGGGATTCAGATAGGGGCACAGACGGCAAAAGGGTGGAATAGGGTGTCATGTTCTAGGTGTGTCTTGATCGTGCGGCCAGACTAAAAAAAAAAAATAATAATCATAATCCGTCGCTGGTATTGTTCAGGGGGCCGGGTCGCGGCCCGCGGGTTGTAGTTTGGGGATCACTGATCTGATCTAAAGTGTGAAGGAGAAAGGAAAGTGTTACTTGCATATAAGATTTAGTGGCATGTAGATATGTCTCCTGTGCTCTTTTTCCAGGTCAGCACGAAAGAGGTCATCAAATTCCAGATGGTAAGCATCTCATGGTTCTGCTTTTCCTTTGCTTTCATATTTGAGATAAACGATGCTGTTCTGGTGCTTGATAATTGCAATGAGTATAGAAAAAAAAATCACTCCTTCAAAATATTCACATTTTTTATGCTTTACAGCCTGAGATAGCGACGCACAAACATCACTGCCTCAATCAGGTGTGACTAATCACCATGTCTGTTTCACCTGTGGTCAACTGTAAAATCATTCTGATTAGTTCAGCCTAAAATTCTAGTGCATTTTATTGCTTGAGGTGTAACTGAAGACCATCAGTCAGCTATGGTGGCAAGGCACTGCCAAAAGAGCTTTCAGAAAGAAAGGTGTGGACAGGCCCAGGTCTGGGGACTCATATCTACAGTCAGTGTTACCTTAAAAAAAAAAAAAAAAAAAAAAAGCTTTGGCCAGTAATGCGATGAGATAATATGGGAGATGAAGACAACTTTTATGGCTAAGACTTGACATTTGCTCCTCAAATATGTTTAGGGCCATCTGGAGGCTAAAATGTTGAATTAAAAACAATGTTTTGATGGTGAACTTACAATTTCAATTGTTTTATTCATACTATTGTAAATTTAATATGTTATAATAACAATTAAGTTTTTACCGTATTCGACGTAATAAGCGTCCTGTTCCAATAAGACCCCCCCCCCATGTTCTTTTTTTATGTCTAATTGTGTTTTTTTTTTTTTTTATTTATGAACGCCCATGTGTCCTGGGAGCAAAATCGTAGATCAAACTTAACAATTTTATTCCATCAGTCTCTGTAACCGTAAAATGAGGCGTTCACTGCCTGTAAAAGTGAATTTACATGATATTTCCAGACCCCCTTCCACTGAGAATGTCCATCAGTAACAGCACATTTGATTGTTCCACCAAGCTTTAGAAACACAAAAATATTTTGCTATTTTCTCTTGGTAAATGTCCAACAACCGATGAAGCGTTAGAAACTGCTACAGCAAAACTATGGGATGCTCTGAATGAATGGAGTGATGAGCCAGATATGGACCTATCGGAAAGTGATGACGAGTATTTTTCACCCAATTCTCCTGCTCACTAACTTCATAAATTTAAGCACGTTCCTGGCCATGTGGTTTTGTTTATGTTGATTAGTTCAATGTGCCATGTGCTAAAGTTGACATTCATGTTGATTGACTTGAATTTACTTCCTGGAAAATGTTTAAAGGAACAGTACCGGGAGGGAAAAGTAAGGGGTCTTTTATTAAAAATGTATGCAATTTTCTGTTTATTTCAGCTTTCATGCAAGTAGTTTGGTTGATAGCACAAAATGAATAACACATACCAGTTTTACTCATTTTATTCATTTTGTGCTATGTGTTGTTCATTTTGTGCTATCAACCAAACTACTTGCATGAAAGCTGAAATAAACACATACCAGTAAAACTGTTTTATTGTTCTGTTATTATTCATGTTTTCCACCTCGATGATGATAAGCACTTACTGTTCCATTTCGCTGGCAACATTTTAATAAGCGCCCAACTACTCCAATTTTTAAAGCACCCTGGACATCTATTACGCAGCGATGGGGAATTTTCCGCCAATTGGCGGATTTCCGTCTTTTTGAAGGTCAAACGGGTCATTTTTGAGATCGATGCAAATCCGGTGTAAAAATCTGGGGGGGGGGGTAGTGCCGTCATTCTGGTCATATTATATCCAAATACACGAGGTGCTACCCTTGTTTTGTTTATCTGTGTGGTTGTTGATATCACGTAGTGGAATGAAACACAGCTGGTTCTGGTTTATTGTACGTGTCAGGCATCGTAATATGATATGTCAGTCTTGTCATCTTGCCGTGGGCCCGTGGCACAGAGAGCAAATATCAGATCATCAACAGAAGTGATTGAGCAGCATTATGTATAAATATGACTATGAATGATATTATTTAAGTCTTATTATAGTATTAAAGTATAAAGCTTCGTGTACATTAATAAATTCTACTGATATTATTTAACTTGGTATTCTACGAATAGGCCGAACGGTATACAGTTTAAAGCAGGGGTCGGGAACCTATGGCTCGCGTCCAGATGTGGCTCTTTTGATGACTGTATCCGGCTCTAAGATAAATCAGGTGGCCTTTCTTAACAGAATAACGAATACACAATTTCACTGTCATTTAAATAAAAATACCATCAAATAAAACAAAAACAGATGAATAAATCTCGTGCATTTAAATCTATTCTATTCATCTATTTTCAATGCCATGTCACTGTGGCGCGAAACAGAGAGCCAATCCTTTCTGTAGGTGGGCGGGTCCGATACCTTCAAAGTCTAATTTTATTGGATTATAACAACAGCCACAGACTGCTCGTGTTGTTTTTGAGTCTTCTTTTCCTTTGGGCTTTTCCCTTCAGGGGTCGCCACAGCGAATCATCTGCCTCCATCTCACCCTATCCTTTGCCTTTCTCTTACACCAACGACTTTCATGTCCTCCTTCACCACATCCATGAATCGTCTCTTTGGTCTTCCTCTAGGCCTTCTGCCTGGTTGTTCCAGCCTCAGCATCCCACTACCAATATACTCACTATCCCTCCTCTGTACATGTCCAAACCATCTCAATCTAGCCTCTCTGACTTTGTCTCCAAAGCATCTTCCATGTGCTGTCCCTCTGATGTGCTCATTCCGAATCCTATCCAATGCACCAATGACCACTCTTTCACCTCTGGGGGTACTCTGCATCACTTCATCTAACTCACTCCAGAAACTCTCCTTCTCTTCTCGCTCACATCCTGTCTGTGGGGCATAAGCACTAACAACATCGAACATCACGCCTTCAGTTTCGAACTGTCAACTGTTCATCACTCTGTCTGGCACTCTTTTCACTTCTAGAACAGTCCTGACAAACTCCTCCTTCAAGATGACTCCGACTCCATTTTCTCTTCCCATCCACACCATGAAAAAACAGCTTAAACCCTGCTCCTAAGTTCTAGCCTTGCTGCCTTTCCACCTGGTCCAAATGGTCTCCTGAACACACAGTATGTCCACCTTCCTCCTCTGCATCATGTCAGCCAGCTCTCTACCTTTTCCTGCATTTTCTGCATTCAAAATCCCTACTTCCAGTCCTAGACTCATGCCTTTCCTCTCCTCTCTCTGCCTACGGACACGCCTCCCGCCTCTCCTCCTTCGACGTCTTCGACCAACAGTAGTCCAATTTCCATCAGCACCCTGTTGGTTGACAGCACTGATGGCGGTTGTTGTTAACCCGGACCTCGACTGATCCGGTATTAATTTTGTTTTGACCATTTGCATTTTTAATGTGGCAGAAGTTTTACGCCGGATGCCCTTCCTGTCGCAACCCTCTGCATTTATCCAGGCTTGGGACTGAGAGTGGGTGACTGCTCTTTTGTGCATCTATCGCACCATTTGCACTCATTTGCCCCACTCCCTTCATATACTGTATCTACTTCCATTCAATTTGCACTAGTTCATCTGGATGCTGCTCATTTAACCGTTTGTACTGTGTGTGTGTGTGTGTGTGTGTGTGACAGAGAGAGAGAGAGAGAAATAATCTTCAAAGCCGAATTCCAGCGTCAAATTTAACATCTACACTATATATGGATGCTGCTAGACATCACGGATGACATTTCACTCTCCTTTTCCAGAAATTGTGTATTCACAATCTTATAAATAAACTTATTTACTGTTATTGAAGAAAAAGTCGGAGATAAGTTCCACATGTGGTATACTAGAGTCAGGAAGTTAACGTGTGACGGGCACTGCGCATGTGCAAGCCCGAGCTCACCAATCAGCGTGCTCGTTTCAGATCTTCCTGCGCAACTAGCCTGCATTGTTTACGTGCATATCATCTTTATAACCTTTATTTTATTCCCTGAAATGGCATTTTAATATTAAAACAGTATCCAAAATGGAGAGACGACTTCACGACCGTTCTTCTGGTGTATGGATTATAGTGTGTCTTGTACCGAACTCGGTGAATAATTGCAAAGAAAACCGGTAAGTTTGCCACCGTTTTTATCTAGTTTTATGAGGGTACTCATCAGAAAAATGGAAATAAAAGACATTTTTAGTGAGTTTTAGTCAATTGCACTTGAGCAAGTGATAGTTGAATACTTGTTTTAATGGTTGATGCAAAAATCCGAATTTCGATTAAAAAAAAAAAAAATGACCATTTTTACTCTTTTGGCCATTTTCTCTAAAGCAGTCCGTGTGACAAGCGCCTACACACACACACACACACACATAATATATATATAGGTAGGTTTTAAACATCGATCCATGATGCTACGCTACTCAAAGCTTGAGTAGCGTCTTTATAATCAGCAGCTTGTGGTTGTTGTTTCTTCATGCCTAGTCTGCATCATCAGCAGGTATCTCAGGGTCTTTAGCGTTTCGCCCCAAAACCTGTACGCTTCACCTGAGTGGGGCAGCAAAGACAAAAGACTGTCTTCACCTGCAGGCTGGCTTCTGATTGATTGTAGAGGTCATCTAACATGCATCCACACACTACTCTCCTGGCTTGTAATTAACTGTGGTCCAATTCTCTCTCCTCTTGATCCACAATTTTTTATATATATATAGATATATATATATATATATATATATATATATATATATATAGTGTGTGTGTGTCTATATATATATTTTATATATATAGTGTGTGTGTATATGTTGGAACTATGAAAGAAAAAGGTAGAGAGCTGGCTGACATGATGCAGAGGAGGAAGGTGGACATACTGTGTGTTCAGGAGACCAGGTGGAAAGGTAGCAAGGCTCGAAGTTTAGGAGCAGGGTTTAAGCTGTTTTTTCATGGTGTGGATGGGAAGAGAAATGGAGTCGGGGTCATCTTGTAGGAGGGGTTGGTCAGGAATCTTCTCGAAGTGAAAAGAGTGTCAGACAGAGTGATGAGTCTCAAGTTAGAAATTGAAGGCGTGATGGTCAATGTTGTTAGTGCTTATACCCCACAGGCAGGATGTGAGCTTGAAGAGAAGGAGAGATTCTGGAGTGAGTTAAATGAAGTGATGCAGAGTACCCCCAGAGGTGAAAGAATGGTCATTGGGGAAGACTTCAATAGACATGGTGCAGGAAACGGAGGGGACGAGGAAGTGATGGGCAGGATTGGTATCCAGGACAGGAACGCAGAAGGACCGATATTGGTAGATTTTGCAAAAAGGATGGAAATGGCTGTGGTAAATACGTTCTTCCAGAAGAGACCGGAGCATATGGTGACCTATAAAAGCGGAGGTAGGAGCACACAGGTAGACTACATCTTGTGTAGGCGATGTAATTTGAAGGAAGGCAGTGACTGCAAAGTAGTAGTGGGTGAGAGTGTTGCCAAACAGCATAGGATGGTGGTGTGCAGGATGATGCTGATGGTGAGAAAGGCAAAGGCAGAGCAGAAGACAAGGTGGTGGAAGCTGAAAAAGGAAGTGTGTTGGGTTGTCTTTAAGGAGGAGTTGAAACAGGCTTTGGGTGAGTGCTTCAGGAAGGAGACTAGATAAAGAGACTTGGTGGTGGAATGAGGAAGTGCAGGAGTGTGTACAAAGGAAGAGGTTAGCTAAGAAGAAGTGGGACATTGATGAGGACCGAAGAGAGTAAACAGGAGTACAGGGACACACAGCGTCAGGCGAAGGTATCGGTGTCAAAGGCCAAACAGAGGGCGTGTGATGACTTGTACGCTCGGTTGGAAAGTAAACAGGGAGAAAATGATTTATACTGGTTGGCACAGCAGAGAAATACAGAGGGGAAGAACGTACAGCAAGTTAGATTGATTAAGGGCAGTGGAAAATGTATTAACTGATGACAGAAGTGTGCTGGGAAGATGGAAAGACTACTTTGAAGAGCTGATGAATGAGGAAAATGAGAGAGAAAAAAGAGTAAAAGAGGTGACCGTCGAGGACCAGGAAGTAGCAAAGATTAGTAAGGGTGAAGTGAGAAGGGCATTGAAGAGGATGAAGAATGGAAAGACGGGTTGTCCTGATGACATACCGGTGGAGGTATGGAAGTGTCTTGGCGAGGTAGCAGTAGATTTCCTGAAAACATTCACCAAGATCTTAGAGAGTGAGAGGATGCCAGAGGAATGGAGGAGAAGTGTGCTTGTGCCCATTTTTAAGAACATGGAGACGTGCAGAGATGTGGCAACTACAGAGGGATAAAGTTGATGAGCCATACAATCAAGTTATGGGAAAGAATAGTGGAAGCTCAACTCAGGGCAGAGATCAGCATTTGTGAACAACAGTTTGGTTTCACACCAAGAAAGAGCACCACAGATGCAGTGTTTGCCTTGATGTTAATAAAGCAGTAGAGAGAAGGTCAGAAGGCGCTGCATTGTGACTTTGTGGATCTGGAGAAAGCACATGACAGGGTGCCGAGAGAGGAACTGTGGTATTGTATGAGGAAGTCTGGAGTAGCAGAGAAGTATGTTAGAGTGGTGCAGGGCATGTATAAGAGATGTCCGACAGTGGTGAGGTGTGCTGTCGGTGTTACAGAAGAGTTCAAGGTGGAGGTGGGACTGCATCAAGGGTCAGCTCTGAGCCCCTTCTTGTTTGCTATGGTGATGGACGGGCTGACAGACGAGGTTAGACAAGATTCCCCATGGACTATGATGTTTGCAGATGACATTGTGATCTGTAGTGAGAGCAGAGAACAAGTGCAAGAAAATCTGGCGAGGTGGAGGTATGCCCTGGAAAGGAGGGGAATGAAGGTTCGCCTCAGTAAGACAGAATACATGTGTATGAATGACAAGGACCAAAGAGGAATGGTGAGGTTACAGGGAGCAGAGATAAGTAAGGTGGAGGAGGAGGTTTAAGTACTTCGGCTGAACAATCCAGAGCAGTGGAGAGTGTGGAAAAGAGGTGAAGCAGCATGTGCAGGCAGGTCGGAATGGTTGGAGAACAGTGTCCGGTGTGATATCAAAATAATAACATTAATTTCAAATATTACAATATGTCACTTTTTATATCGAGTCCCTTTACATGAAGCTTAAAACAGCCTATAAACACTTGCAATATATGATGCGCACAAAACCGAAAGTAGTGTACTTGCTGTGGGTTATATGGACTTCCGGTCTTTCAAGTGCGCAAGGGTGCCGTTGAACTCGTTTAGAATACATTTTCCAACTCTCTTTGCTTAACTGAGTATGCATGGTCGATTGTGCTGATCCAAGTAGACAGTTAATTCATCTGTGTATGATACTTGCACACATGCTAGCAGGCTTATGCTTCTGACCAACCATATTTGCTTATGGTTACAAAAGTCCCCTAATAGTATAAACACAAAGATCACAGAGACGATGTCTTAACACAAGGGTAACACGCTCATCATCATCTTCTTCCGCTTAGTCCAGGGTCGGGTCGCGGGGGCAGCAACCTTAGCAAAGAGGTCCAGACATCCCTCTCCCGAGCTACTTCCTCCAACTCACCCGGGGGGACACCGAGGCGGTCCCAGACAAGCCGAGAGACATAGTCCCTCCAGCGTGTTCTAGGTCGACCCCGGGGTCTCTTCCCGGTTGGACATGCCCGAAACACCACACCAGGGAGGCGTCCGGGGGTCATTCTGACCAGATGCCCGAGCCACCTCAACTGGCCCCTCTCAATGCGGAGGAGCAGCGGATCTACTCCGAGCTCTCCCCGGATGGCGGAGCTTCTCACCCTATCTCTAAGGGAGAACCCCGCCACCCGGCGAAGAAAGCTCATTTCAGCCGCTTGTATCCGTGATCTTGTTCTTTCAGTCATTACCCAAAGCTCGTGACCAGAGGTGAGGGTTGGAACGTAGATCGACTGGTAAATTGAGAGCTTCGCCTTGCGGCTCAGCTCCTTTTTCACCACGACGGACCGGTACAGGCACCGCTTAACAGCAGAGGCTGCAGCGAGCCGTCTGTCGATCTCTCGCTCCATCCTTCCCTCACTCGTAAACAAGACCCCAAGATACTTAAACTCCTCCACTTGGGGCAGGACCTCATTCCCGACCCGGAGGGTGCATTCCACCATTGTCCGACTGAGAACCATGGCCTCGGACTTGGAGGCACTGATCTTCATCCCGGCTGCTTCGCACTCAGCTGCGAATCGCTCCAATGAGAGCTGGAGGGCCCGACTTGATGAAGCCAAAAGGACAACATCATCCGCAAAAAGCAGAGACGATATCCGATGGCCACCAAACCAGAACCCCTCATCGCCTCGACTGCGCCTAGAAATTCTGTCCATAAAAATTATGAACAGAATCGGTGACAAAGGACAGCCTTGGCGGACTCCAACTCCCACTGGAAACGAATCCGACCTGCTGTTACCAATACGGACCAAACTCTGGCTCCGGTGATACAGCGACCGAATAGCTCGTAGCAACGGATCTGGAACGCCGTATTCTCGGAGCACGCCCCACAAGATCTTTCGAGGGACACGGTCGAAAGCCTTCTCCAAATCCACAAAGCACATGTGGACAGATTGGGCAAACTCCCATGCCCCCTCCAGAATCCTGTGGAGCGGATAGAGTTGGTCAAGAGTGCTGCGGCCAGGGCGGAAACCACATTGTTCCTCCTGGATCCGAGGTTCGACTATCGGTCGGATCCTCCTCTCTAGTACCCCTGCATAGACTTTCCCAGGTAGGCTGAGGAGTGTAATTCCCCGATAATTGGAACACACCCTCTGGTCCCCCTTCTTAAAAATTGGGACCACCACCCCAGTTTGCCAATCCAGAGGTACAGCCCCCGATGACCACACGATGTTGCAGAGACGTGTCAACCAAGACAGTCCTACAGCATCCAGAGCCCTGAGATATTCCGGGCGGATCTCGTCCAACCCCGGAGCTCGACCACCGAGGAGCTTTTTGACAACCTCAGTGACCTCCACTCCAGTGATGGGCGGACCCTCACCCGAACCCCCAGGGTCTTCCTCTTCCACGGAGGGCGTATTGGTGGGATTGAGAAGGTCCTCAAAATATTCCCTCCACCTCTCAACAAAACCGTAAAGTGTTTGTGAAGAACTGCTTCCCCCTCCTGAGGCGTCGGATGGTGGCCCAGAACCTTTTTGAGGCCAACCAATAATCACTCTCCAGGCCCTCACCGAACTCCTCCCACGCCCGAGACTTCTGTGCTCGTCATAGTTTGTCTATCACGAACACCATGTTCGAACATAAGGGTGTCCATAAGTGCACTTGGCACCAGGACACCCTAGGTCGCAGTTCGATGATTGACTTTGTAGTCGTGTCATCGGACTTGCGACCATATGTTCTGGACACTCGGGTGAAGAGAGGAGCTGAGCTGTCTACCGATCACTACCTGGTGGTGAGTTGGCTTCGGTGGTGTGGGAGGTTGCCTTCCAGACCTGGCAGGCCCAAGCGTGTAATCAGGGTCTGCTGGGAACGTTTGGCGGAGCCCCCTGTCCGAGAGGCCTTTAACTCCCACCTCCGGCAAGGGCAACACGCTATATAACTGATATATATATATATATATATATATATATATATATATATATATATATAAGTATAAAACTGAACTGGGAGGGGAAGGAGGGGCACGTTCAGTCTGTCGTTTGTAAACAATGGACACTACGTCATTGTGTCATTACGTCAGCGTACTACGTAGGTACGTCTAAACTCAAATTTTGACTTTAAAAAAAAAAAAATGGATGAACGTAAGTCGGGGAGCGTCTGTATAATACTGTATCTTCCATGAAACATACAGCACTGTAATTTTCAAAAATCCCCACCAGGGGGGGGTATTGCATGATATTTATTGCATTATGTCAGGGGTCGGCAACTCGCTCTTTCACTTCTCTGGCTTCCAGAGGTCAGAGAGCTAAACCAGCTTTCACCTGAATGATGCCCCTATCAAACAGTCGGGTACCCACAGGTACCCACCAGTGGGTACTTTTCCAAAAATGCTCTTTTATGGTTGAAAATTAAATGAAAATTAAGTCACGGGTATGGGTGGATATTTATTTGGTGTGGGTGGGGTGATTCTGTGTGTTCTTGTGGACATGCCGATCAGCTACATTGAGAGTCTCAGTGTTTTTGATCTGTTGTGTTTGTGGATTTCTGAATTCTTGGGCTCAAGGATTGTTTTCACCATCAGCAGCGTGGCAAGCAAGAGATTTTTTCCGCCGCCGCCGGGGTTTGTAATCCAGGACCGGAAATCACGGCTGAAGTAAGAGACGGTGATGAGACTTGTTTATACACAGCAATCACCGAATTAGATAACTCTCCTCCCAGTGATTAAATAAAAGACTGGGTGTGGTTAAGCTCCACTCTGAGAATGGGTTGGTCAGTAAAGTATTTATATTATTTAAAAGAATGTTGAGCAGGCTTCTTCTTAAAATAAGTCTTAACTTTTCTGTGTTGCAGTCATTTTTTGTAAATTAAAACTGACAAAACAACATTAATATAATGAATAAAGAAAAATAAAATCCCACTAAGGGCATGATGGTGAGGTAGACTACCCAACCCGTGAACACATCTGGCTGCACCCTGTCCCACGCTTCGTGGGATAGATATTCTTTTTCTTTATAAAAATACAAGAAGGACTCGAACACATTCATTCATTTTCTGAACCACTTAATCCTAATTCGGGTCGCGGGGAGGCTGGGTTTTTTTTTTTGTTGTTTTTTTTTTAAATCTAAATGTTTTTGTTGCAAGCAGAATTGTAATTTAATTCTCTGCAGTCGTTTAAATCAATGCAACACATTGTTGTTTTATATTAACATGAAGGCAAAAGGGGAAAAACATTATATGCAGTGTTATTTGATTTTAAATGTCCAAAAAGGATTTGTTGCTCCCAGTGTTTTCTTTAATGTGGAAAATGGGTCCGAGTGGCAAAAGGTGCCGACCCCTGAACTAGAAGGATCTAGAACACTAAGGCAGGTTCCATTCTGATGATGACCTTGTTTCATAAAACATTCACCTTAGCACTTCTGTTGCAAAATGTTTTCCTTCCTGGATCATATCAAGCAGGTCTACTTTTTCATGCAGCGCCATTACCTTTTTCTGGCGCTTCAGTGCCTTACCAGAAGCCTGAGAAGGTGCGTGGCGTTTGGGTGACATGATGGAGCTTAACTGTGCCTGCGATTTTTAGTGTGTGTTCTTAGTTACAAAGTGTGCACGAATGAGGGAAAAGGGGCGTCACATCATCTCAACCAATCATCAGGAGGGAGAACAGCTATTAGCTGAATTTGAATCACGTGACAGTTGCTCGGCAATTTGCGAATATGCAAAGCCGCATGTGCTAAAACGCCAATAATCAAGAGCCTACTGTGTGTGTGTGTTTGTGTGTATATATATATACACATATTCATACATATAGGGATTCCTTGCTGCAATTCATGCTTCAGTGCATCGTGGTTTTTTTTTTGTTTGTTTTTTTTTTTTTAATAAATAAATAAATATTCATCGAATTAAAAAATAATGACATTCAGGAAGAAAAGGGGACAGTTATGCCACAAAAACAAGGCCAATTGTGCAACAACAAAAAAAAAATACAGTAGGCCCTCGACATACGCGGGAGTTCGGTTCCAAGCCATCCCGTGAATCAAGATAATTCACGAGTTCTGTACCTGAAAGTAAAACCCCATGTATCACGTCACATGCACGAATGAGCAGCCGGAAGTAAAATACTATGTATCTATTACATTCGCTAAAATATGCTTCTTAAACACATTCTATACAGTCTTACTCGTTAATACAGTATTAATGCAGTAAAATATAGTCATGATTAAGAAAAACTTTTCCATTTTTACTCTTATTTTTATTGATGATAAAATAGAAACTGCCCCCAGTGGGGCAGTGGTGGTCTAGTGGTATAAGGTGCTGGATCGCTGATCCAAAGGTTGGGGGTTCAAGTCCCACTCTCCACAAGGTTGTCACTGTCCCCCCCAGTGCAGCGAACTGGGTTATCAAAGGCCAGCCATGTCTCTCACTGTCTATGGTGTGAGGCATGTAAAAGAACCATTGCTGACTTTCGACAAGAGTAGGCTGCAAAGCTGTCAGCATGTTTCCGCCCTGTGATGGCCTGGCGAGCTGTCCAGCGTGTACTCTGCCCTCGCCCTGAGTTGGCTGGGATGGGCACCAGCCCCCCCAAGATGGTGCCGCCTAGAGGGCAATGTCGCGGAGTTCTCAGTCAAATTGTTTCTTTTTTCGTTTTAATTTGTTTTATTTGTTTGTTCATGTTTTCCACTGTGATCGGTCGACCCTACTACAGCTATAAGTAGCTTCAGCTTTGGGCAACTAAGCACGTAACAACTTCTATCGTGAGCTAATATGCTATGGGAGCTCAATGCTAACCGCACCCCGGCTAACAATAATCCCAGGCGGAGTTCTCAGTTTTCGGTGCTTGGTTAGCACTTCTGGTCATACTGCTTGAAAATGTTCAGTCCCTGCAAAACAAGATGGACACGCAGAGGGATCTACAGGACTGTGTTTCTGTGAAACATGGCTTGAGGAGAGTACACCCGATGAGGTAATTGCACCAGCCGGCTGCACGCCCTTCATCCTTTGCAATCCCAAGCACCGGAGTCGTTGTTCGGCCCCTTCCCGCCAGGGCTTCTTGTTGCTGAGGTGCGGCTAGCATTAGCTCATTTGCTAGCTGCACCCCGGCTAACAAGAAGCCCAGTTGAGCGTGTTTAGTTATACACGCTCGAAGATACTCCGATCTAATAGCTGTAGTAGAGTCGACCGGTCGTGGTCAGATGGTCATCGTGCAAAACATGAACAAACAAAACAGCAAATAAAACAAATTAAAAGAAACAATTTGACTCTGAGAACTCCGCGACGTCGCCCTCTGGGCAGCGCCATCTTGGAGACGTCACTCCAACTTCAATGTAAAAGGACATGAAGACTACTGTAATAAAGTTTATTCTTTTGGTATCGTTTGTTAAACATGCTACAGAACATAAAATCTCACGCATAAACATGGTACTGTCCTGGAATAATAATTGAAAAAGATTTTAATACAACAGTTCAGAGAAAACCGTCGTTTCTCAGGAGAAAGTCTTATTTCTTCAGAAGAGACATCCAGCGTTTTCTATCGCTTAGCCACAGAAGACGCACAGCATTTGAGTGGTATCCTCGAGCTTAACTGGTAATTAAAACACACACAAAAAAGAGGCTCATTGACAACTTGTGCGCGAATGAGGAAAAAGAGGTGGGGCATCAACTCAACCAATCAGGAGAAAGGAGGGAAGCCATTGGCTGAATTTGAATCACGTGCTGGTTGCTCGGCAGTCAACGAATACTCAAACCGCGAATAGTCAAGGGCCTACTGTAAACGGTCACCCAAGGCAAACAGGTCCTGGGTGAAGGTCCAGACACAGTGCGGTTCAGAAGACCTCTATGGAAGAAAAAACAAGGACAAAATTTTCCTTGCCCGGACATGGGTCACCGGGGTCCCCTCCCGGGGCATGGCCTGGGGAGGGGCTCAGAGGCGAGCACCTGGTGGTCGAGCTTCTGCCCATGGAGCCCGGTCAGGCCCAGCCTGAAAAGGAGACTGGGTCTGCCCTCCCGTGGGCCCACCACCTGTGGAAGGGGCTATAGGGGTCAGGTGCGATGTGAGTTGGGTGGCAGCCAAAGGCATGGGTTCTGTCGGATCGATCCTCGGTTACTGACTCTGACTCTTGGGACATGGAATGTTCCCTCTCTGGCGGGGAAGGAGCCTGAGCTGGTGCGTGAGGGAGAGAGATACCGACTAGACGGGTTCTGACTGTCATTTGTGCTTATGCACCAAATGACAATTCAGAGTACTCACCCTTTTTGGAGTCGGGGGGGGGGGGGGGGGGGGTTGTCGAATGGAGACTTCAACGCCCATGTGGGTGACGATACTGTGACCTTGAAGGGTGTGATCGGTAGGTACGGCCTCTCCAGTCTGAACCCAAATGGTGTTTCGTTGTTGCACTTCTGTGCTCATCACAGTTTGTCTATCATGAACACCATGTTCGAACATAAGTGTGCCCATAAGTACACTTGGCACCAGGACATCTTAGCAGGCATGTGGTTTTTCCGTCTAAAGTCGTAATTCCGTCTTTTTAATCTTCATATTAAAAGAAACAAAAAAGTCTCCCAAGTCTCGTGATGGCACAGCATGTTTTCGTTTCTTCCCCCTACTCCATTTGCATGCCAATGTCGACTGAAGTTTGAAAGATGTCTGTGATCACACACAGGTGCACACGCACACAGAAGTCGGACGAGCACACGCGCCACGCACGCACACAAGGCACATGCTCATACACACCCACACACACACACAGACGCCCGCACGCACACATACATACGCACTCGTACACACACAGACGCCCGCGCACACACCCCTCCCACACACACGCGCGTGCACACAGACAACCGTGCGCAACAATGTTGTCAGCAAAATGAAAATAACTTACTGTGAAAATGGACACTCAATTGTGCAAGGCTGCATCAAGGAGAACCATCCAAGCTGCTCAGAATCAAGACAGATCCACTCCAAAGCAATGAAGGCGAGAAGAAAGGAGTCTGAACTGTCTACTACTCGGTACTGTACAGTGCTGTGTCGTGTTTGGATTGGGCTCAAGAGTTAACACTTGAATATATTCTTGTAAATAATTTTACTGTTCATGGATGAGTAGAATATAGGAAACAATAATTTAGTTCTTTAGCAAACAAGTGAAGACTTGTAATTCATCTTGAATGTAAAAATAGTAAAGTCTATTGGGCTTTTTACACCCAAGCCATAGTGGCTCATCAGGCCGGTGCTTATCCCTGGTTTCTGTAGCGTGAAGCAACGAGGAGTTCAGTTCCTCCTGGATGGGACGCTAGTCCATTGCAGGTTACCTTCCCAGTATATTTTTACTGGCACCCATTTATACTGCTGGGTGAACAGAGGCACGCACACTTGTTAAAATCTTGCCCAGGGGTCTTAGCACAGTGGGGGTCTCACTGGGATTTGAACTCACAAAACCTCCCGATCATGAGCCCAGCACTCTAACCACTAGGCCACCATCCCCACAGCGGAAGTTGACAGTCAAAGCCAAGAAAGAAGCTTCAAAGGCAGAAGCAAAAAAGAAAATGCAAGCTGCCCAGAAGTTTGCGAGGAAAGCTCATGTAAGGGCAGTCTGACTAAATAAGTTTGTGAAATGAACACAAGGAATACATTTTATGTAAATATCATATATAAACTGGACCAGTCATAACAATTTTTGTGAATGTGAAATGAACACACGTAATTTGTCATCAAAAATGACAGTGAAAGCAAAATATGCGAGAGTGTCGAAGGCAAAAGCAATGACACTATATATTGTCAGACATTGTCAATCATCTGACAGGTGACCAAAGGGCGAGGTATCTGAGTAAAATTAAGCAGCTGGGGATTGCCGATCCATTTCTAATGCCACAGTCAATGTTTAGGAATGTGTTCGAATGCGACCATTCTTCCCTTCCTGCTTTTGCCTACTTGGATCCTTGTACATATGTTGTCCACGGCCCATCTCCATTTACTGGCAAAGAGTTAAAAGCTTACAAATCAGTGGAATCTTACAAGTATTTTGTTGCCGGATTTGTAAGCTGTATGCAACAATGGGAGCCAGGAACCGGGAAGAGAGACTGCCACCATATAATGGCTAAGGTGCGTGTTCCATCCCCAAATAGACCTACACAAACAAGTGCTTAGGCAAGAATAAATTTAAATGATCAGGGCTTATAATGGTTGTATAAATTCACATATTTTATTTACATATAAAGTGTGTGTGTGTGTGTGTGTATATGTGTGTATATATATATATATATATATATATATATATATATATATATTTTTTTTTTTTTTTTTTTACAGCGTCAATTTTATTTTTACCGGATGCTACCTCAATGACAATAGCCACCATATAATGATAATAGCCGATTATAAATCGCCAACAGACAATCGCCCTATATAATATATATTTACCTGATAGAAAGTGTTCGCTGCATATTCTACTGTATTCTGTAGGATTCCAGTCTTTCCTATTTACCGCTGCAATCCACTTGGCTTTTCTCTCCAGGTCAGATGGAAAACGATAAAATGACAGTGCAGGCTTACTCTTCTATCTATTTGCACAGCCAACAGTGCAACACGATATACCCATACTCACTGGTTATTTTGTATCACTCCGGGGAAGTTAGTAACCGACAAACAACATCCAGTTGGGTACTGTAATGTTGAACCACTATTACTTTATTTTAAAACGTTTAGCAATGTTGAATGAGCGAACGCCGTCCAGATCATGCCGTCCAATATGGCAGATAAATAAGTCACGTGACCCTGTGACGTCCCGTGCAAAACCTCAATACCACCAGGCCACCACTGCTCCTCCTGCAGTTCTTGTCTTCATTGATTTGATTACTTCGGCTTTTTAATTTTTACAGTTTGGTTATTTACAGGCGAGAGTGGATCGAAACAAACAGCATTATTTGTTATATCAGTTATATAACACATTATATTATGGTCGAAAGAAAAAAAATTCCACTATAAGTGAGATTTAATATGAACCAATACCTGACTCCTTGCTCGAATGCAATGGTGCACACTATATATTTAAAAAAAATGTTGATGACAAAGAGGTCAGTTGGGAGTTGTTAAGATTGTTCAACAAAATGTCTTGTAATTTAATTAAAAAAATCTTTATTTTGCATCAATATATATGAATTTGCAGATTGTACATTGCTGTAAATGTGGGTAAAATATTGCATGAGAGACAGTCATTTTAACTTGTGGTTCACAAATTTTTCCCAAACGTATGAGACCCCAGGGTCAATCTAGCACGAGCTGGAGGGACTATGTCTCTTGGTGTCCCCCTGGAAGAGCTGGATGAAGTGGTGGGGGAGAGGGATGTCTGGACCGATTTGCTTAGGTTACTGCCACCGCGACCCAATCCTGGATTAAGCGGAAGATGATGTCCTTGTTTTTGCGGCATTTTCCTGAACTTTTCCACCTATTATTCCTTAATTTTCTTATTTTTTTAATTCAATGAATATTTAAAAAAAAAAAAAAAAAGCACGATGCACTGAAGCCACATGAATTGAATTGCGAGGTATCGAGGGATCCCTGTACTGTATTAATCTCATCAGGGAAATTATTACCTCTACAGCTAACGCATCGAAAGTGAGGATGGAGATACACACACAGGGAGCAGTGGGCGGGCAGACATTGGGTCATCGGGAAATTAGTTGGGGATTTGGTACCTTGCTGAATGGGATTCACCCTTTTATGTGGAGAACGGGAAGGTGCTGCTCCCCAATGCCACACTCTGGAATAGAACCAATAACCTTTTAGTCCCAAAGCCCCTTCACTAACTTTTAGGTCCCTGAGTTTTGGCTCTCATGTTAACAAAATCACCTTTAAGAACAAAGGACTTCTTTTCCTTTTGGCTGTTCCCTTCAGGGGTCGACACAGCGAATTATCTGCCACTATCTCACCCTTTCCTCTGGATCTTCTACTCTTACCCCAACTACCTTCATGTCCTCCTTCACCACATCCATAAATCTTCTTTGGTCTTCCTCCAGGCCTTCTGTCGGGTAGTTCCAACCTCAGCATTCTACTACCAATATATTCACTTTCCCTCCTCTGTACATGTCCAAACCATCTCAATCTAGCCTCTCTGACTTTGTCTCCAAAACATCTTTCATGGGCTGTCCCTCTGATGTACTCATTCCTGATCCTATCCATCCTCGTTACTCCCAAAGAGAACCTCAACATTTTCATCTTTGTTACCTTCAGCTCTGCCTCCTTTCTTTTCCTCAGTGCCACTGTTTCTAAACCATACAACATTGCTGGCCTCAACACCGTCTTGTACACTCTTTCTTTCATTCTTGCTGATATCTTCCTATCACACATCACACCGGACACTTTTCTCCAAGCATTCCAACCTGCCTGCACACGCTTCTTCACCTCTTCTCCACACTCTCCACTGCTTTGGATTGTTGAGCCTAAGTACTGAAAATCCTCCATCTTCCTTATCTCGGCTCCCTGTAACCTCACTGTTCTTCTTGGGTCCTTGTCATTCGCACACATGTATTCTGTCTTCCTGAGGCTAACCTCCATTCCTCTCCTTTCCAGGGCATACCTCCACCTCTCTTGATTTTCCTGCACTTGTTCTGTGTTCTCACTACAGATCACAATGTCATCTGCAAACATCAGTCCATGGATATTCTTGTCTAACCTCGTCTGTCAGCCTGTCCATCACTATAGCAAACAAGAAGGGGCTCAGAGCTGATCCTTGATGCAGTCCCAGCTCCACCTTGAACTCTTCTGTCACACCGACAGCACACCTCACCACTGTCTTACATCTCTCATACATGTCCTGCATAGAGATGCATAGAGATGTTCTAACATCTCTGCCACTACAGACTTCCTCATGCAATACCACAGTTCCTCTCTCGGCACCCTGTCATATGCTCTCTCCAGATCCACAAAGGCACAATGCAGCTCCCTCTGACCTTCTCTGTACTTCTCTATTTACATTCTCAAAGCGAACACTGCATCTGTGGTGCTCTTTCTTGACGTGAAACCACACTGATGTTCACAAATGCTGATCTCTGCCCTTAGTCTAGCTTCCACTAGTCTTTCCCATAACTTCATGGTATGGCTCATCAACTTTATCCCTCTGTAGTTACCACAACTCTGCACGTCTCCCTTGTTCTTAAAAATGGGCACAAGCAAACTTCTCCTCTATTCATCCGGCATCTGCTCACTTTCTAAGACCTTGTTGAATGTTCTTGTCAGAAAATCTACTGCTACCTCTCCTAGACACTTCCATACCTCCACCGGTATGTCATCAGGACCAACTGCCTTTCCACTCTTCGTCCTCTTCAATGCCCTCCTCACTTCACCCTTACCAATCTTTGCTGCCTGCTGGTCCTCGACAGTCACCTCTTTTTACTCTTTTTTTATTATATAATTTATTTTTTTTAAATAAATTTCTCCCTCCTTACAGTCCAACCTATCATTCAAGTCATCATATGCCTTTGACACCACTACCTTCACCTTACGCTGTGTCTCCCTGTACTCCTGTTTGCTCTCTTTGGTCCTCTCTATGTCCCACTTCTTCTTGGCTAACCTCTTACTTTGTACACACTCCTGCACTTCCTCATTCCACCACCAAGTCGTCTTATCTATTTTCCTTCCAGAGGATACACCAAGTATTCTCCTACCTGTCTCCCTGATCACATTAGCTGTAGTTCTCCAGTCATCTGGAAGCACTTCCTGACCACCCAAAGCCTGTTTCAACTCCTCCTTGAAGATAACACGACACTCTTCCTTTTTCAGCTTCCACCACTTTGTCTTCTGCTCTGCCTTTGCCTTCTTCACCTTCCTCACCATCAGCGTCATCCTGCACACCACCATCCTATGCTGTTTGGCAACACTCTCACCAACTACTACTTTGCAGTCTTCCTTCAAAATTACATTGCCTCCACAAGATGTAGTCTACCTGTATACTCCTACCTCTGCTTTTATAAGTCACCCTATGCCCCTCTCTCCTTCTCTTCTAGCTCACATCCTGCCTGTGGGGCATAAGCACTAAAACATTGACCATCACCCCTTCAATTTCTAACTTGAGCCCCATCTCTCTGTCTGACACTCTTTTCACTTATAGAACATTCCTGACAAACCCCTCCTTCAAGATGACTCCTACACCATTTCTCTCCCCATGATAAAACAGCTTAAACCCTGCTCCTAAGCTTCTAGCCTTGCTACCTTTCCACCTGGTCTCCTGAACACACAGTATGTCCACCTTCCTCCTCTGCATCATGTCAGCCAGCTCTCTACCTTTTCCTGACATAGTTCCAACATTCAAACTCCCTACTTTCAGTGCTAGACTCATGCTTTTCCTCTTCTCTCTCCGACTACGGACACACCTCCGCCTCTCCTTCTTCGACCAACAGTATTCCAATTTCCACCAGCACCCCGTTGGTTGACAGCACTGATGGCGGTCGTTGTTAACCCGGGCCTCGACCGATCCAGTATGAAATTTCGTTTTGATCATTCGCATATTTGTGAGCCATTCCACCAAAAGTAGGCTCCTCTGTCCAAAAATGAAAAAGGAGCTTTTTACACAGTCAGATCGAGGAGGCCCAAAGCTGCAAAATGCAGAAAAAAGTTTTTCAATACCTTGAAAACTGACCAAGCTATACAATTTCTTGTGTCAGCATCTAAATAAAAATTTCAAGATGTTTTAGAGAAAAATGAAAAACATTTTCCTAAATTTTTGTTCTCTGTATACAAAACAACCTCTTCTTACAAAAAGCACCAAACACGCCATTCAAACAATGCTAGAGTTGCTCTCTCATTGGCCTGTCTTCCAACATCCTGCTTTGCTGGCCTCCCATTGTCTAGGAGGGATGATGCAACTCTCTCCCATTTGCTAGCTCTCAACATTCCGCCCAGCTGGCCTCCCATTGGCTCGGAAGGGATGATGCTGTTGTTCCAACTTTGTTCAAGTTTGTGTGTGAACCGTTTTCAAGTTTAAGTGTCATTCCAACTGTATTTTATGGCTCAGACTTTTAATCTTCCATAACCATTTGTAAGATTATAACTACGCAGAAGACATGGTCAACACACACACACACACACACGCGCGCGCGCGCGCGCGAGATTCCCGGTGCCATGGTCATTGTAAGATTATAACTCTGCTAAGAACACATCGTCAACACGCGCGTGCGTGCGCGCGCATACACGCGTGTGATTCCAGGTGAAAGTGATTCCCGGTGCCATTGTTATTGTAAAATTATAACTCTGCGAAGAAGACATGGTCAACACACACACACACACACACACACGTACGTGTGATTCCTGGTGCCATGGTCATTGTAAGATTATAACTCTAAGAAGTCATGGTCAACACGAAGTAAGTACAGTCGGCCCCCAACTTCCGAAAGTAATCCGTTCCAGGGCCCTTTTCATATTGCGGGGATTTCGTAAATAGGGGTCGCATTTTACATGTTAAACGCCTAATTCGTTCCAAGGCTCCAGTCTTTGGACTGGATAAACCCATAAAATGATCAAATACACCAATTTTGTATGAAATGTGTTAAAAGTAAAAGAAAATTGTTTATTAAACCATTTAAACATTTTATTAACATATTAAACCATTTTATTAAACCATTGTTAAACATTTTTTTATTAACACACACACCCCTGTCTCGCTCTCTCTCGCGCGTGCACTGCGGGCCACGCCCACAAGACATGGAATTCAAAGCACATTCCCTGCTTGACAAACTCAACTTTAATTTGATTTCTTGAGGGATCGGAGTTCCAGATGAGCTCAAAGGGGCCCGCATTTATTAAACATTTACTGAATTAAAACAACTTAAAAAAGTAAACAGTTAAGCTTCCTTTTGTCTCTATCTGGGAGGCCAGCGGGGCAGGATTTTGAGAGACAGCCAATGAGAGAGTAACTCGGGCATTGTGTGAAATTTTGATTGTCTTTTCATAAGAGGGGGTTATTTCGTATCCCGGGGAAGGAAACTTAGGAAACTGTTTTTCCACAACCCGGGGATTTCATACACAGGGGTCTTCTTAAGTTGGGGACCGAGTGTACCTTAAAAGATATGCTTTTATAATTTTTAAAGGGTAGTCTTGGGAGCATTGCAACGAAGCACGCGCTTTACATGTAAAATGCACCTCTACTTACGAAAACTCCAGGTTACGAAAAGGTGCTGGAACGGATTAATTTCGCAAGAAGGGGGCCGACTGTATGTGTATTCACAATCTTATAAATAAACCTAATGACTGTTATTGAAGAGAAAGTCGGAGATAAATTCAGCATGCAGTAAACCAGAAGTTAACGTGTGACCTGCACTGCGCATGTGCAAGCCCGAGCTGACCAATCAGTGTGCTCGTTTCAGATCTTCCTTAGCAACTAGCCCGCATTGTTTACGAGCATATCGTCGTCTTAACCTTTATTTCATTTGCTGAAACGGCATTTTAAGAACAAAACAGTTTCCAAAATGGAAAAACTACTTCACGGCCGTTCTTCTGATGTATGGATTTATAGTGTCTTGTACCGAACTCAGTGAATAATTGCAACGAAAACCAGTAAGCTTGCAACTGTTTTTATCTAGTTTTATGAGGGTACTCGCCAGAAAAATGGGAAATTTTTTTTAGTGAATTAGTTGATTGCACATGAGCAATTGATAGTTAAATTCCTTTTTTAATAGTTCATGCAAAAATCCGAATTTCGATAAAAATGGACCATTTTTACTTTTCTGGCCTTTATCTCAAAAGTGGTGTTTGCAACAAGAGCCTACTTTCGGTGAAGCGCCTCACATTTATTTTGGCACAAGTTTTACGCCGGATGCCCTTCCTGTCACAACCCTCAGCATTTTTCTGGGCTTGGGACCGGCATGAGGATGAACACCGGCTTGTCAACCCCCCCTCACGGCTGCATAGGACTGAATTTTAAAAAGAACTAAAAGTACCTGGGCATTATAAAGGTGTATATTACTGTAAGCTTGACTAAGTTGGTCCTTAAATTATGACTGTCCAGCACCAGACCAGTCAGAAGTTGTAGGGCCATGTGTTTAGATTTTAGCAAAAACTTGTCGATAATGTTGCATTTTAAAATTAGTTTTTTATCTAAATTTCTACCATTGTATATCAAAACCTGCTGTTGATGAGGGTCTGTATGATCTTCTGTCTTGTATCCCAAAACTCGACAAAATCAACAGTCAACACGGTGTGATGTTTGGGAATCTTCATGCCATGTCTGGGATACCTGCTGTCCCATCATCTTTTGTTATTCCAACAGGAAACCAATGAAAATGCCTTTTTCCAACCTTTTTAGTGTAAACATTTCCCAATCCCCAGTGACACCACAAGGTCCGGCATCTGACGGATGTTCAGCTCCTCCTATTTCATGCCCTTACAGCCAGTAGCTCGAGGATCTCCTAGGTTTAAAGATATGGCCCTGTGATGTACGATGGGTTCTGTACTGGACAATCACATTAATAATCACATGGCAGTGTAAAGCGACTGGGAATTGTGGTGGTCTCAACGTACAAAGGAAATATGTAGTTGACTTCCAGAATATACAAAATACTGCATTTATTTTTATTCATTTTATTGTCATTGCCTTTTTTTTTATTACTCAGGCATATTCAAACTTATTGCGAGCACACATGGATGGCTTGAAGAAAAAAGACAAGAAGAGTAAAAGCAAGAAGACTAAAGCTACACAGTGACTTCAAAAAAATCTCCAAGCAAAGAGCAAGAAGCTGTTTCACAGGACCACCTTCAGTGACCTCCAGTAATGACCTGCACCCTGAATTTCAACACCTCTCCCTTCATGCTGTTGGAATCTGGCTCTTTATAAACACTAACGGAGCAGAGCTCTACCTGAACGTTACCGAGACATCATCCCTGTTCAAAACCTACCCGCTGCTCAAGATATTGCTGCAATCAAGTATAATTTGGTGGTGCCATACGATGTCACTGTCTTTAATTATAAACCATTAATGTTTTCATTTTTAATCATGTCTGCGAAGACCACCCTTTTTTTAAGACCTGTTTTTGATTTCAGTTGTTTATATTCAGTTTTGTTCTGAAGATATGTTTATATAGGTAGAGTAATCCGTGATTAGTTATTCTCAATCAGAGCTTGTGACTTTTTTGAAGCTTTTTTTTGTCCTATGTATCTTAGCTAAAACCCAGACGACAAAATGGATTTACTTATTGTTTTATTTGTTGGCCCAAGCAGTGTAATGAGAAAACTTATTGTTTTATTTGTTGGCCCAAGCAGTGTAATGAGAAAACATCTCAATGTTTAGAAGAGCTGTTAACTTATTTTGAGTCTGAAATAAATGTTCCGGTCTGGTCCTGGCTGAGGCGATCTCTGTTTAACACTTGTCACTTGAATGTACTCTTCATTTTTTTTTAAAAGCTAACTTTGCTATTAATGACTCTGACCATCATGTTTGTTTCTTTCAATATCAAAGCCGTACAAAGTAAATTCAGTGACTCTGTACACAACTGCCGTAACCGTTATAAGGCTGAAGGCTTAGAGTGCTGTGTTCCTCTTGCTGGGATGCTCTCTGCTCGAGCTGGTGTTGCTGCTTCGTTTGGCTTGCTCTTCCTCCTGCGTGTAACCTTGTAGCATCAGCTGAGTCACATACTGGAACAGGCCCTGTAAGTCAAATACAACATGCATATAATTTCCTTGTCTGTGGGGTCAGAATCAGATTGTGGACAGAGGTCCACAGATGCTGTTTTAGTTCTCTACCACAGTTTACATGCAAATGTTCATTAACTCGGCTCACATGCACCTACAATAAATGAGTGCACACTCGTGGGCTGCTGACACACAATTTCCTGCAGAATGAAAAAATTGGGTCAGTACAATACTTTCCCAGCTCACAAAAAAGGTCATAACTGGCTACATCCAAATATTTAGGGCTCTGGTTTTGATCCCTGTGTGATTGTGTATATAGTCATAATGTGCTTGTATGATGTTCTTGGAGCAGGAATAATTGTACGATGTTCTGTACAGTGCGTCGCCGCCCCCACCCCCCACAATGTTATTCAGTGGCTCTGTAACTTCTGTTGACAATTTCTTGATACATGAGGTGATGTGTGTACTGTACATTATCCTGGTTCAGGCAGGAAAAAGCTCAACAGAAGTAAAAACCTAGAACAATAGAATAACTTTAAATTTGTTTGCACTCCCAGAGTAATTCGCTCTGCTTGATGCTTCGGGTGCTCTGACAGTCCCGTAAACAGAATACAAGCTGGTTTCACTCATGTTGCTTGTGTTTTGGTTTGAAACAGCTCGATATTACCAGCAGCAGAGCTTTCAGCAAGTATTGATGTGCAAAATACCATCCCTTCATTAAGCTGGTAATTAGCAAGTCAGTATTAATAAACATTGGGGTCTGTTTATGAATATTAATTATTTATGGGGCTGTGCCAAGGAAAACAAGTGAGAGAGAGGCACTCTTCAGTGGTATATATTTAAAAATTTAAATAAAATCAACAAATGAAAGGAGTGCAAATTGTATTTATTATATTTCTATTTGTGTGAACTTGTTTCTTACTCCAGTTTGCTAATGAGGAGGGTGTTAGTAACTAAAGTTATGTTTAAAAGGAACTTTGTGTTTTTTCAAATTTAAAATTGTTTGAAAAGGAAAAAATGTCCAGGGGAGCTTAAAGGGTGATGAACCCATCAGAATGTTTATAATGCTATTTTTCTGCATAAATATTACTCTAAGCACCAGATTTCCACACATTCTAAAAGTTGATCAAAATTATACTTTTTTAATTGCACTTATAAGGAAGACATGAAGGTCGTTGGAGTCAGAAAAGAAGATGCGGAGGACAGGGTGAGGTGGAGGCGGATGATTTGCTGTGGCGACCCCTGAAGGGAGCAGCCGAAAGTAAAAGAAGAAGAAGAAGAATTGCACTTATAAAGCTATATCTGTATACAAGTATGAAGTAGGGGTCTGTATATAAGCAGGTAGTGGATGAATGGAGTCAGTGAGGGACATGTACAGTTTTATTAATATAATAAACAGTAGAATATAAATATAGGACAGTGGATGTTGGTGTTGTATGGACGAGTTTTGTACAGTTTAATGTTCACAGGTACATATGATTTCCTGTGTGATTCAGTGGTACAGTTCGGTGGTATCGGTCTCTCACTGAACTTCCTGTGACTGATCAGCAGGTTGTGAAGCGGGTCGGAGGTATTGTTCAGTATTGTATTTATTTTGGACAGCATTCACCTCTCAGACACCACCAGTCCAGTTTCCTCTCCACAATGTTACCGATCTCACGGATCAGTTCATTTGGGCTGTTAGTGTCTATGACCCTCGGCATACAAAAGGAAATAAATTCAGTGTGGTAATTCAGAAGGTTTTAAATTTCAAAATGTGATGAGACTGATCTGCTTCCATAGGTGTAGAGATGAGCATGTTCACCTCACACCAAAAACGTTTGCATTCTCGGTTTGGCATCCCTGTTTGACATGTGCGTGTTCTCCTGTCCTTGTGTGGGTTTCCACTGGGTTCCTGTCAGTCCAAACTGTACTTTAGGCTAACTGGCTGTACCAAATTGCACCTCTGTGTGCCTATCTAAGAGCATGTGAAGGGTTGTGTGCGGTGTCCTGCGATGGTCGAGATATTCAAGGTATACCCCACCTTGGCTCAGAGTCTGCTGAGACAGGTCCAGCTTCCCCATGACCCTAATAGGATTAAGCGGTTCAGCAAGGTGGGATGAATATTCTGAATTGTTAGCAGACCTGAGGCATGAGAGCCAATGGTGGTAAATGCATGTACAGTATGGACTGTTGGTTATGCAGGCAGTTCAGAATGCAGCTGATGCATTAGCGTATTCTGTGTTTAACGTTACTCCACATTCTCCACGTGCAGAAATCTCTTAGTAAGCTGCACTTGGTTATAATAATAATGAACTTAGAGAATCATCCATCCATCCATTTTCTGAACCGCTTAATCCTAATTAGGGTCACAGGGAGGCTGGTGCCCAGATCAGCCGACTCTGAGCGAGGACAGAGTGCACCCTGGACGGCTCACCAGGTCATCACGGGACAGAAACATCCTGATGACTATCCTCTTGGCGAAAGTCAGCAGTGTTTTTTTTTTTTTTTTTTACATGAATCGCCACCACAGACAGTGAGTGACGTGGCCCGCCTTTGATAACCCAGTTAGTGCACTGGGGAGACAGCAGTGACAACCCGGTGGGACTTGAACCCCTGACCTTGGGATCGGTGATCCAGCACCGTACCACCGGGCCACCACTGCACTATAGGACTTCATATGCTCATATTTTGAGTCTTGACTGCTAATCAAACACTGAATTTTATTTCTGATTGAACAATAAAATAAAAGTACTAAAAACGGAGCATCTTGGACTTGCTCACCTTCCATGCCTTCTCTAGATCAGGGGTCCACTTGTCTTTCAGAATTGGTCGGACTGCACAGATGAACTCTGCTCCTACATACTGGAAATACAACTCATGGTTAATCCATTCAGTCAAACCCCCACAAATCCTTTTTATTCCTTGTTTGGAGGGTTTCTGTTCCATAAACCTGAGATGGTGAGGGAAAAAAAAAACATTTTCGGAACAGGTATTTTATTTTTTCCCTCCCTGAATCGCCACCTTATCGTGGTGGAGGGGTTTGCGTGACCTAATGATCCTAGGAGCTATGTTGTCGGGGGCATAATGCCCCTGAAACGGTCACCAAAGGCAAACAGGTCCTGGGTGAAGGTCCAGACAAAGTGCAATTCAGAAGATCCCTATGCCATCTCGGAGTAAACATTTGAAGCAGTCTCCCTTGCCCGGATGCGGGTCACCGGGGTTCCCTCCTGGAGCCAGGCCCAGGGGAGGGGCTCGAAGGCGAGCGCCTGGTGGTCGGGCTTATGCCCATGGAGCCTGGCTGGGCCTAGCCTGAAAAGGAGACATGGGTCCACCCTCCCATGGACCCACCACCCGTGGGAGGAGTTTTAGGGGTCGGGTGCAATGTGAGTTGGGTGGCAGCCAAAAGCATGTGTTCTGTTGGACCGATCCTCGGCTACTTACTCTGACCCTTGGGACATGGAATGTCACCTCTCTGGCAGGAAAGGAGCCTGATTTGGTGCGTGTGGTGGATAGATACCGACTAGATATAGATACGCATAGCTTGGGCTCTGGAACCATCCATCTCGAAAGAGGCTGGACCTTCTTCTATTCTGTAGTTGCTCAAGGGGAGAGGCGGCGAGCCGGTGTGGGTATTCTTGTTGCCTCCCGTCTCGGTGCCCAAATGTTGGGGTTCTCCCCGGTTGACGAAAGGGTAGCTTCCCTCCGTCTTCGGGCGGGGGGACGGGTCCTGACTCTTATTTGTGCTTATGCACCAAATGACAGTTCAGAGTACCCACCCTTTTTGGAGTCTCTGAGGGGGGTGTTGGAGAACGTTCCTTCGGGAGACTCACTCGTTGTCTTGGGAGACTTCAACGCCCATGTGGGCAACGATAGTGTGACCTGGAAGGGTGTGATCGGTAGGTACGGCCTCTCCAGTCTGAATCCGAATGGTGTTTTGTTGTTGGACTTCTGTGTTTGTCTATCACGAACACCATGTTCAAACATAAGGGTGTCCATACGTGCACTTGGCACCAGGACACCCTAGGTCGCAGTTCGATGATTGACTTTGTAGTCGTGTCATCGGACTTGCGACCATATGTTCTGGACACTCGGGTGAAGAGAGGAGCTGAGCTGTCTACCGATCACTACCTGGTGGTGAGTTGGCTTCGGTGGTGGGGGAGGTTGCCTTCCAGACCTGGCAGGCCCAAGCGTGTAATCAGAATCTGCTGGGAACGTTTGGCAGAGTCCCCTGTCTGAGAGGCCTTTAACTCCCACCTCCGGCAGAGCTACAACCATGTCCTGGAGGAGGCGGGGGACATGGAATCCGAATGGGCCATGTTTCGTGCCTCCATTGCTGAGGCGGTAGCCCATAGCTGTGGCCGTCAGGTCGTCGGTGCTTGTCATGGCGGTAATCCCCGAACCCAGTGGTGGACACCTGCAGTGAAGGGGCCGTCCAGCTGAAGAAGGAGGCCTACCGGGTTTTATTAGCCTGTGGGACTCCCGAGGCAGCAAACGGGTACCGGCAGGCCAAACGTGCTGCAGCCAAGGCTGTCACAAATGCAAAATCTCAGGCGTGGGAGGAGTTTGGTGAGGGCCTAGAGAGTGATTATTGGTTGGCCTCAAAAAGGTTCTGGACCACCATCCGACGCCTCAGGAGGGGGAAGCAGTTCTTCACAAACACTGTTTACAGTGGAGGTGGGGAGCTGCTTACCTTGACTGGGGATGTCGTCGCGAGGTGGAGGGAATACTTTGAGGACCTCCTCAATCCCACCAACACGCCCTCCGTGGACCCTGGGGGTTCGGGTTCGGGTCCGCTCATCACTGGAGTGGAGGTCACTGAGGTTGTCAAAAAGCTCCTCGGTGGTCGAGCTCCGGGGTTGGACGAGATCCGCCCGGAATATCTCCGGGCTCTGGATGTTGTAGGACTGTCTTGGTTGACACGTCTCTGCAACATCGCGTGGTCATCATGGGCTGTACCTCTGGATTGGCAAACTGGGGTGGTGGTCCCAATTTTTAAGAAGGGGGACCGGAGGGTGTGTTCCAATTATCGGGGAATTACACTCCTCAGCCTACCAGGGAAAGTCTCTGCAGGGGTACTAGAGAGGAGGATCCGACCGAGAGTCGAACCTCGGATTCAGGAGGAACAATGTGGTTCTGGAGGGGGCATGGGAGTTTGCCCAATCTGTCCACATGTGCTTTGTGGATTTGGAGAAGGCTTTCGACCGTGTCCCTCGAACGATCTTGTGGGGCGTGCTCCGAGAGTACGGCGTGCTGGACCCGCTGCTACGAGCTATTTGGTCGCTGTATCACCGGAGCCAGAGTTTGGTCCGTATTGGTAACAGCAGGTCGGATTCTTTTCCATTGGGAGTCCGCCAAGGCTGTCCTTTGTCACCGATTCTTGTTCATAATTTTTATGGACAGAATTTCAAGGCGCAGTCGAGGCGATGAGGGGTTCTGGTTTGGTGGCCATCGGATATCGTCTCTGCTTTTTGCGGATGATGTTGTCCTTTTGGCTTCATCAAGTCGGGACCTCCAGCTCTCATTGGAGCGATTCGCAGCCGAGTGCGAAGCAGCCAGGATGAAGATCAGTACCTCCAAATCCGAGGCCATGGTTCTCAATCGGACAATGGTGGAATGCACCCTCCGGGTTGGGAATGAGGTCCTGCCCCAAGTGGAGGAGTTTAAGTATCTTGGGGTCTTGTTCACGAGTGAGGGAAGGATGGAGCGAGAGATCGACAGACGGATCGCTGCAGCCTCTGCTGTTAAGCGGTGCCTGTACCGGTCCGTCGTGGTGAAGAAGGAGTTGAGCCGCAAGGCGAAGCTCTCAATTTACCAGTCGATCTACGTTCCAACCCTCACCTATGGTCACGAGCTTTGGGTAGTGACCGAAAGAACAAGATCACGGATACAAGCGGCTGAAATGAGCTTCCTTCGCCGGGTGGCGGGGTTCTCCCTTAGAGATAAGGTGAGAAGCTCCACCATCTAGGGAGAGCTCGCAGTAGATCCGCTGCTCCTCCGCATTGAGAGGGGCCAGTTGAGGTGGCTCGGGCATCTGGTCAGAATGCCCCCCGGACGCCTCCCTGGTGTGGTGTTTCGGGCATGTCCAACCGGGAAGAGACCTCGGGGTCGACCTAGAACACGCTGGAGGGACTATGTCTCTCGGCTTGTCTGGGACCGCCTCGGTGTCCCCCCGGGAGAGTTGGAGGAAGTGGCTTGGGAGAGGGACGTCTGGACCTCTTTGCTTAGGTTGCTGCCCCCGCGACCCGACCCTGGACTAAGCGGAAGATGATGATGATGATGATGTAATTTATTTATTTTTTCTTAACACAACAGAACTGACCAGGTTATTTTTTTTATTCATTATTTTTTTGATAATGAAGTCAAGACTTCAGATTTTCTTCCACAAGGAGACCTGGGGGTTCAGTCACCCCCCCACCCCTCCAAGGGGAAAGGGGAGGGGCATGAAATTATTTCTGGGGGGCCTCCTTTTTGAAAAAGTTATGAGTTTGTGTCCCTGGTGTGTTTAAAGCATCTCAGGAGAGACTCCTGTATTCACAGTACCACAGTATACCACAGTATCTTTATATCAGACCAGTTCTTCAGGATTCCTTCAGAATTCAGGACAAAATAGAAATATTTATATTTACCCTTTCTTGTTCGGTTCTGTTGTGTTAAGAAAAAAAAACACTATTCCTAAAATGTTTTTTTTTCCACCATGATAGGATCACTAGTAGTGCCGGACGCTTCTCCCAATTATGTTATTAGAAATTGCGATCATTAACAACAGTGGCCCACAAAATGAATAAAAAGACTAAAGCCTGCCTGTGCAACTCCGATAGGTCTCCACTCTTGCTCAGTACTAATACTTCCATGTCAGTCACAGGGAGTAGTGCAGGGATCAATTTTCATTCATTAATTTTCTGAACTGCTTAATCCTAATTAGGGTCACAGAAGAGGTTGGTCCCCTTATTGGTCAACATCGGGCAAGGGCAGAGTACACCCCGGACGGCTCGCCAGGCCATCACGGAGCAGAAACATGTTGACAGTTACGCAGCTCCTTTTTACTAAAGTCAGCAATGGTTCTTTTACATGAACCTCCAGCACAGAGAGTGAGAGGCATGATTCATAACCCAGTTAGGTGCACTGGGGGGGGACATCAATGACATCATGATAGTGGGGCTTGAACACCTGACCTTCAGGTCAGTAATCCAGCACCTTACCACCAGGCCACCATGGAAAAAAGCCTATGCAGCCTCGTGAATTTAAATTGTATTATCTGACACATATTATCTTGTGTAAAGCTGCTTTGTGAATTGTAAAAGGTGCTCCACAAATAAAAGTGAATTCAATTGAATTGATATCTTACCCCATAGTATTTAGGAGGGGCGTAGTAGCGGTAGTGGCTTCTTCCAAGTTCAACAGCCAGTGATTCCAGCCGCTCTAACTGATCAAGCCTGGCCACACTTTTCTCAATGAAAGACATAACTCTGCACAAAAAAGTTAAACAAAACACAACTCGTACAACCAGAGAAAAATTCAGTTTGAAGATTGCCCTAATACTCAGAGACATTGTGCATGATGGGAGACAAGTTAACAATTAGCAACAAATTTTTACTGGCATATTCTGTTTGTTCATTCATTTGCTCAACTGCTTGATCTTAGTTAGGGTCACAGAGAGGCTTGCGCCTGTCTCAGCCAACTCTGAGCAAAGGCGGAGTACACACTGAACAGCTCGCCAGAGCGTCACAGGGTCAACATGTACAATCATTCACACTCACCCTCAACCCTAGGGGCCATTTGGAACATTTCTTTGTGCTGTGGGAGGAAACCTGCACAACCATGGGTAAGACCCGCACAGAATTGACCTCGCCGACCATGAGACTCGAACCCAAGACATTTATGCTGTAAGGCAGGCTAACCACTTTGACACCTCCCTGTAGTATCCTATTCATTGAGTGTGTGATTGTGTTGGAAGTCTCCTTTTCAACAAAATTCTGTGATGTTTGTAATTGGAACGATTTCATGCCTGCAAACACATGAAAAAATGGACGAGAAAAGGAATGAGCTGCATGGGTGAATATAAAAGTGCTACTACATGCGAAAAACGTGAATCTGCAGATCCTTCATGACATTTACAAATACACATTTGGATCTGTACTGCTCAGATGAAGCCATGAATCAAACTCGATTTTTTTTGGTCATTTTTTTTCAGGAGTCCTTCTGTGTGATGCTGTATGTTCTCCAAGTCCTTGTTTAGATTTCCTCTGGGTATTTCAGTTTCCTCCCACAGTCCAATACCATGCACATTAGGTTAACTGGCTGCTCTATATTGCCCTTGGTGGATGGTTGGTTGTGTCTGTGTAGCACTGAAATAGACAATAACTGCAGAGGAGGAGCATCGCAGTTATTTATACTGATAATCTCGACCTTAGACAAAAATTCAGGCATGTATTTAATGTGTTTGAAATTCTACATACACACATCTGATACATTTAATTATTATTTACAGCCCCCCAGGGCCGGACTCGGAATTCTGACGTGAATTTACAAATTTCTTTTTAAACCTGTTTGTTTCTTTAGATGAAGTTTTAATTACTGGCGACTTTATTCATTATTATTATTATACAAATATTGAAAATATTGTCGCAGTTCCACAGTCAGAAACTATTTCAGATTATTATCTCATCTTGCTTACACGCCTCTTAGCACTAATATACACTTCATCACGTTGTCGCATTCAGCGACACTTTTACATCAAAGACTGCAGAGTTTCATTAATAATCTTCCAGAATGATCAACTATGATCAGATCACCATCAGGCCCCACAGAACCCGATCAAGCCACAGAGTGCTTTGAGCAAATATACACTGTACGATGGATAATGTAGCTCCTCTTAAAAGAAAACCAATCAGAGAGAAAAGTAACCCCCCCCCCCTATACTGATAAAATACATACCCACTGAAACAGAACAAATGCAAACTACAATGAAAATGGCGGCAAATAAAATTACTGTTTTTATAATTAGAATTGAAGGAGAGTCTCATTAATTACAGAAAAGCTTTTAGTGCTGCTGGAGCAGAATATTTCTCAAATCTAATAGAAAAAAAAATATTCCAAAATATTCATTTAATATTGTTCCAGAATTAACCAGGAATAAGATCATAAAATGTGTAAACCATCAATTTATATCAGTGACAATTTTATGAACTTTTTAATGTTTAAATTGAAAATATCTTCTCTTCTTCTTTTCCCTTCAGGGGTCACCACAGCGAATTATCTGCCTCCATCTCACCCTATCCTCTGCATCTTTTTCTCTTAATCCAACTACCTTCATGTCCTCCTTCACCACATCCATAAATCTTCTCTTTGGTCTTCCTCTAGGCCTTCTGCCTGGTTGTTCCAACCTTAGCATCCTACTACCAATATACTCACTATCCCTCCTCTGTACATGTCCCAACCATCTCAATCTAGCCTCTCTGACATTGTCTCCAAAACCTCTTACATGTGCTGTCCCTCTGATGTACTCATTCTTGATTCTATCCATCCTCGTTACTCCTAAAGAGAACCTCAACATTTTCATATATGCTACCTCCAGCTCTGCCTCCTGCCTTTTCCTCAGTGCCACTGTGTCTAAGCCATACAACATCGCTGGCCTCACCACCGTCTTGTACACTTTTCCCTTCATTCTTGCTGACACTCTCCTATCGTACATCACACCGTCACTTTTCTCCAACCATTCCAGCCTGCCTGCACACGCTTCTTCACCTCTTTTCCACACTCTCCATTGCTCTGGATTGTTGAGCCTAAGTACTTAAAATCCTCCACCTTCGTTATCTCTGCTACCTGTAACATCACCGTTCCTCCTGGGTCCTTCTCATTCACACACATGTATTCTGATTTTCTGAGGCTAACCTTCATTCCTCTCCTTTCCAGGGCATACCTCCACCTCTCTAGATTTTCCTGCACTTGTTCTCTGCTCTCACTACAGATCACAATGTCATCTGCAATCATCATAGTCCATGGAGATTCTTGTCTCACCTCGTCTGTCAGCCTGTCCATCACCATAGCAAACAAGAAGGGGCTCAGAGCTGACCCTTGATGCAGTCCCACCTCCACCTTGAATTCGTCGGTCACACCGACAGCACACCTCACCACTGTCTTACATCTCTCATACATGTCCTGCACCACTCTAACATACTTCTCTGCCACTCCAGACTTCCTCATGCAATACCACAGTTCTTCTCTTGGCACCCTGTCATATGCTTTTTCCAGATCCACAAAGGCACAATGTAGCTCCCTCTGACCTTCTCTGTACTTCTCTATTAACATCCTTAAAGCAAACATTGCATCTGTGGTGCTCTTTCTTGGCATGAAACCAAACTGTTGTTCACAAATGCTGACCTCTGCCTTTAGTCTAGCTTCCTCTATTCTTTCCCATAACTTCATCGTATGGCTCATCAACTTTATCCCTCTGTAGTTGCTGCAACTCTGCACGTCTCCCTTGTTCTTAAAAATGGGCACCAGCACACTTCTCCCCCACTCCTCCGGCATCTGCTACTCTCTAGTACCTTGTTGAATGTTCTTGTCAGAAAATCTACTGCTACCTCTCCTAGACACTTCCATACCTCCACAGGTATATCATCAGGACCAACTGCCTGTCCATTCTTCATCCTCTTCAATGCCCTTCTCACTTCACCCTTACTGATCTTTGCTACATCCTGCTCCTCAATGGTCACCTCTTCTACTCTTTTTTCTCTCTCATTTTCCTCATTCATCAGCTCTTCAAAGTACTCTTTCCATCTTCCCAGCACACTTCTGTCATCAGTCAATACATTTCCCTCTCTGTCCTTTATCAATCTAACTTGCTGCACGTCCTTCCCATCTCTATTTCTCTGCTGTGCCAACCTGTATAGATCATTTTCTCCCTCTTTACTATCCAACCTATCATACAAGTCATCATACGCCCTCTGTTTGGCCTTAGCCACTGCTACTTTCACCTTACACTGTGTCTCCCTGTACTCCTGTTTACTCTCTTCGGTCCTCTCAATGTACCACTTCTTCTTAGCTAACCTCTTCCTTTGTACACACTCCTGCACTTCCTCATTCCACCACCAAGTCTCCTTATCTACTTTCCTTCCAGAGAGCACACCAAGTACTCTCCTACCTGTGTCCCTGATCACATTTGCTGTGGTTGTCCAGTCATTTGGAAGTACTTCCTGGCCACCTAAAGCCTTTTTCAACTCCTCCTTGAAGACAACACGACACTCTTCCTTTTTCAGCTTCCACCACTTTGTCTTCTGCTCTGCCTTTGCCTTTTTCACCTTTCTCACCATCAGAGTCATCCTGCACACCACCATCCTATGCTGTTTGGCAACACTCTCACCCACTATGACTTTGCAGTCACTGACTTCCTTCAAATTACATCGCCTACACAAGATGTAGTCTACCTGTGTGCTCCTACCTCCGCTTTTATAAGTCACCCTATGCTCCTGTTTCTTCTGGAAGAAAGTATTCACCACAGCCATTTCCATCCTTTTTGCAAAATCTATCAACATCTGTCCTTCTGCGTTCCTGTCCTGGATACCAAACCTGCCCATCACTTCCTCGTCCCCTCTGTTGCCTGCACCAACATGTCCATTGAAGTCTGCACCAATGACCACTCTTTCACCTCTGGGGGTACTTTGCATCACTTCATCTAAGTCACTCCAGAATCTCTCCTCTTCTAGCTCACATCCTGCCTGTGGGGGCATAAGCACTAACAACATTGAACATTACACCTTCAATTTCTAACTTGAGACTCATCACTCTGTCTGACACTCTTTTCACTTCTAGAACATTCCTGACAAACTCCTCAAACTCAAGATGACTCCTACTCCATTTCTCTTCCCACCCACACCGTGATAAAATAGCTTAAACCCTGCTCCTAAGCTTTTAGCTTTGCTACCTTTCCACCTGGTCTCCTGAACACACAGTATGTCCACCTTCCTCCTCTGCATCATGTCAGCCAGCTCTCTACCTTTTCTTTGCATAGTTCATTCAAAGTCCCCACTCTCAGTCCTAGACTCATGCCTTTCCTCTTCTCTCTCTGCCTACGGACACGCCTCCCACCTCTCCTTCTTCGACGTCTTCGACCAACAGTAGTTCAATTTCCATCAGCACCCTGTTGATTGACAGCACTGATGGCGGTCGTTGTTAACCCGGGCCTCGACCGATCCGGTATGGGGGTAATACTTCTGATTTGCATCATAAATGTTTGGCATTGGTTTTACGTCAGATGCCCTTCCTGACACAGCCCTCTGCATTTCTCCGGGCTTGGGACCGGCATGAGGGGGAGAGACACTGGTTAGTGCCCCCCCCACCTCATGGCTGCATTGATCTGGGGGTCTCAGGCATAGAAAGTTCTGGAAAACTGTGATGTTGGGATTCTGTAGCTCCCCCCACTCTACATGCTCAACCAGGTCCGTTTGACAGTGGAGTGGCTGATTGCCCCAATGTCACAGGTTCCCTCATGCCTGTCTTCCTTCTGGTTCTCTCTCTTTTAGTTCTGCTGCCATAGCCAGTCATGGCAGAGTTGCCGCTGCACTCAGAAATAATAAATTTTTCTATTTACATTACACTACTAGCTCTCTCTCTCTCTCTCTCTCTCTGTTTTTGTTGAGCTGCACATTCTCCCTTCTGGGATTCTGATCCTTCTGCTTCCTGAGTCCTGTGATCTGTCCTGGTGTGTTAATGATGTCTGGAGTTCTCATCTTGGAGGCCCTCCTGCTGATGAAGATCTAAATGGATCCAAATGTGCACTAACAGACTGTGAACATGACTTTTCACTGCTGGTGTTATTAACTCTTTTCCCCACAGATATTTAGGACTTACAATTATATAACCAACAGGACCACATTTTGGACTGTAATGAATTCCTCGTATATGGTTTGTATCTTTATGGTTCCACCCAAGTGAGGATGGGCTTTCCTTTTGGACCTGGTTCCTCTGAAGGTTTTTTCCTCATATCTACTGAGGGAGTTTTTCCTTGCCACTGTCACCTCGGGTGATGCTCATTAGGGATGTATAGGGTTCATAGGAAATGTTTAAATTATTTTATACTGTGTAAACTCCCACTTTTACTGTGTAAAGCTGCTTTGTCAATGTCAACTGTAAAAAACACCACACAAAATAAAACTGAATTGGATTGACTGACCTGTTCAATCTGTATTCCATCTCTCACCTGGAAATGAATTGGGATCAGCCGAAGCTTCCCAGCAGTTTCCAGTCGAAGCCTGCGGGAGTCCTTATTGGGAATAAATTAAGAATAATGTAGCATACAGGAGCTTTTCTGTCATTAAATAGGTAATCAGAGTCCATCTTGCTCCTGTAACCATGTCATGGAACCATCCTGTTCCATGCATTCAAATACTATGCTGGGGATAAAAACGGAATTATTTGACACTGGCTTGTATGTGCCCAGCATAAGGAGGAGTCACAAGGATATTGGGTAATTAGAGTAATCCAATTTTTTCGTTGACTTTTATTTAAACTGTGACTAAACTAAAAACACCTTAGCACCATGTCTTTCTGCACTCTGGAGATACTACCGTGCAACAGCCATGTTATTAAAACCCAAACAATAGGAAAAACAGCCCTGTCCTCTCAACAGCACCAGTAGGACACATGAATTAAGTGGATCTTAAGAATGCAACTAAGTGGAGCAATGTGTCACTGCTGGACAGGCCAGAGAACTGTTTGTACATATTTGGAATGCACCTCCACATCTGTTTTAAGCAGTGACCTGGCACGAAATAGAAATTCTGACAGTCTGAAAACACCAAAGCGAGTACAAGGCGTTGTAATAAAAGGCTCACGACAGGTTCCTCATGTAAGCTACTTAGACGCAGTGCCATCCTTTGGAGGTCTGGAGAGTGTCTGATGTGCAGATGGAGCCCATTAGAGGTAATTTCTTTGACACTAACCTGTAATACCTTATAAAGTATTTCCGATCTATGAAGAAATTACATTTCATTGAAGCTCTCTGTCGACATTGGAAGGCATCAGTGGAGTGTTACATGTCGGGGCTCTGGGATATGTTATAGTGAACATTATATTATTACAGTATTATCATTATTAATTACATCATAATAGAAGACAGCAATGTTTAGTTTGTTCATTGCAGCTCAGGACTCCTGGTTTTTTTTGGGGTTTTTTTTAGGCTACTCACCTTATACCAACTGCATGGCTTTAGTGCAGATTAATTAAACCAAGAACAATAACCTCGTATTTTTTCGCCTTTACATCGAATATTTCGAGCAGTACATACACACGTCATAACATCAAACCTTTCACATTCTAACAATAAGTTTTCATGTTTTTCATTCTGATATGATAACAAAAAACCTTTATTATTGGCCCTATAACATGATAAATATTATATTGTTATAACATGAGAATGAATCCTGTGAAAGGTTTGATGTTATAATAATAAAGTTTTCATGTTATATTGTGATGTTGAACTGAGTGTCAGTAGTACACTGCCAACTGTACGTAAGTCTACAGTCTGAGTGAGTATTGTTCTGATACACAGTATGTGTTCAATGCAGCTGTGAGAGGGGGGGGGGGGGTCACAAACAAGTGCCCGCCCTCACACCGGTCCTAAGCCCGGAGAAATGCAGAGGGTTGTGACAGGAAGGGCATCCGGCGTAAAACTTTTGCCAAAATACAAAATGCAAACCATGACAAATCTCATACCGGATCGGTCGAGGCCCAGGTTACCAACGACCGCCATCAGTGCTGTTAACCAACAGAGTGCTGGTGGAAATTGGACTACTGTTGGTCAAAGAATGAGAGGTCGAAGAAGGAGAGGCGGGAGGCATGTCCGTAAGCAGAGAGAGAAGAGGAAGATTAATAGATGTTGTGAAGGAGGACATGAAGGTAGTTGGAGTAAGAGTAGCAGATACAGAGGATAGGGTGAGATGGAGGCGAATGGTTTGCTGTGGCGACCCCTGAAGGGAATAGCCGAAAGAAAAAGAAGAAGAAGACCCAGTGTGTGTTCAGTACAGACGGAGCCCACAGAACTAAACCATATTACAAATCTTTGATTTATTGAAATTGTGTGTATAGACAGTGGGGCAGTGGTGGTCTAGTGGTATAGGGCACTGGATTGCTGATCCATAGGTTGGGGGTTCAAGTCCCACTTTCCAAAAGGTTGTCACTGTCCCCCCAGTGCGGCTAACTGGGTTATCAAAGGCGGGCCGTCTCTCACTGTCTATGGTGAGAGGCATGTAAAAGAACCATTGTTGACTTTCGTAAAGAGTAGGCTGCAAAGTCGTCAGCGTGTTTCTGTCCCTTGCTAAAAAGGGTTGTGACAGGAAGGGCATCCGACGTAAACAACCTCTGCCAAATCAAATGTGCGAATCAGATGATTCGCTGTGGTGACTCCCGAGTAAAAGGGAAAAAGCCGAAAGGAAGACAGACAGACAGTGGTACCTTGGTACTCGAGCGCTTTACAGGTTGAACAAATCGGAATTCGACCAAAAAATCCAGGATTTTTATTGTCCCAGAAGTCGAACGCTAAAAAAGCGCGAAAAAAAACGAGACCGAGAGGGAGGGGAAATGCCCACTTTCCGGAAAACCAGAAGCTGTTGATACTATATATCACCCTGATAAATTGTTATGGAAGGGTATCCTCCTCCTCTCTCCCTCTCTGTTAGGGAAAGGGATCTGCTTCCTCTCTCCCTCTCCAACATTTATATATGCCAACTGCTCATTATCACAAAGATTAAAATTCTTATCTTTATTATTCTTTTGTTTGAACTGCACTGTGGTTTTTTTTATTGTAGTGTGTTATAGTCTGTGTTGTGAGAGACTCTGGTTTTGGCATCTCTCTCTCTCTCTCTCTCTCTCTCTCACACACACACACACACACACACACACACACTTTCTCTCTCTCTCTCACACACACACTTTCTCTCTCTCTCTGTCACACACACACACACACACACACACACACACACTTTGTGTGTTAGAGAGGGGTGTGACTCACAAGTGGGTAGAGCGCTAAACACACATGCCTGATTCCACTTAATCATGAGCTATGAAGACTAGCAGCGCGCTCTTCCCAGTGCTAGAAGATTGTCCCTCTTCCCCGTGAGCTCTCTGGCTCTCAGCTCCGTGCTCCACCAGTTACCATTTTAGTTTGATTTCCGTGTTTCTCTGCATCTCTAACAGTGACTACAATGTCCCCATGATCTAGTGCCTTCCCTGTGAACAATAAAGTGCACCTGTTTTCATCACACTCTGTGTCCAGCATTTTTGGGTCCGGCTGAATGTTCCTGGCGTCACAGAATCTTCTAGTGGAAGATGTGTGTGTTTTGCGCCCCACCCGCGTGTGACAGCCATGCCCCTCTCCAACGCACAGAGAGAGAGAGAGAAAGTGTGTGTGTGTGTGTGTGTGTGTGTGTGTGTGTGTGTGTGTGTGTGTGTGTGTGTGTGTGTGTGTGAGAGAGAGAGAGAGAGAGAGAGAGAAAGCGTGTGTGTGTGTGTGTGTGTGTGTGTGAGAGAGAGAGAGTGTGTGTGTGTGTGAGAGAGAGAGAGAGAGAGCGCGAGAGAGATAGAGACTGTATTCAATCATTTTTTCACTTAATTTGCGGATCTATGGTATGAGTTACGGCACCGTTAACTTCTGTTCAAAAGACGACGGAACGGATTAAGACCATTTACATTATTTGTAATGGGAAAAGCGAATTCGGAATTCAACCAAATCGGAATTCGACCAGCCATCGGGAACGAATTATGGTCAAGTACCAAGGCTCCACTGTGTATTTAAATATATATATATATATATATATATATATATATATATATATATATGTATATATATATATATATATATATATATATTACACATACAGGGATTCCTCACTTTCCATGGTTAATGGGGACCGAGACCCCCCTCACTTGATGAGGACTCGATGAGGTCAAGATGGTTTTCAAGAAAGGTCAATCAGCATCAGCACCAGGGCCATCAGGTACGACATATAAGATCTATAAGAACTGCCCTTTGCTACTCCATAGGCTATCCACGATTCTACATGTGATATGGAAGAAAAAACAGTTGCCAAGCACATGGACACTAGCAGAAGGCTGCTTTGTACCCAAGGAATTGAACTCATCATTGTTATCCCAGTTCAGAGAGATTTCTTTGCTACTATTGACCAAAAGATCTTCCTCTCAACATCCAGCAAAGAGAATGACATCTTACCTGCTAGCAAATGAATTTGTGGACCCAAGTGTGCAAAAAGGAGGAATCCTGGGCCATTCATGATGCCTCGAGCACACCACAACAAGCAGCCAGCTGATCAAAGAAACTAAGAGACACAAGAAGACCCTTGCAGTGGTATGGTTAGATCTCGCCAAAGCCTACCCAAGTGTACCACATCAGTTTACTCGAGCAGCTCTACAATACTACCTCATACCACAAGATTTTGTCAAACTAGTGAAGTGCTACATGAATCATCTCCATATGTGTTTCACAGTAGGAGATTTTACCACCAGTTGGCAGAGGCTGGAGAAAGGTAACATGGCAGGATGCACAATATCGGTCATCCTCTTCGTAGCTGCCATGAACTTAATTCTTAAAGCTGGAGGAAACAAATGCAGTGGTCCCTTGGCCGAAGATGGTACAAGACACCCACCATGAGCATTCATGGACGACATCACAATTACAACCTCAACATTCGCAGGGATGAGGTGGATATTAAGAGTACTAGAAAGAACAGCCAATTGGGTGAGAATGGAATTCAAGCCCTCAAAATCAAGAAGCTTGTGCATAAATGAAGGAGGGCTGTCTAAGAAGACCTTCAGCATTCAAGGTAAAAAGATCACAAACCATACAATTCTGATAGCTTTATTGAAAGACAGCAACAACATCAAGGCTGTCAAACAACAACTAAAGAACTGGCTTCATGCGATAGACAACAGCTAATTGCAGGGAAGGTTCAAGGTGTGGTGTTTCCAGTACGGCATTACACCAAGACTGCAGTGGCCCTTCTTGCTTTTTGACATTCCCATGTCTGCAGTTGAAGCCATGGAAAGTGTTAAGATTAAATGAAGAATGAGAACGTTGTATTCGACCTTGAGACTCTGTATGTGGCTCAACTATGTTATTTTGTCTGTTTCTTTGTACATTGGTGCATGAGCTGTTTCACTCCCTGTTATCGGTGCAGGTGCAGTATGTTTTATGTTCTATCAACAACGGGAAGCCGAAACTAACTATGTGGCAGCTTCGGCGGAAGGGAACTCCATATTAGGACATTATGAAGACTGTGCCCTTGAAACTGTACTTATCTCCTTGCACATGCACAGAAACTGTATAAATACACTGTACGAAGAATGCACCTTTGAGCTGTGGATGAATAAACCAGACTGATTTCACTCGTGTGGTTTGTTGTCTTCTGTTCCCGGAGTACTCCAGACACTGAGATATAAGGATTTGGACAGTGTACAGGACGAGGTGTGAGGGCCCGATTAAGGCGATCCTTACAGAAAGACTCTGCAGCAAGTTTCTTAGAAGATGGCTGGGGGTTCCACCCAGTTTCAGTGCAATCAACATTTACAGCAAGTCTCCCAAACTAACACTGCCAGTGACCTCTCTAGTGGAAGAATTAAAGGTTGCAAAAGCATGAGCTGCCACCACGCTACGCACATCCAAAGACAAGAAGGTTAACCTATCAGGAGAAACCATCAAGAGCGGAAGGAAGTGGAAGCCTCAGAGAGCAGTCACAGATGCGGAAGAACAACTAAAGCATCAAGAGATAGTTGGTACAGTGTGCAAGGGACGCCTTGGTCTGGGAAACTACCATTCCCACCGTTACAGCAGAGTCAATAATAAACAGAAGATGGAGCTAGTTGTACAACATGTACGGGAAGCAGAAGAAGTGGATCGCAGAGTCAAAGCAGTAGGGTGTGCAAATCAGGGCAGTTGGATTCAGTGGAAAGGTGCATTAGATAGACCCCATATCATGGAAAGAACTCTGGAACCGACCAGGGGAAACTAAGCTTCCTTCTCAGAGCTTTCACTGATCTTTTGCCAACTCCAAGCAACCTTAAGATCTGGGGAATAGAAGACAGCGCAACATGCAAGCAATGTGGTATGAACACTCATTTGCACATTGAACCACATCCTATCAGCATTTCCAAAGGCACTCACGGATGGAAAGTACAGATGGAGACATGACAAAGTTCTGACAGAGATAGTCAAGTGGATAGACCTGGAAAGAATGAAGGCAAACAATAGAGTGACATTACCATCACAACTTGTGAGCTTTGTTAAAGAAGGAAGCCCTGTACCCAAAGGGTCTGTAAAGTTTCCTCAGATCCACTAAATCCTCCCAGAGGCGCAAGACTGGGAGATGCAGGTCAACCTTGGGAGAGATTGTTTTTTTCCAGAAGAGGTAGTAACAACATCACTGCAACCAGATGCCATTCTTCTGTCAAAAAATCCAAGTCTATCTTCATAATTGAGCTCACAGTCCCCTGGGAAGATAGGCTTGATATTGCCCATCAACTAAAGAAAAAAATACCAAGATTTGATCGATGAGGCACAGTTAAAAAGATGGCACGCAGTTCTTTTCCCTGTGGAAGTCAAATGTAGAGCTTTCCCATCTTCATCAGTATGTTATTTCCTGCATAAATTAGGCATGCTTCCAAATCAGGTGAAGCAAGCTATCAAGGAGATTGGAGCAGTAGCTGAGAGTTGCTCCAGATAGCTGTGGTTGAAGCAAAACAACAACTAGCATCCTTCTGTGGGTGGGGGCTACTGTTTTTCACAACCGGCCTTCACTGCCCCACTTAGGTGAAGTGTTCAGGTTAAGGAGTGAAGCATTGATGATCCTGAGCTACTGAAGACACAGAGGGAGGCACACAAAAACTGAGTCAGCCTGCTTCTTCATTGGATTCTCACAACTATCTCACAGTTTCAAGCTGCTTGGAATTCCACTTAGGAGAAACAATCATCAGAAGGCTCAAAGGGTAGTTCCATCAGACTCTGATTGTAGCTAAGCATTCCAATGTTTAACTCATCATTTATAAATATCTATACAGGGATCCCTCACTTTCCACGGTTAATGTGGACCGAGATCCCCCCACGACCGCTGATTTCCGCAAAGTAGGATCAACCCCCCCCCGACTGACGTATACATACATGTATATGTGTATATAATATCAATAAATACATATTCAACACTAACGAAGACGTTGAAGAAGGAGAGGCGGGAGGCGTGTTCGTCGGCAGAGAGAGAAGAGGAAAGGCATGAGTCTAGGACCGAGAGTAGGGACTTTGAATGTTGGAACTATGGCAGGAAAAGGTAGAGAGCTGGCTGACATGATGCAGAGGAGGAAGGTGGACATACTGTGTGTTCAGGAGACCAAGTGGAAAGGTAGCAAGGTGAGATGCTTCGGAGCAGGGTTTAAGCTGTTTTTTCATGGTGTGGATGGGAAGAGAATGGAGTAGGAGTCATCTTGATGGAGGAGTTTGTCAGGAATGTTCATAAGAAATGAAAAGAGTGTCAGACAGAGTGATGAGTCTCGAGTTAGAAATTGAAGGGGTGATGGTCAATGTTGTCAGTGCTTATGCCCCACAGGCAGGATGTGAGCTAGAAGAGAAGGAGAGATTCTTGAGTGACTTAGATGAAGTGATGCAGAGAACCCCCAGAGGTGAAAGAGTGGTCATTGGAGCAAACTTCAATGGGCATGTTGGTGCAGGAAACAGAGGGGACGAGGAAGTGATGGGCAGGTTTGGTATCCAGGACAGGAATGCAGAAGGAAAGATGTTGGTAGATTTTGCAAAAAGGATGGAAATGGCTGTGGTAAATACTTTCTTCCAGAAGAGACAGGAGCATAGGGTGACTTATAAAAGCGGAGGTAGAAGCACACAAGTAGACTACATCTTGTGTAGGCGATGTAATTTGAAGGAAGTCAGTGACTGCAAAGTAGTAGCGGGTGAGAGTGTTGCCAAACAGCATAGGATGGTGGTGTGCAGGATGACACTGATGGTGAGGAAGGTGAAGAAGGCAAAGGCAGAGCAGAAGACAAAGTGGTGGAAGCTGAAAAAGGAAGAATGTCGTGTTGTCTTCAAGGAGGAGTTAAACAGGCTTTGGGTGGTCAGGAAGTGCTTCCAGATGACTGGAGAACTACAGCTAATGTGATCAGGGAGATGGGTAGGAGAATACTTGGAATGAGGAAGTGCAGGAGTGTGTACAAAGTAAGAGGTTAGCCAAGAAGAAATGGGACATTGAGAGGACCGAACAGCGTAAACAGGAGTACAGGGAGGCACAGCGTAAGGCGAAGGTAGTGGTGTCAAAGGCCAAACAGAGGGCGTATGATGACTTGTATGCTTGGTTGGAAAGTAAAGAGGGAGAAAATGATTCATACAGGTTGGCCCAGCAGAGAAATAAAAATGGGAAGGATGTTCAGCAAGTTAGAGTGATTAAGGACAGAGTGGGAAATGTATTGACTGATGACAGAAGTGTGCTGGGAAGACGGAAAGAGAACTTTGAAGAGCTGATGAATGAGGAATATGAGAGAGAAAAAAAGAGTAGAAGAGGTGACCGTTGAGGACCAGGAAAGTAGCAAAGATTAGTAAGGGTGAAGTGAGGAGGGCATTGAAGAGGATGAAGAGAGGCAGTTGGTCCTGATGACATACCTGTGGAGGCATGGAAGTGTCTAGGAGAGGTAGCAGTAGATTTCCTGACAAGAACATTCAACAAGGTCTTAGAGAGTGAGAGGATGCCAGAGGAATGGAGGAGAAGTGTGCTTGTGCCCATGAAGTTGATGAGCCATACGATCAAGTTATGGGAAAGAATAATGGAAGCTAGACTAAGGGCAGGGGTCAGCATTTGTGACCAACAGTTTGGTTTCATGCCAAGAAAGAGCACTACAGATGCAGTGTTTGCCTTGAGGATGTTAATAGAGAAGTACAGAGAAGGTCAGACGGAGCGGCATTGTGCCTTTGTGGATCTGGAAAAAGCATATGACAGGGTGCCAAGAGAGGAACTGTGGTATTGCATGAGGAAATCTGTTAGAGTGGTGACATGGCAGGACATGTATGAGAGATGTAAGACAATGGTGAGGTGTGCTGTAGGTGTGACAGAAGAGTTCAAGGTGGAGATGGGACTGCATCAAGGGTCAGCTCTGATCCCTTCTTGTTTGCTATGGTGATTGACAGGCTGACAGACGAGGTTAGACAAGATTCCCCATGGACTATGATGTTTGCAGATCATATTGTGATCTGTAGTGATAGCAGACAACAAGTGCAGGAAAATCTAGAGAGGTAGAGGTATGCCCTAGAAAGGAGGGGAATGAAGGTTAGCCTCAGTAAAACTGAATACATGTGTATGAATGACAAGGACCCAAGAGGAGAGGTGAGGTTATTGCGAGCAGAGATAAGGAAGGTGGAGGATTTTAAGTACTTAGGCTCAACAATCCAGAGCAGTGGAGAGTGTGGAAAAGAGGTGAAGAAGAGTGTGTAGGCAGGGTGGAATGGTTGGAGAAAAGTGTGTGATGTCTGATAGGAGGGTATCGGCAAGAATGAAAGGAAAAGTGTACAAAACGGTGTTGAGGCCAGCGATGTTGTATGGTTTAGAAACAGTGGCCCTCGGGAAAAGACAGGAGGCAGAGCTGGAGGTAGCAGAGATGAAAATGTTGTGGATGTCGAGGATGGATAGGAATGCGCACATCAGAGGGACAGCACATGTAAGACGATTTGGAGACAAAGTCAGAGAGGCTAGATTGAGATGGTTTGGACATGTACAGAGGAGGGATAGTGAGTATATTGGTAGTAGGATGTTGAGGTTGGAACTACCAGGCAGAAGGCCTAGAGGAAGACCAAAGAGACGATTCATGGATGTGGTGAAGGAGGACATGAAGGTCGTTGGTGTAAGAGAAGAAAATGCAAAGGATAGGGTGAGATGGAGGCAGATGATTTGCTGTGGCGACCCTTGAAGGGAAAAGCCGAAAGGAAAAGAAGAAGACATATTCAAGAATATAAATATTTATAATAACAATTAAACATTAAAAAATAATGCATACGATGTAAATGAAATATAAATACACACACACATAGAGACACGTGTGCCTCACATAAAAATGTAAGTGGTTTTGTTGGGTAGTTTTTTTTTTTGCATAATTGGTCTTGTTTTGCAGCATTTTCCTTAACTTTTCCCCATTTTTCTGTAATTTCCATATTTTATTTTATTTTTCAATAAATATTTTTGAAAAACTGCAATGCACTGAAACTACAGAAACTGAAGCACGAAGTAGCGATGGATCACTGTATATACAGTGAATGAATTCATGAATGAAGACATTTAGTTATTTTGGAGCTAAAACCTCAGTATTTTATGTACTAATTATGTACCAGTACGGCACAGTAGTGTAGTGATTAACACGTCCGCCTCATAGCAAGAAAGTCCTGGGTTCAGGTTCTGGGCAACGGGGGTTTGTGTGTGGCATTTACATGTTCACTCCATATTTGTGGGCGTTTCCTCTGGGAACTTTGGTTTCCTCCCACAGTGCACATTACTGTACACTAAATAGCTATTCTAAATCATCCTGAGGTGTGTGTGTATGTGTGTGTGTGTGTGTGTGTGTGTGTGTGTGTGTTGCCCTGCAGTGCCTTCACCCAATGTTGGCTGAGATAGGCTCCAGTCTCACCATGACCCTCATGGGAGAAAGTGGTGTGACAAATAAGTGAGTGTTTCTGATGTATTGACTGGAAGGTTGTGAGTTTCGCTCACACAGAATAAATAAATAATGATTATTTGAAAGATGATTTTTGAAGCCCATGTTTGTTAATTTTGTCCTGTGTGAAGGAGATGCAGTCCTCATAGCATGGAGTGTTCCTGATTCTAGCAGCATTCTAAGAGTCCTGTGAACATCTCAGTACTGGATCTTTGAACCAATTTATGGTGGGAAGAGGGCGTTAAGAGCGTTTTTTCATTCAAACTGAGCACTGACCGAAGACCATGGGCTCGGAGCTCCTTGCTGGTGCGTAATCTTTCCAAGTCCTCCACATCACGGAACAGGAAAAAGACATCTTTGCACTCTGGATGAGTCTCGAACAACCTATTGTCCAGACAGAAAAACAGATGCCAGGATGAAATAATTGTTAAAAAGAGGACGTAGACATACCACAACACCTGGGATCATGGAGATGAACAAATCCATTTGATGTGTTGGAAGCAAAAAAGATGAGAGAGTTCGAGGGTCCGAGTGATTTTGGTGAGGATCACGTTGTGACGGTTAAACGACTGGATCTGTTCATCTCTAAGGTACCCGGATTTTGGGGAGTTCCTACTATGCAGGGGTAGATACCTAGCAAAGGGGGAAGAAGGACAACCAGTGAACCGGCAAAAGTATCCTGGTGGATACCCATGCACTCGGGGGGAAAAGCTATTACATCTGAGAGCTTATCTTTGGAGGCTGTCTAGCTGCGAACAGTCAGGTGGTGTTATTGTTAAGGCTGATTGGTGTAAATTAAATCTTCATTTCCTTTCGACTTTTCCCTTTCTCAGGGGTCGCCACAATGAATCATCTGATTCACATGTTTGATATGGCATAGGTTTTTATGTCGGATACCCTTCCTGACACAACCCTTTAGCGGGACAGAAACATGCTGACGGCTTTGCAGCTACTCTTTACGAAAGTCAGCAATGGTTCTTTTATATGAACCTCTCACCATAGACAGTGAGAGACATGGCTGGCCTTTTATAACCAAATTAGCTGGACTGGGGGGGACAGTGACAACCTTTTGGAGAGTGGGACTCGATCCTCCAACCTTAGGATCCAGCACCCTTTACCACCAGGCCACCACTGCCCCATTGGTGTAAATTAAAGAAAACAGAATATATATTTCTTTTTAAGAATTGTTATTGTGAACGCCATGAGTCTGCACAGCAATGTTATGGACAACACAAGCTCTTACACAAGCTCTTTATAGTGTGTATAACTAAAGAGTGAATGTTACATCAATGAAACAATGCAGACAGATTACTGGCCCTCCTCAGGACGATGAGCAACAAGCTCAACCCTGACATTCTGACTTTCAGAGTATGAGGATAAAACGTAATTCTCTTGCTGTTCAAAACAAATGTGTTTAAAACACAAAGCATCGATTAATAAATGCATCTTTTTTGTTAGTTTTTTAATCCCAAATAAGTTAAACAGATAAATCCGAAATGCACCACATCTGTAAGGAAACACCAGTCTTGAACTGTTTGTTGCAAGATGCTGGAAAACTGAAGAAGTGAATGTTCTAGTTCTTTGATGGATGAGGGAGGTGGATTTCTACTTTGTAGTTGGTGCTCCAGAATGTTCCACAAAGAAAGATTTACTGATGTTTAAATTTGGTGACTGCGGCAGCCATGGAAAGCTTACCTGTTGTGTATCAAGCCACTGGAATGATTTCACTCGTATGCATTTGGACATTAATGTTCAGGATATGTATCATTTGCTGGTGGTTAGATGAGCTTCCAAAGCACTCCAACTGGGCTTTAATAGTTTCTGTCCGTGCCGTTACGAGGCCCCATGTGTACCTAGCACTGGCAGATACTGTGATTTGAAGGCATTACATTATATGCACTGTGGGAGGAAACCAGAGCGAACACGAGTAGGGCAGCTGCTTAAAATGTCTCTCTATACACCTATGTACATATTGCATTAAAAATCCAGCTGTTGTCTCGATTGACTTTCTGATCAGTGTTATCCTACTTTCAAACAGGAAATTTTAATTTTATATATATGGGGTGTCATAGTGGTCAGCACACCCACCTCACTGCAAGAAGGTCCTGGGTTCGATTCCCAGCTCGGGCGTTTCTGTAGGGAATTTGCATGTATTTCTTCATGCTTGTGTGGGCTTCCTCGGGGTACTTCAGTTTCCTCCCACAGTCGAAAAAACACACACAGTAATCTAATTAGCTGTTCCAAATCGCTCCTAGCTGTGAGTGTGAATGGTTATATGAATATTGGCCCGGAGATGGTCTGGCAAGCTGTTCAGAGTGTACTCCACCCTCGCCCAGAGAGGATATATGTACATACTCACACAACCAGTCAAAAGTTTTAGAACATGTCTTTTTTTGTTGTATTATTGGAATACAAACAGTTCAAGTCCAGTGCAGGAATAAAAGCGAGCGGGAAATCAGAGCTATCTGAATAATAAAGAATAATAAAGGACAGCATTGTGATTCAAATCATGGAATGGCCCCAGCAAGGTCTCCAGAATTAAACCCCACTCAGCTGATTTGGGATGAGGTGAATGTATTTTGTATGATTTCTATATCCTAGCTTTCAACAAGATAGCGATTTAAATATTCCACTTTTTGGGGTTTTAATCAAATGTTTGCAGTTAAGTGTCTCCGTGCTGTCGGAAATGAAAGCGCAGAACAAGAAATATTAGTAAGCAAATAAGAAGTTGGGAGTTTGTCCTGTTTGACAATTTAACCACAAATTTGGTCTCGTGGTCGTCGCCTCCTGTCGCAGATCTTCCAGCTTGTAGGATTCTTTCCGTTATGGAAATCTAATAGTTATTGTGTAAGATTCTATAAATGTGATGCACTTGTTGGTTACTTTTGTTCCTTCTGTTCACATCATCCCAAATCACCTCGATGGGGTTTGAGTCCGGAGACCGTGCCGAGACCGTTCCATGATTTGAATCCTAATGCTCCCTTCTTTTCCTTTCAGGTAGTTCTGATATCTTCCCAGCTTTTCAGGTCCTTCATCAGACTTGAACTGCTTATATTAAACTAAAACTGAAGAAATTGGGGTGCTTTTAACCAATAGGGTATGTTATATGGAGGTATATATAGGGGCACAGAGTACACCATGTACAGCTTGTGAGGCCATCGCAGGGCAGAGACACGCAGACGGCTGTGCAGCTCCTCTTTATAAAAGTCAGAAATGTTTTTTTTTACATGAATCTCCCATCACAGACAGAGAGAGACAGAGAGACACGGCTGACCTTTGATAACCCAGTTAGTGCACTGGGGAGATGGCAGTGATAACCCGGTGATAGTGGGGCTTGAATCCCGACCTCAGGTTGGCAAGCCAGCCACCCTGATGTTGTTCAATTTTTAAACAAAAAGTCATATTGAATTAGTTTCATTTATTACTGAGATTTATACATTTTTTATGTAGAAAGCTTTAATTTAATGTCATTATTTATACAGTATATGAATATAAGGAATCTTTGCTCTATGCCATTTCTTTGCATACCAAGATGGTCCCAGACAAGCTGAGAGACAGTCCCTCCAGCGTGTTCTAGGTCGACCTCCGGGTCTCTTCCCAGTTGGACATGCACGAAAAACCACACCAGGGAGGTGTTCAGGAGGCATTCTGACCAGATGCCCGAGCCACCTCAACTGGCAGACTCAATGCAGAGGAGCAGCAGTTCTACTCCGAGCTCTCCCCGGATGGTTAATCTTCTCACCTTATCTCTAAGGGAGAGTCCCACCACCCAGCGAAGGAAGCTCATTTCAGCCGTGTGTATCCGCAATCTTGTTTTGGGTCACTACCCAAAGCTTGAGACTATAGGTGAGGGTTTGAATGTAGATCGACTGGTAAATTGAGAGCTTTGCCTTGCGGCTCAGCTCCCTCTTCACCACGAGGGACCGGTACAGGCTCCGCTTTACAGCAGAGACTGCAGCGATCTGCCTGTCGATATATACATCTTGCATAAACATACAAAGATAGCAAGAGGAGCAATCAAACAAGGTACGTCTACCAGACATAAATGGAATATTATAATTTGACATAGTTAAAATAAAATAACTGAAAATTACTGGTGGGAATTCCATTTTGGAACATTCATTCATTCATTTTCTGAACAGCTTAATCTTAATTAGGGTCACAGGGAGTCTGATGCCCACCTCAGCCGACTCGGGGCGAGGGCAGAGTACACCCTGGACAGCTTGCCAGGCCTTTGCATGGCAGAAACATTCAAAACAAAGTGAACCTTCAAGCCTCACTGTCAACGGATGTCACTGCGGTCCCCCCAGTGCACTAACTGGGTTAGTAAAGGCTGGCCATGTCTTAAACTGTCTATAATGAGAGGCATGTAAAAGAACCATTGCTGACTTTCGTCAAAAGGAACTACATAGCCGTCAGCGTGTTTCTGTCCTGACGAGCTTTGGAGGGTGTACTCTGCCCTTGCTGAGATGGGCGCCAGCCTCTTACCAGCAATAATTAGCATAAAACGGTTCAGAAAATGAATGAATGAATGGACTATGAAACAAACATGAGGAGGCATTATTTGGCGAAGAAGTAAAGTAGCTACACACTCCTATAGAATCTACCTCAAAATCCTTCACCACATTTTAAAAATCCCCATCTGGGTTCAGCTCTTGAAGCTGTACATCAGTCTGCAGCTGTTCAAGTTCAGGGAACCTTAGGGATGATCAGTAAAGGGATATCATTCAAGTGCCGACAGTAATCATTGGTTTTAAATAAAATATATTCACAAATGTAAAATGGAAGCAGACCAAGAATGAATTATAGATAAAATTTACCAAGGTCTGTGCATGGTCAGGGTGGGCCACTTAACTCGGGTATATAGGGTGCAATGGTGAAACAGAGCTTTGCAGCCTTTTACAAATCTTAAAGTGCTATGGTGTACAGTGGCCAGTCATTGCAAGCATTGGACAGACACATGCACGTACAGCAGATCACCAGCAGAGGCAGGAATGTAGCCTCAACCAGCTTTTCCTGGACAACATTGAAAAAAACAGGATTTGTTTCTAAAATAGCTGAAGCTCAGCAATTAAAATACCCAAATAGTTGTATTTGTGTCACATTTTCAATCTGTCTGCCCTGCAGGATTTTAATGGTAGGAAGAGAATTTACTTTCTTCTTCGTATTAGAAAACAGCATTATGTAAGTTTTTTGTGGCATTCAACATAAGTTTTAGATCAAACAGGTATGAATGTTCAATATCAAGAGCAGACTACAAATACTTGAGAGATTGAGCAAAGGGTAGCACCACAGCAATAAATGACAGTATCAGAATAAACATGAAACTACATTCAAAATGTTTTGAAACGTATTGATAACATAAATGGTAAATTGAAGTGGACCCAAGACAGAACCTTGGGGGGCTTTCTTTATATTTACACCTCTCAAAGAAGTAATTGTGAAATCATCCAATAGCACCAGACAACCCGACACTAAGCAGCCATTGATAAAGATATGGTGGTCAACGGTGCTGAAGACTTTTAAAAAATCAATAAAAAGAGTGGCAAAAGTTTTTGTGTTGTGTGAGAGAGTGTAATTGGAGTAATTGGAATTCAGGAAGTCCTTGAATTAATTACTAACCAACCCTTCATGAACCTTCCACAAAACAGATGAATTCTAAACAGATCTACAATTGTCAGGGAAGTTGGGTTCGCTCCTTTTAAGAGTTCATGTGCATGCTTTGCCCTTACTTGGTTGGTGGTAATTGTGTCAGGAAGGCAATATCTGATGGGTGGGTACTGGAAACGACTAAAAAATTACGTAGAAAATGGGGGGGATTCATGTCCCACTCACAGCAAGAAATCCTGGGCTCAATTCCCAGTGTTGACGTTTCTGTGTATAGTTTGCATATTCTCCCTGTGCTTGCATTTGTTTCCTCCAGGACTCCGGTTTCCTCCCAAGGTACAAGAACATGCACAGGCTAATTGGCTGTTCCAAACCACTCTTGCTGAGAGTGTGCGTGAATGGTTGTTCTGAGTGTCGGCACTACGATGGCCTGGCAAGCTGTCCAGTGTGTACCCCGCCCTGGCCAGGAGTCGGCCGAGATGGGCATCAGCCTCCCCGCGACCCTAATTAAGATTGAAAATGAATGAATGAATAGTAAAAAATGTACACTCTTGTTGCACTTGGCTGATCTCTGGGTACTAGGGTTTTATGTAAGAACTGCAAAATAATTCTCATAATCCGCATACAAAATAACTCCAGCTTCCCTTGGAATGAACATGTGGCACAGAAAATGAACCAATGAATGAATTAATAAATGAAGTCTGTTGCCACTGAATGATCTTTCCAAGTTGACAGGATTAGATTAGGTATTTTAATATAAAGTTGTACAAAAGTGATGCTCTAGATTTGCAGGATTTGCATTATCACACCGGGCTGGTTCCCTTTTCCTCCGAATGACATCACAGCCACCTCCTATGGATTTCTCAGAAGGTCTGTCTTCCTTTCGGCTTTTTCCCTTTTACTCAGGAGTCCCTACAGCGAATCATCTGAATTCGCACGTTTGGGATAAATATAAATATGTATCTATTTCCTGATATTTTTAAGCTGCTTAACATTAGCGATCATTGCTAAAAGTGACAAAACCTGCAACACCCCTCAAATGATTTTAAAAAGTTTGTTCTGACTACATTGCTATTGTTGAACTGATCAGAGTAACGCGGATTTAAAAAATGAAGTAAATAAAATCAAAACTGCAGTTGAACAATGTTTGAGATGTTCGGAGTGTATCAGTCAGTAATGAACTACTTTAATGTTCCACAAGCCCAGAAGAGCTCCACAATATCCCGCTGTCTCGATTTTATTCTGAAAATCTCTCGGGATAAAATAAAGGAGCGTCTTCAGAAGAAACAGCTGCTCACCTGACAAATACAATGATCCCAACTTTGGCAATATCCTCCTCAATAACTTTCCACGATTCCTTGATCATGTGGATGTGATCGCTGGAGAGATGCGGTGCGTCGTCTTCGCTCGCGGCTTCCATCGCTCTCTTGGGCACTGAACCCAACCCCGACATGGCACAACCCATCCCGCACAAGCACTATTCACAACTCAAATCCAGCACGAGCTGCTCGGAAGGCTTGTTCGTTTCGTTGGAACGAAATGACAACAGACCTGCTTGTGTGTTGTGATCTACTGTCCACGGATCAGCAGCTGCGCTTCATTCCCAGCCATCATCTCTCCAGAGGCGCACCGGAGCTGGGAGGAGACCAACTTGCAGCCTGCATCATTCCCATGGGAGGAGTCATGAACAGTCCACACCATCACGAGCACTTCTCCAGAATACTGCTGAAAACACTACTACTACAATGCCATCAATTAATTATTATAAATTATAATATAATATTATTATAATATAATTATTATAATAATCATTATTAACTCAAAGTTTATTAATATCGCAAATCGCTTTATTCCTAACCTGTATCCAGAGTTCATTTAAGCAAAAGCATCCTTTACAAGGGCCGCAGGGGTCTGCCTGTTCTCCTTACACGTCTGGGGTCTGCCTGTTCTCGTCCTGCTCGTGTGGGTTCCCAACTGAGATTCCCACGACCTTTGTTGGATAAAACAATTCAGAAAATCAATGTGTGGATGAATGACATACTTTATAAAGCTGGCTGAACAAGCTTTAATAATACTACAGTCACTTTTGCTAAACAGATCCGGGACACACTTGTGCTATAACCAACTGGATTTACATTAAACTGCAGCGAAGTGTCTGCTACAAGCTGGGTATCTGGTTTCACAAAATTGAGGACGGGGTTTGCTTTTGAGTCTGAATCCCCCTCGAGGTTTCTTCATGTCAACTGACACAGTTTTCCCTTACACGTCACTGCAGGTCACACTCATTAGGGATGTGTAGAATTTTGAGTATAAATAGTTAGTGTTCTTTTTAAATCTGTACTGTATTACTGTGTAAATCTGCTTTGCGAGAATGTAATTGTAAAAGGTTTATACAAATAAAACTAGACCTAATTGAATCAAATCATCCTCATGTCTGTCTTCCTTCTGATTCTCTCTCTTTTAATTCTGCCTAGCCAGTCATGCTGGCTCATGTCGTCTGAGGGAGTTTTTTTTAGTGCCACTGTTACCGGATGCTCATTGGGGATGTGTAGGCGTAGTATGTCTGTCTGTCTTCCTTTCGGCTTTTTCCCTTTTACTCGGGAGTCGCCACAGCAAATCATCTGATTCGCACATTTTCATTTGGCAGAGGTTTTTATGTCGGATGCCCTTCCTGTCACAACCCTTTTTAGCAAGGGACAGAAACACGCTGACGACTTTGCAGCTACTCTTTACCTAAGTCAGCAATGGTTCTTTTACATGCCATAGACAGTGAGAGACATGGCCCGCCTTTGATAACGAAATGTTTAAATTCTTTTATAGTTTGTAAGCTCTTATCTTACTGTGTAATGCTGCTTTGCGACAATGTCAATTGTAAACAGCACAATACAAGTAAAACTAAATTGAATAATAATAATAATCATCATCATCTTCTTCTGCTTGTTCCAGGGTCAAGTTGCGAGGGCAGCAGTCTTAGCCGTGAGGTCCAGATGGGTCCAGAGGTCCCTTTCCTCAATCACTTCCTCCAGGTCTTCCAGGGGTATACTAGTCCTTCTCAAAAATTTGCATATTGTGATGAAGTTAATTATTTTCTGTAATGTTCTGATAAACATTAGACTTTCATATATTTTAGATTCATGACACACAACTGAAGTAGTTCAAGCCTCTTATTGCTTTAATATTGATAATTTTAAAAGTAAAAGTAAAGAAAAACCAAAAATGCTTATTTTAAAAAATTAGCATATTTCATCCGACCAATAAAAAAGTGTTTTTAATACAAAAAAAGTCAACCTTCAAATAATTATGTTCAGTTATGCACTCAATACTTGGTCGGGAATCATTTTGCAGAAATGACTGCTTCAATGCGGTGTGGCATGGAGGCAATCAGCCTGTGGCACTGCTGAGGTGTTACGGAGGCCCAGGATGCGGCCTTAAGCTCATCCACAGTGTTGGGTCTGGTGTCTCTCAACTTTCTCTTCACAATATCCCACAGATTCTCTATGGGGTTCAGGTCAGGAGAGTTGGCAGGCCAATTGAGCACAGTAATACCATGGTCAGTAAACCATTTACCAGTGTTTTTGGCACTGTGAGCAGGTGCCTGGTCGTGCTGAAAAATGTAAATCTTCCTCTCTGTAAAGCTTTTCAACAGATGGAAGCATGAAGTGCTCCAAAATCTCCTGATAGCTAGCTGCATTGACCTTGATAAAACACAGTGGACCAACACCAGCAGCTGACATGAGACCCCAGACCATCACTGACTGTGGGTACTTGACATTGGACTTCAGGCATTTTGGCATTTCCTTCTCCCCAGTCTTCCTCCAGACTCTGGCACCTTGATTACCGAATAACATGCAAAATTTGCTTTCATCGAAAAAAGTACTTTGGACCACTGAGCAACAGTCCAGTGCTGCTTCTCTGTAGCCCAGGTCAGGCGCTTCTGCCGCTGTTTCTGGTTCAAAAGTGGCTTGACCTGGGGAATGCGGCACCTGTAGCCCAGTCCATTGCTTCCATAGGTCCCCCAAGGTCTGAAATCAGCCTGTCTCCACAATCTTCCTCAGGGTCCAGTCACCTCTTCTGGTTGTGCAGCATTTTCTGCCACACTTTTTCCTTTCCACAGACGTCCCACTGAGGTGCCTTGATACTGCACTTTGGGAACAGCCTATTCGCTCAGAGGTTTCTTTCTGTGTCTTGCCCTCTTGCTTGAGGGTGTCAATGATGGCCTTCTGGACAGCAGACAGGTCGGCAGTCTTACCCATGATTGTGGTTTTAAGTAATGAACCAGGCTGGGAGTTTTTAAAAGCCTCAGGAATCTTTTGCAGGTGTTTAGAGTTAATTCATTGATTCAGATGATTAGGCTAATAGCTCGTTTAGAGTACCGTTTCATGATATGCTAATTTTTTAAGATAGGAATTTTGGGTTTTCATGAGCTGTATGCCAAAATCATCAGTATTAAAACAATAAAAGACCTGAAATATTTCAGTTGGTGTGCAATGAATCTAAAATATATGAAAGTTTAATTTTTATCAGTACATTACAGAAAATAATGAACTTCATCACAATATGCTAATTTTTTGAGGACTAGTATACATATATTCAGCATGTTCTCGGTCAACCCTGAGGTCTCGTCCTGGTTGGACATACCCAAAACACCGTATCAGGAAGGCGTTGAGGAGGAATTCTTATCAGATGTTAAAGCAACCTCAGTTGGCTCTACTCAACGTGGACAAGAAGCGTTCTGAGCTGCTCCTTGATAACAGAACTTCTCACCCAATCTCTGAGGGAGAGCCCTGCCACCCTGTGAAGAAAGCTCATTTCAGCCTCTTGTATCTGCAAACTTGTTCTTTCTGACATGAAATGCTGATGTCCATCTGTGAGGGTAGGAACCTAGATTGAATGGTAAACTGAGAAATTTGCCTTAAGGCTCAGATCCATCTTCATCATGACAGACCTGTACAAGCTAAGCGTCGCTTTACAGCAGCGGCTTCAGGGTTCTGCCTGTCAACCTCCCACCCTATCCTTCCCTCACTTGTGAACAAGACCCTGCAGACATGGACTTGGATGTGCTGATTCTCATCTTGGCTGCTTCGCACTCAGCTGCAAATCGCTCCAATGAGAGCCGAGGTCTCGGCTTCATGAAGCCAAATGGACAACGTAATCAGCAAACAGCGAAGGCGAGATCCTATAGCCACGAATACCCCCATTTCAGTGGAGCACGGAATGCAATGATCGTGGCGGAAAGGCACGGAACGCAGTCGACAGAGGAGCTTCGGCACTTTTACATGGAAAATCCTACGGAAATTTGTACATTTGGAACACTTTTGAAAAGTTCTCAGCATGTGGGGAAGATTACGGTACAATTTAGGAATACATACGGAAAAGCACGCGGATTAACTGCGAAACAAGTACGAATAGCTACGAATTACAAACTTTCGGATAATTCACGGATCGTTCACGGAAAGCACGGAACACTCGAGGAATAACTACGGCACTACTCCATTTGAGAATGAAGACCTTCGAATGATTGCGGAATGAAAGTGGAACGTTTATGTTCAACATGGAATGACTGAGAAATGCAACCACGCTTCAATACAGAATCAAAGGATTTGCTCCTGATTCCGCCTATAAATCCGTGGATTCAACCAAGGAATCTCATTCTGCCAAATGAACCCGTACTGGAAACACCAAGAATCTCTCCAAAAATGGACAAGAATTGAGAAATGTCTGACTTGCAACTGCTCCACATGCTGCTGTTGCTTCACCAATACACCGAAATGCAACAAGACAGTCATTGACCACAAAAGACGAGAAAAAAGGAGATACACACCCAAACGCTTCTGGATACGCCCATGGCTGAGGGTGGAACGAAGAATTGGTCTTGGGAATTATGACAACCTTATGGAAGAGCTCTGTTTCGAAGACAAGCAGTCCTTCAATTATCTCCAGGTCCAACCTGAGCTGTTCGACAAGATGCTGATGGCTTTGGCTCCTTGACTGACAAAGAAGGATACTAACTTCAAAAGCACACTCAGTCCTGGTCTGAAACTGGCTGTCATCATGTGTCATCTGGCCTCAGGTGACAAGTATCCAACTCTGGTATCTTGTCACACCAACACAAGTTTCCTACCAGAGGTCTGTCAGGCCATCATCGATCACGACAAATACAAGGTCATACAGTGTCCACATACTGTGCAGGAATGGAAATCACTCAGCTGGGGTTTCCAGGATAAATGGAACCTGCCTTCTACTGTTGGAGCCTTGGATGGGAAACACGTCGCCATTAGAAAAACACCATCTTCTGGAACAACTACAAGGGATTTTTCTCCATTGTTCTGCAAGCACTGGTAGACGCCAACTACCGGTTTCTATGGTTAGATGTCGGTGGCATGGACCACATGTCTGATGCCCAGATATTCAATGCCTTGGAGCTTAAAAAATGCATCAAAGAATACCATCAACTTCCCCACGCCAGAGCCGCTGCCCCAAGATGACACTGACATGCCATACTTCATTGTTGGAAACGATGCTTTTGCTCTCAGGAAGTATCATATGAAGCCATATTCCAGGAGAGCCCTGACAGAGGAAGAATTGGTGTACAACTACAGGGTATCCAGAGCACGTCGAGTCGTTGAGAATGCATTTAGCATCTTGGCCAATCGTTCGCAGTTCTTACTGTCTACACTGCAACAAGGACCAGATGTCATCAGACTTATGTTTGAAGCTGCTGTCTGTCTTCATAACATCATGAGGATAAGATACACTGTCACCCAGGATGCAGTTTAGGACCGAGAAGATGATGATGACCACAACATTATTCTTGGCCAGTGGAGTGAAACAGCTAATGCAGCCATGAGGCGGGGGGTGGGGGGCACTAACCAGTGTCTCTCCCCCTTATGCCGGTCCCAAGCCCGGAGAAATTCAGAGGGTTGCGACAGGAAGGGCATTGGGTGTAAAACTTTTGCCAAAATACAAAATGCAAACCAGAAAGACTAAACTCATACCGGAGGGTCGAGGTCGAGGCCCGGGTTAACAACGACCGCCATCAGTGCTGTCAACCAACAGGGTGCTGATGGAAAGGAGGGAGTCCATAGGCAGAGAGAGAAGAGGAAAAGCACGAGTCTAGGACTGAGAGTAGGGACTTTGAATGTTGGAACTAAACAAGGAAAAGATAGAGAGCTGGCTGACATGATGCAGAGGAGGAAGATGGACATACTGTGTGTTCAGGAGACTAGGTGGAAAAGTAGCAAGGCTAGAAGCTTAGGAGCAGGGTTTAAGCTGTTTTATCATGGTGTGGATGGGAAGAGAAATGGAGTAGGAGTCATCTTGAAGGAGGAGTTTGTCAAGAATGTTCTAGAAGTGAAAAGAGTGTCAGACAGAGTGATGAGTCTCAAGTTAGAAATTGAAGGTGTGATGTTCAATGTTATTAGTGCTTATGCCCCACAGACAGAATGTGAGCTAAAATGGACATGTTGGTTCAGGCAACAGAGGGGACGAGGAAGTGATGGACAGGTTTGGTATCCAGGACAGGAACACAGAAGGACAGATGTGGATCGATTTTACAAAAAGGATGGAAATGGCTGTGGTAAATACTTTCTTCAAGAAGAAACAGGAGCATAGGGTGACTTATAAAAGCGAAGGTAGGAGCACACAGGTAGAATACATCTTGTGTAGGCGATGTAATTTGAAGGAAATCAGTGACTGCAAAGTAGTAATGGGTGAGAGTGTTGCCAAACAGCATAGGATGGTGGTATGCAGGATGACGCTGATGGTGAGGAAGGTGAAGAAGTCAAAGGCAGAGCAGAAAACAATGTGGTGGAAGTTGAAAAAGGAAGAGGGTCGTGTTGTCTTCAAGGAGGAGTTGAGACGGGCTATGGGTGGTCAGGAAGTGCTTCCAGATGACTGGACAACCACAGCAAATGTGATCAGGGACACAGGTAGGAGAGTACTTGGTGTGTCCTCTGGAAGGACAGTAGATAAGGAGACTTGGTGGTGGAATGAGGAAGTGCAGGAGTGTGTACAAAGGAAGAGGTTAGCTAAGAAGAAGTGGGACATTGAGAGGACCGAAGAGAGTAAACAGGAGTACAGGGAGACACAGCGTAAGGCGAAAGTAGCAGTGGCTAAGGCCAAACAGAGTGTATGATGACTTGTATGCTAGGTTGGACAGTAAGGAGGGAGAAAATGATCGATACAGGTTGGCACAGCAGAGAGCTCGAGATGGGAAGGACGTGCAGCAAGTTTGATTGATAAAGGACAGAAAGGGAAATGTATTGACTGATGACAGAAGTGTGCTGGGAAGATGGAAAGAGTACTTTGAAGAGCTGATGAATGAGGAAAATGAGAGAGAAAAAAAGAGTAGATTAGTAAGGCTTTCCCCTTCAGGGGTCACCATAGCAAACCATCCGCCTCCATCTTACCCTATCCTCTGCATCTTTTATTCTTACTCCAACTACCTTCACATTCCTCCTTCACCACATCCATAAATCTTCTCTTTGGTCTTTCTCTCGGCCTTTTGCCTGGTAGTTCCAACCTCAGCATCCTACTACCAATATACTCACTATCCCTCCTCTGTACATGTCCAAACCATCTCAATCTAGCCTCTCTGACTTTGTCTCCAAAACCTCTTACATTTGCTGTCCCTCTGATGTACTCATTCCTGATCCTATCCATCCTCATTACTCCCAAAGAGAACCTCAAGATTTTCATACTGCCTAGTATCAATGTTCCTATTATTTGCACCTTCAATAAATCATTCCTAACTCCAAAAAATGCACAGAAGTCAAAACCTCAATGATTATAACTTCAAAACTTTATTCCATGAACATTAACAAACAGAAAACAGAAAAAAATAAACTGAAATAAAAAATTATAACAGTCTGACGGTTCACTAGTGGAGTTTGAGTCCTCCAAGTCATCACATCACCATCTGAGCACATTGGAAATGTTCGACAGGCTGGGCTCACTTCCACTTTGTCTAGCAGTTGCAGGCGTCAATGTACATGTGACTGGAGGGCAACTGACTGGTCTGCTGGGTTGTTGTGGGCTCTGTTGTGTTGCCCACCTTGCGTCTTGAGGTCCCCAAACAGACATGGGTGGACCAGACAGCTGCGTGGTCCACTGTGTCGGTGGGGGCTGCCAGTAATGCTGCTGATGCCACTTGTGGTGCAGAGGTGGTGGTTGATGATGCTGCGACTGCTGCTGGTGGTGTTGCTGTGAATACTGCTGAGGCTCGAGGTGCTGCAACTGCTGCGGTGTAGGAGGTGGTTGCTCCTGCTGCTGCATCTCCAAGGCTTCAGCTCTGTCCAAGCAGTCATTCAGCAGTTCTTGGATCTTTAGCTTTGCATGCCTGTACAAAGGTTTTGGGACATTCTTCAGGACAGCTGCTGCCCAACTGGTGAAACTCGACCTCTCGGATTCATCGGCCGTCATCAACTCCCTTCTCTGGTTCACCAGTTGTTCGGGTCCTGCTGGAATCCTGTTCGCTCTGTTGTCCAGGGTGAACATTTCAGATACAGACTTTGCCTTCGAGCAGGATGCTGTTGTAACAGGCGTTGTGGCGAGCGAGATGATGGGTGTTGCCTCTTCTGCCAGCTGAAGGTCGATAGGTGCAATGTCCTCCACTCCCTCTGACGTTGATGGCAGTGGAGGTTCTCCAGTGATTGTGGATGTGGAACCGCAGGAGCCAGCTGTAGCAGCAATTTTGGCCTTCAGACAAACAACGTTCCTCCTCTGTACCTCAACAATGTGTGGACATAGGAAGCTAAAGCTGTCGTAGATCCACTGATCCCTCTGAGACATGTTCATGTCAGCTTGCCTCGACTTCCAACGTCTCAGTTTTCCCAGCCTCGTCTGCACACTCTGGAACCACTGCTTCAGCTTGTTGTCAGTCTTCTCCATACGTGACACCTGATCAGCCCAGAGCATCGCCTTCAGATGTTTGTCCGTCCAGGATTGGAGCTTCTTGTTGTAAAGGCACTCGTTTGCCTGGATGAACTCCACCATGAGCTGTTCCTCATCATCGTTGTTTGATATAAACTCTTGCCTTCTTGCTTGGGCCAGTGGCGACATCGGTGTCAACAACGGAAGCAACAACCGTTGTGTTGACCTCGGCTTCTCGAACAGGCTCTTCCACTGGGTTTTCCACTGTTGGAGATAATGGCCTGTTGGTAATTTTCTTTCAGCATTGTGGTGTCTCTCGAAACGAATCGTTATTTGTCTTTCACGCCTGTATTTATAGTCAAAGTGAGTTCTGTGAGTGTTCTGGAACTCCTCCGTGCTGTCCGTAATTATTCCATAAACATTCCCTATGTATTTCTTGACCGGTCTGCTTTGTACTGTGTAATATTCATGGAGGTTTCACAGTGTTTCTCTATTGTTCTGTATGTATTCCGTGCCTTCCGTGAGTATTCCGTGTAGATCCGTAGGCGACTGTTCTGTATTCACTTTTGACCATACAGAAGAGGAGGGAAGACTTGCGGATAAAGTTACGGAACACTTGCGGTACAAAAGGAAAGATTACGGACCATTTGGGGAAATGTAGATCTAATTTAACATTAAGCCATCTTTCAAGTCTTTGCCAAATTGGAGTAACCTTGCTGCAATCGAAAAAAAAAATATGTGAGATAGTTTCTTAGAAGACAGAACAATAGCTACATTGGTCTTGTTCGATATAGTTCATCCTTAAAAGTCTACTGTTTGTGGGTAGAAAATGATGTAGAAGTTGACATTGGAACCTTTGTAAATTAGTATCTTTTAAAGAGCGAAACAGTATATGGTTGTATTGTTGCCAAGAGATGGAATCAATTTCTTTCTCTAGTGTACTATTCCATTTTATACAATGTTGATTCTGAACTTCTTTAGTCTTAATTAAAGCCCTATAGAACACTTGACTTCCTTTTCTTGTCTTGTCAAAACATTAAGTATAAATGGCTGTACGGGATTCTCCATTTTCCTTATTGCCTCTAAACTAATGTCATTTTTATTAATATATGTTTTAATTGATTCATAACACCTGCGTATTCAAGAAAATTCAAATTTACCTTATACTTATTTAAAACTTATTTTGGTCAATTAAAATGTTGTGGTTATACCAGATTACTTGAGAGGCAATATTTTCTTCTGAATCTGCTTCCCCGTGTCTGGATATCAAGTCCCACCATGCATTGAGAAGATCACAGTCGAAATTATTGCGAACGAGTGGAATGATCACGAATTACTATAATTGTACTGGAAAATAGTTTCGCTCCCAAGTTTGGGTAAGTTTTCAGAAAAAAGATTACACCATTTTAATTGAGTACTGTAGAAACGTCTGATCACTGAAATTTTTTGAGTGTGTATGATTTCTTTTATATCAGGGGCATTTAAGCCACCATTTTTAACATAACAAATTAGTTGATCATGTTTAAATTTATCAGGTTTGTTTCCCCATATGAATAGGAAGCGGTTCTTCTGGAAGTCCTCAATTTGTTTATCAGGGGGTTAGGTAGAGCAGCAAAGAGGTGGTTCAATTTAGGAATAATTAGTGATTTAAGCACAGTTATTCTACCCAAAGGTGTAAGATGACCATATTGACATGAGGGTGTTACAATGTCTTAACTTATCTTTGTAATTCAGATTAATCATATTTTCAATATCCAAGTCAAATGTTATACATAATAGATCAAAATTACACTGTTGCCAGTTCAGACTCCAATTTGAGCAAAGTTTCATTTTTGAACATTTTTTGGAACCAATCCAAATAATTCTAGTTTTTGTCTATGTTGACCTTTAATCCTGAGAAGCGGGCAAAAGACATTAATACTTTAAGAACGGCTTGAAGACATTACTCTGATAGATCTAGCGTACACGTGGTATCATCAGCAAACTGATGAAGAAGGTATTCTATGTTACCAACCTGAATACCCTTTATGCCTGCATTACTGCGTATCATGATAGCTAAAACCTCAACACAAAGTATAAAAAGGTATGGTGATAGCGGATCTCCTTGACGACATCCCTTACATATATCAAAACTACAGGAAGCAAAACTATTCACAAGCACATTTGATTTGATATTCTTGTAAAAGACATGTATCCATTTTTTAATTGATTCTCCAAAATTGAAGAAAATTAAAACTTTTTTAATAAAGGACCAATCAACTGTATTGAACGCGTTTTCAAAGACTATAAGCAGTAAAAGTCATAGACTATAAGCTATTATAGTCATAGACTATAAACAGTAAAAGCCCAGGAATTTGATATCTTCTTCTTTTCCTTTCGGCTTTTCCCTTCAGGTGTCGCCACAGCAAACCATCTGCCTCCATCTCACCCTATCCTCTGCATCTTCTACTCTTACTCCAACTACTTATCCATCCTCGTTACTCCCAAAGGGAACCTCAATATTTTCATCTCTGCTCCCTCCAGCTCAGCCTCCTGTCTTTTCCCCAGGTCCACTGTTTCTAATCCATACAACATCGCTGGCCTCATCACTGTCTTCTACACTTTTCCTTTTATTCTTGCCGATACTGTCCTATCACACATCACACCGGATACTTTTCTCCAACCATTCCAACCTACCTGCACACACTTCTTCACCTCTTTTCCACACTCTCCATTGCTCTGGATTGTTGAGCCGAAGTACTTAAAATCCTCCACCTTCTTTTTCTCTGCTCCCTGTAACCTCACCATTCCTCTCGGGTCCTTGTCGTTCACACACATGTATTCTGTTTTACTGAGGCTAACCTTCATTCCTCTCCTTTCCAGTGCATACCTCCACTTCTCTAGATTTTCCTGCACTTGTTCTCTGCTCTTACTACAGATCACAATATCATCTGCAAACATCATAGTCCATGGAGATTCTTGTCTAACCTCGTCTGTCAGCCTGTCCATCACCATAGCAAACAAGAAGGGGCTCAGAGCTGATCCTTGATGCAGTCCCACCTCCACCTTGACCTCATCTGTCACACCGACAGTACACCTCACCACTGTTGTACATCAAACACTGCACTCTTCTCTTGGCACCCTGTCATATGCTTTTCCAGATCCACAAAGGCACAACGCAGCTCCCTCTGACCTTCTCTGTACTTCTCTATTAACATCCTCAAAGCAAACACTGCATGTGTGGTGCTCTTTTTTTGCATGAAACCAAACTGTTGTTCACAAACTGTTGTTGCTGACCTCTGCCCTTAGTCTAGGTTACACTATTCTTTCACATAACTTCATTGTATGGCTCATCAACTTTGGAGAGATCTGTAGTTGCCACAACTCTACATGTCTCCCTTGTTCTTAAAAATGGGCACAAGCACACTTCTCCCTATTCCTCTGGCATCCTCTCACTCTCTAAGACCTTGTTGAATGTTCTTGTCAGAAAATCTACTGCTACCTCTCCTAGTCACTTCCATACCTCCACTGGTATGTCATCGGACCAACTGCCTTTCCATTCTTCAACCTCTTCAATGCCCTCATCACTTCACCCTTACTAATCTTTGCTACTTCCTGGTCCTCAACAGTCACCGCTTCTACTCGTTTTTTTGTCTCATTTTCCTCATTTATCAGCTCTTCAGAGTACTCTTTCCATCTTCCCAGCACACTTCTGTCATCAGTCAATTCATTTCCCACCCTGTCCTTAATCACTCTTGCTGCAACTTCCCATCTGTATTTATCTGCTGTGCCAACCTGTATAAATCATTTTCTCCCTCCTTACTGTCCAACCTAGCATACAAGTCATCATACGCCCTCTGTTTGGCCTTTGACATCGCTACCTTTGCCTTACGCTGTGTGTACACACTCCTTCTCTTCTAGCTCACATGCTGTACTCCTGTTTACTCTCTTCAGTCCTCTCAATGTCCCACTTCTTCTTAGCTAACCCTCCTTTGTACACACTCCTGCACTTCCTCATTCCACCACCAAGTCTCCTTATCTACTGTCCTTCCAGAGGACACACCAAGTGCTCTCCTACCCGTCTCCCTGATCATGTTAGCTGTAGTTGTACAGCCATTTGGAAGCACTTCCTATCCACCCAAAACCTGTTTCAACTCCTCCTTGAAGACAACATGACACTCTTCCTTTTTCAGCTTCCACCACTTTGTCTTCTGCTCTGCTTTTGCCTTCTTCACCTTTCTTACCATCAGCATCATCCTGCACACCACCATCCCATGCTATTTGGCAACACTGTCACCCACTACTACTTTGCAGTCACTGACTTCCTTCAAATTACATTGCCTACACAAGATGTAGTCTACCTGTGTGCTCCTACCTCCGCTTTTATAAGTCACCCTATGCCCCTGTCTCTTCTGGAAGAAAGTATTCACCACAGCCATTTCCATCCTTTTTGCAAAATCTATCAACATCTGTCCTTCTGTGTTCCTATCCTGGATACCAAACCTGCCCATCACTTCCTTGTCCCCTCTGTTGCCTGCACCAACATGCCCATTGAAGTCTGCACCAATGACCACTCTTTCACCTCTGGGGGTACTCTACATCACTTCATCTAACTCACTCCAGAAACTCTCCTTCTCTTCTAGCTCACATCCTGCCTGTGGGGCATAAGCACTAACAACATTGAACATCACGCCTTCAATTTCTAACTTGAGACTCATCACTCTGTCTGACACTCTTTTCACTTCTAGAACATTCTTGACAAACTCCTCCTTCAAGATGACTCCTACTCCATTTCTCTTCCCATCCACACCATGATAAAACAACTTAAACCCTGCTCCTAAGCTTTTAGCTTTGCTACCTTTCCACCTGGTTTCCTGAACACACAGTATGTCCACCTTCCTCCTCTGCATCATGTCAGCCAGCTCTCTACCTTTTCCTGTCATAGTTCCAACATTCAAAGTCCCTACTTTATCACTAAACACTACACACGGTGTACTACTTACACCAACACTTTTAATGAGGACGCCATTAAAAATGACCTCAATCTTTTCTATAACTGTATAGCTCTGTATGTATTTCTATAATCTGTATATATACTGTATGTCTATGGCAAGGCAGACTCATATGCAGAGAGCTATACTACTTGGCATGTGCGGACTCCTTCCTATCAGAGTTCTATGTCCAGCAGTAACAGGTTTGGTAGTTTATGCCACAAGCAGCTTTTTCTGTAGGATCAAACCAGACGTACTCGCCTTCACTCCACACATCACTAACTCATGGTAAACCAGTTTTACCGCTTTTCTTTGTGTCAATTAAAGATTTCTTTTCAGTGGACCAGACCTGCTCCTATTTGCCATGACTGGGGTGAATGAAACGGAGTGGGCTGAACAGAAAACTAACCTCAACCTCAGTAAACACCAGGATTAACTGGAATGTAGACCACCTGCTGGATCTCCACCTTGATCAATGCTCTTGTGACTGAATGAACACAAATTGCTGCAGTATAAAGGATTATGGGTGAATAATCAGGACTACACATATGCATGTAGTGCATTGTATATTTAAGGCAATATTTTTATTTAACTTACCAGGATTAAGATCAAAGGCGGACATGCTGTCACTCTGACATCATCAATATGTCTCCATATTGATCGATCGAATAAGTCTCCTTTAACATACAGCGGTCACTCTTCTCTTCGGTTGTCATCTGTAACTAAGCAGCATTTTGCTCTTCTGTATACAGCGCAGGGAAAAGTATTTGCTTTAAATGATGAATTTGTAATCATTTCTTAATTGATATGTTTAAATAATCTACTTCCTTGGGTCTCAGGATTTTCTTTCGATCGAGAGGTGGTGTGCTGTATGTTCAGCGTTTAGGAAGCTTCACATTATAATCAACTTATTATATGGGATGGGAATAGTCTAATTTAACCCTATATCAATTATATTTGGCCAGTGACTGATTGCATGACTTGTGCTAATGTCTTGTTGACATGGTTGACTTACAGTAGCGCTTGAAAGTTTGTGAATCCTTTAAACTTTTCTAGATTTATGCATGAACATGACATAAGACATGACGTGATTTTCATAAAAGTTGTAAAATTAGATAAGAGAACTGAATTAATCAAGAAGACAAAAAAAAATACATTTGGTTCTTTATTAAATAAAATGATTTAAAATTACACACTTGTGAGAGGCAAAGGTACGTGAACCTTTGATTTCAGAGCCCTTTGTGCAGTAATAACTACGAGACATTTGTGGTGCCTGTTGATCAATCCTGAAATGCCAATAGACTATAGATTTGTCTGAACCGAACAGATTCAGTTCTGGGATACTGGTGAGTTTACTTCCACTGACACCTCAGTTCTAGTCCTTTCACAACATTTGTACTGGACTAACGTCAGGACATTTATTCAGTTTTTAAAAAACAATAACCCCATGTATCTATTGTTGCCTTGCTGCATGACTCGCTTTGTTTTTAAATTCACGGAGATGTTCTGATATTTTTCTGTTGTGTGTGGCGGTATAATTAAGAATACATTGTTTCATCATTGATGACAAATGGTCCTGGCCCAGAAGCAGGAAAACAGGCCCGAAACTATGATGGCCCACCACCCTGATTGACAGATGGAATAATGATCTTATCCTGGATGGCCAAAGTTTTCCTTCCCAAAACATAAATGCTTTTCATTCAGATCAAAACAATACTATTTTGGTTTTCCATCCATAAAACTTTATTCCAGTATCATTTTGCATAGTGAACATGATCTGTAGCAAACTGTGGGCAGGCAGCAATGCGTGTCGTCCCCTCAGAGCCCCAATACCACTTAAGTCCAATGTCAGGAGAAAACTGAACTAATGATTTACAGTCACATCCGTTGCTGTTGGAGTGATCTCTGTTAGCTGACCACTCCTGGGGATGGTGACATGGTGTGGCATTTCTTCCAATTTGTTCAGTCTGTCTGATGATGAACTGGTGGAGTAAAAACTTTTAAGATGTTCTTGGAATATTTTCTTGCTCTGATAAACAGTTCTTTTTCTGAGGTCCTCACCAATGTACTTTTTTCATGCCGGGATCCAACTGCAAACACATTGTATGAAGAACAGACCTCGGGGAGATCCCTGGTTTTTAAATTAAATACGGCACCCACTCAAACCTAATGACTGAACACTTATGCGCCTTTAACATAACTGCTAATCATAGAGGATCAAATACTGTACAATTGCCACTTACTATTAATATTGAAGAATTGTTTTCTCAATAAATAATTAATCAGGTATAGCAATTTTGCGTCATTTGTTCCACTGGGTTCTCTTTGTTAACGTTGAGGCTTTCTGTGAGACAGTGGTGATATGCTTATGCAGAGATATTCCATTGTGAAAGGTTCACAAACCTTCAAGCAGCACTGAGACTTTAATGCTTCAATAAATAAGGATCAGATAAAAACAGACAGCACGAGCAAGCAGCTTCAATTTCAAAAACTTCAATTTTACTAAATGATCTCCGAACGATTCTGTATGATTTCCATTCATCTCATTTATGCACCTACATACACACACACACACACACACACACACATATACACACACACACACACTAGTACTTCTCAAAAAATTAGCATATTTTGATAAAGTTCATTATTTTCTGTAATGTACTAATAAAAATTAAACTTTCATATATTTTAGATTCATTGCACACCAACTGAAATATTTCAGGCCTTTTATTGTTTTAATACTGATGATTTTGACATACAGCTCATGAAAACCCAAAATTCCTATCTCAAAAAATTAGCATATCATGAAAAGGTACTCTATACGAGCTATTAACCTAATCATCTGAACCAACCAACTAACTCTAAACACCTGCAAAAGATTCTTGAGGCTTTTAAAAACTCCCAGCCTGGATCATTACTCAAAACCGCAATCATGGGTAAGACTGCCGACCTGACTGCTGTCCAGAAGGCCATCATTGACACCCTCAAGCAAGATGGTAAGACACAGAAAGAAATCTCTGAGCGAATAGGCTGTTCCCAGAGTGCTGTGGAACCTCAGTGGGAAGGAAAAAGTGTGGCAGAAAACGCTGCACAACCAGAAGAGGTGACCGGACCCTGAGAAAGATTGTGGAGAAGGGCCGATTCCAGACCTTGGGGGACCTGTGGAAGCAGTGGATTGGGCTCCAGGTGTCGCATTCCCCAGGTCAAGCCACTTTTGAACCAGAAACAGCGGCAGAAGCGCCTGACCCGGGCTACAGAGAAGCAGCACTGGACTGTTGCTCAGTAGTCCAAAGTACTTTTTTTCGGATGAAAGCAAATTTTGCATATCATTCGGAAATCAAGGTGCCAGAGTCTGGAGGAAGACTGGGAAGAAGGAAATGCCAACATGCCTGAAGTCCAGTGTCAAGTACCCACAGTCAGTAATGGTCTGGGGTGCCATGTCAGCTGCTGGTGTTGGTCCACTGTGTTTTATCAAGGGCTCAATGCAGCTAGCCATCAGGAGATTTTGGAGCACTTCATGCTTCCATCTGCTGAAAAGCTTTATGGAGATGATTTCATTTTTCAGCACGACCAGGCACCTGCTCACAGTGCCAAAACCACTGCTAAATGGTTTACTGACCATGGTATTACTGTGCTCAATTAACCTGCCAACTCTCCTGACCTGAACCCTATAGAGAATCTGTGGGATATTGTGAAGAGAAAGTTGAGAGACACCAGACCCAACACTGTGGATGAGCTTAAGGCTGCTATCGAAGCATCCTGGGCCTCCATAACACCTCAGCAGTGCCACAGGCTGATTGCTTCCATGCCACGCCGCATTGAAGCAGTCATTTCTGCAAATGGATTCCTGACCAAGTATTGGGTGTATAACTGAACATAATTATTTGAAGGTTGAATTTTTTTGTATTACAAACACTTTTTTTATTGGTCGGATGAAATATGCTAATTTTTTGAGATAGGAATTTTGTGTTTTCATGAGCTCTATGCCAAAATCATCAGTATTAAAACAATAAAAGACCTGAAATATTTCAGTTGGTGTGCAATGAATCTAAAATATATGAAAGTTTAATTTTTATCAGTACATTGCAGAAAATAATGTACTTTATCACAATATGCTAATTTTTTGAGAAGGACTAGTGTGTATATATATTAAACGATACATATATATATATATATATATATATATATATATATAACTGAACTGGGAACAAGGAGGAGTACGTTTGTAAGCAATGGACGCAGCATCATTAACGTCATTAAGTCAGCGTACTACGTTGGTATACATACATATATACACATATATACATACATATATATATATATATATATTATATATATATATACACATATACATATATACAGATATACATATATACACATATACATATGTATATATACACATATACATATATATCTTCTCTTTCGGCTTTTCCCCTTTCTCAGGAGTCGCCACAGCGAATCAGCTGATTCGCACATTTGATTTGGCATAGGTTTTTATGTCGGATGCCCTTCCTGACACAATCCTTTAGCAAGGGACAGAAACACGGCAACAGCTTTGCAGCCGACTCTTTAGGAAAGTCAGCAATGGTTCTTTTACATGCCTCACACTATAGATAGTGAGAGACATGGCCCACCTTTGATAACCCAGTTAGCTGCACTGGGGGAGACAGTGACAACCTTGTGGGGACTCGAACCACCACCCTCTGGATCAGCGATCCTGCACCCTACCCACTAGACCACCACTGCCCTATATATAAAATATATATATTATATATACACATTAGTGTATCACCACGTCATAGCCCTGCACTTTTAATACCTCATGAATGTAATAACGTACATTTCTGCAAACGGACTGTATGGTGAACATTTGTAAAGTAACAGTAAATGTATAGTCACGTAATTTAATGCACATGTTCTGAGTGATTGCAAAATTAAGATGAAATAAAAAAAACTTATTATTCATACAGTATGCAATTTTAAAATAAATTATAAACATCTCATACAAAATTACAATAGAGTTTCCAACAGAAATGGTTTCAATACAAACAAAAATAAACAAACAAACGTGTCCAGGATAAAAACGCCTCCATCCCCACATCTGCACCCTCATGTTTAATCCTAAAAATCCTTTTGTTGACTTTTTGTTCTTGGGAATTGACTGAACCACAAAAATAAACATAAGCTTAACTCTGTTGCAACTTGAACAATATTACAAGCCATCATTCTTTCCCACAAACCATGTAATTGGGTGTAGTCCCAATCATATACAGGGATCCCTCCCTCCTTTGCGCCTCAATTCATGTGGCTTCAGTGCATCGCATTTTTTTTTAATATTCATTGAATTAAAAAATAAAGCCATTAAGGAATAATAGAGGAAAAAATTAAGGAAAATGCCCCAAACTAGTCCGATTATGCAAAAAAAAAAAAAAACCCCAAACAAACAAACAAAAAAACAACCCAAAATCCCCCATCAAAACTTTCCCTCATCAAAACAAAACCTTACATTTTTATGTGAGGTGAGCATCTGTGTGTGTGTGTCTCTCTATGTGTGTGTACAGTATTTATATTTTATTTACATCTTATGCATTATTTTTAAATGTTTAATTGTTGTGATAAGTATTTAAAGCATTCAATATGTATTTATTGATATTATATACACATATACATGTACGTACACGTCAGTCAATCCTACTTCGTGGAATTCGGTGGTCGTGGGTGGGGTGGGGGGGGGGGGGGGATCTTGGTCCCAATTAACCTTGGAAAGTGAGGGATCCCTGTATTTGATTGCTGTAGTGTTATTGTTACTGAAAACTGAAAACAAAAGATACATAGAGTACATAAAACAAATTAAACCAATAGTAATAAAGACCTTGAAGTCGCACATTACATGCAAATGTATCCTGAGTAAGCTTAACAGTGTCATGTTACACAAGCAATAACCAAAAGCTTTTACACATACACAACAAAAATGCTAATACACAATAAATTACATAAAGCCCGTCAATTGCAGGGTGGAACGAAGCTGCAGCGGTTCACACGACTGCCTCACAGCAAGAAGGTCTTGGGTTCAGTTTCCAGCTTGAGGCGTTTCTATGTGGCATTTGCGTCTTCTACCTGTGCTTGCATGGTTTTCCTCCGGGTCCTTCAGTTTCCTCCCACCGTCCAAAAATATGAACAGGAGGATAATTGGCTGTTCCAAATCTCCCCTGGGTGTGAGTGCAAGTATAAACGGTTTTATCAGTTATGATTAAGTTTGTAGTAAGATATGTTTTGTATCTTTATGGTTCCACCCAAATGAGGATGGGTTTCCCTTTTGGACCCGGTTCCTCTCAAGGTTTCTTCCTCACATCTAATAAGGAAGTTTTTCCTTGCCACTGTCCCTCTGGGCGACACTCATTTGGGACATGTAGGATTTATAGGAAATTTTTTAATTCTTTTATACTTCGTAACTCCCACTTTCACTGTTTTACTCAGTAAAGTTGCTTTGTGATAATGTCAATTGAAAAAATTCTAAACAAATAAAATTCAATTGAATTGAGTGTTGGCCTGGTGAGCAGCCCATGGTGTACCCCACCCTCGTCCAGAGTCCCCGCCACAAGAATTAGGATTAAGCAGCACAGAAAATGAATGAATGTCAATTTCTTAAATATTTCATGTGAGGTCCGAGTTTACAACTGAATCCAATAAACACAGCACGAGTATAAATGTACACTTTTAAAGGCCTGAGCCTTCCATTCTTAACATATAATCCAGTTAATGTACACCTGTGGAATGATACCTCAACCTCAGAAGAGTTTATGTTCAGATGTGTTTGTAGGAGAACACCAAGCCTCTATGTGCAGTAATGTTCAATATTCGAAAGGATAAATGCACCTTACAAGAGCACCTACATGCAAGAGCTAAGGTTCTGGAACTTCTCCCGCAGGTTTTTGACCAAACTTTGTTGGTTGGTTTGTGGTTTTTCTCGTGGCTTCACTGTACATGTTACATCACTGTTGAGAGACCTTAATTGGTCTTCACAAAGCTCCTCTTTATTCTCTTCACCTGCTGCCAGACATCTACTATCTGTCTGAATAATGCTTTCCACTATAATAATCTTCTTTTCATTCGGCATGGTGGCCTGACCAGATATGTAAAAATTCCTTGGGATGTCTGTACGGTTCATTTCCTGTTTTAACTGAAGCAGTTCAGTCATGTGCTCAAAAGAACTGCTTTTAAATAGTGTAACCTCAGCCTGCCCTGCAGGTCCCTTATCCATGGGTATGGTGTCTGTACTGTCTTTTAATGGAGAATTGTGGGTGTTCATGTCGTTACAAAGTGGGCTGGAACAGGAGCAACATCTTCGGGTTTTGAAATTATTTCCTCCGAACTCCAATATCCGGTCTGGGACAGAGCAACTGCGATTAATTGAGACTACATGAGCATTTGGGCAGGAGTATTTGGAACGCAGCTCTCTTACATCTGGCCAAGTGAAGTTCTCAGTGTAGACTGGATTTTGTGGATCTAGAGAAGGTGGTCTGGTAGTGGACTGAAGTTCTGGACTGTCCAGTGAGCAGGGGCGCAGTGGTGTGCTGGAGACTGTGTGCTCACATAAACCACGGGACAATGGCAGGTTCTGCATACCTGTTCAAATAGAGTATTATTTAACATTTAAAACTATTAATATCTTCGACAGATAGAATGCACTCTTAGTTTTTCAAATACATAAATAATAAAACAGAAAACTCCAGGACTTCATGAATATTTGGACAATTTATTACCCCATAAAAATTTCATTACACAGTTGTAAACTCTGCGCAGGTGGCAGTATTGTAATCACGACATGTGTTTGTCAGTTTGTCTGTGAACAAATGTTCTGACAACACCCATACAGTAGGCCCTTGACTATTCGTGGTTTTGCACTCACGGTTTGCATATTTGCAGACTGCCAAGCAACTCTCACGTGATTCAAATTCAGCCAATGGCTGTCCTCCTTCCTGCTGATTGGTTGAGATGATGTAACACCCCTTTTTCCTCATTTGTGCAGAAGTTGTCGATGAGCCTTTTTTTAGTGTGTTTTAATTACCAGTTAAGTTCTATGATGCTACTCAAATGCCTGCTAAGCGCTGTGCCTCTAACTAACTGTTTACTCTCCACTTCGGCTGAGGGGCGTGGCTGAGCTGCTTGGTGGCTCACACCTGAATTCACTATTCTCATTTACTCCCAATAAACAAAAAGCAAGCTCACCTCTGCACCAGAGGATTAACTCACATCACCGCTTCTTTGGTTTGTAACACTCTCTAACTCAAACTCTGTTTTCTACTCATTCTGGCTGAGGGGCGTGGCTGAGCTGCTTGGACTTAATGCAGTTCATACCTGAATTCAGTCATCTCATACCTAATGCAAATACCTTCCTCTAGTGGGCATTTTTGAAAACTACAGTGCTGCATGTTTCAAGGAGAATGCATTTAAAGGTGTTTTTATATGTATGCCGTATAATGTTTATATTTTAATATCAATAAATATCACAGTAAAAAAATTGAAAATTTTTTCTTAATCATTACTACATTTTACTACATTAATACTGAATTAATGAGTAAGACTGTCTATAGAATGTGTTTAAGAAGCATATTTTACGGCATGGAATAGATACATAGTATTTTACTTCCGGTTGCTGATTCGCGCATGTAATATGATAAATGGGGTTTTACTTCCGGGTACAGAACTCGCGGATTATCTTCATTTGCGGGAGGGGCCGGAACCGAACCCCCGCGAATATCAAGGGCCTACTGTACACAGATTAGCTACAAACTGAAGTGCGTACATTACCCAAGTTTCAGGTAATGGTGAATGTTGGAATGTCCAGGTTAAAGGTGAAGGTCAGGGAAAAAAATCAGAAAATTTTAGAGGTTAAGCACCTATAACTTTGTGCAAGCAGATGCGCTATTACCATGGAACACAAATAGGAAACCATTCATAGACTTTCAAATGAGATCATTACCTCTGAGACTTCTACATACTTCAAGTTTTCTGACTTACACATACTATAGAAGATATAAAATGAGCACATAAGTAATTAAAGGGGCATTTCGTATGGAAATCTGAATATGCAGTAATTTTGCCGTTTCTAAGACCACCATTTTTCCTCAGAAATGAGACTTTTGAGATGCCTCTTGCACATTAAACGCAAACGTCCTTTTGTTTAAACGCTTGTGATATACACATTTTTGCTCCTTTACATCTGGTATGTTTTTAAATAAAAACACCCAAATCCATGGACATCATGATATAAACTAGATTGCCATAGATCACTGGTGGATGGAACTTTGTGACACTATACTGACAGTGTGACTGTTGCTTCGATTGCATTGTGAACTGTATAATTAAAAGCAGACATCTCAACGGCTTCAGAGCAGGACACACTAGCTGTAGATTTCAAGAATAATTTTAAAAAGTAGGTTTTTATGTACATTTCCAAAATGGCAGCTGCTTGGTGCCACCCATTACTATGCTGTGGTGCATCACATCTTGTACTCCAAGCTCCAGCCAGCCCTGATATGGCGAGTATATGCCTAGAATTGTGCATTTCTTTAAGAATAATTACTCCAAATTATTCACTTGGCTTGAAAGTGGTATAACAAACAAACCCAACTTAGCACACAAGCTGGGACCCCTGATTTCAACAACAACAAAAAAAATTATCGCATATTTACGGTTTCGAATTTGAAGTTCTTCCTGGAGACCCCCTTGCTGCATGACCTCAGCAACGGCCAGAAGCCAAGACAGACCAAATACCCAGACTACTTAATACCACTTGAGGTGTTTTAACCTCGGGGGACAAAAATAGCCTCTCTGTTTCAACAAAACTTAACAAAAAAATTTTGGGACAAAAAATGTCCATGTCAGGTGCATTTCCCTCAGTTTCCATCCATCCGTTCATATTGTAAAACAGTCTCACCAAAACGACATACAGCCACCTTTCAAATCTCAGCATGCACAAGCAGTAGGTTGTGAGATCACACAGATCACACTTGTGCATGGTGAAATTTCAAACCTTTGGTCAGATTGACTTTTTTTGAATTTTCAATTTTTAGACTGAATTTCAGTGTAACGAAACTAATCAGGGCTTTTACAATATTGCTGGTCTAGGATTTGATGGCACAATGGGAATCTTCCAGTTCAGCTTCCCGACCACCTGGAATGTGTGACAGGTTTGGAAGAAATCAGACACGTCTCATTTTTTTATCATTGGCGAGTAGAAGTGTCTTGTGATCCTTTTGTAGGTTTTATTCATACCCAAGTGGGACACCTTGGTAAGGAGGTAGGAAATTTAACTGATCATTCATTGCAAATATCTGGAAATAATAAAATTGTGATTTTTGTGTAATGAAATGCCCCTTTAAAACCAGCAACCATATAAAACCTATGATACATTATCCATGAAGAATATAGAAATTAAAAGATACAACACAGTCTTCCATCAAACTGATATGAGATTGCTTACCTTTCTCATTTTCAGGAGTTTGGTCTTCCACAACAGGGAACATCTTTTTATGGCTAAAGCTGCTCTCTGCCACCTTCGTTCTCTGCCTTACTACAGGCTTGTTATTTTTAATACGCTGGCTGTATTGCCTAGCTAACTGGAACACTTTGTTGTTTTTCATCTCCACATTCTGAAGCATAAGGTCTTCTGAGCCTGAGCTCAAAGACTCAATCCTGGGTAGAGGAGCATGTCTGATCTGTGCTCTTTGGACCTGCTGATCAGTGTATATGTTGCTTCTTATTTCAGCCTCTGGTCCCTGGACGTTGCTCAGTGGGGATGGTGTTGATGTCCCTTGTCCAGACATACTGTTATCCAAATCTTCAAATATTAGCAGGGTATCACCAAGGTCACAAGAAGAACTGTCTAGTCCCTTTTGAGCCTGGGTAGGGCTGGCATCTGTGCCATTCATGTCTCCTTTAGAACCATCTTGTGCATTCTTTGAAATTAGAGTGATTTCAATCTCCATGTCTTGCCAAACCCTAATCATCTCAGAGGAGGATTGGAAATTCTCATCTTTCACAAGTACCCGAGACCTATCCACAGAGTCTTTTTGATCATGACTTGGCATAATATCTCTGTCCATGACTTCCTTGGCATTCTTCTCCTTTTTTAAATCTGGAAGGTCAAAAATTGCCCAAGAAGTTGGCCTTGTAATTTGTGTAGCCTTCTTGTGACTTCCTGCAGCTTCATCAGTGCCATAGAGCTGTTTGCTGAGATTGTGGACCAACCCGGGAGGAATGTAAGAGAGGCTTTCCCTCCGTTTGATGCTGAAATTGGCATCCTGTTGCTCTGCATGCTCATAGTATTGCTTGACCTTATGGATAAGCAGTCTGTCCTTTTTGGAGAGTGTATCTGATTTTGTTTGTGGTCTTTGGTCTGGCGTGTCCAGGCTGTCTCCAATAGTCTCTGAAGATAAAGGTTCAGGTAAAAGTTTTAAAGTGACTGAATCAGGAGAGGAACAGTTCAGCTGTTCGGCCTTCTCCTTGTCCAGCAGCTCAGTATTGAGGATGAAAACACTACTTCTCCTACTGCCTGTCTGAGATGAAGGGCAACCCAGAGAGACTACATCGTCAGCTGCCAGACTGCTTTGCCGAGAGAGGCTGCTAACAAAGTGCTCAGCAATAACACTGGCTTTGTCCAGCACAGATGTTGGTAAGATGCGTCTAGGTTCAGTTTCTAATGCCTCTTCTTCCTCCTCATCATCCTCCTCCTCCCCCAGGTCCTCAGCATCCTCTGTAAAGTTTGTTCTGGATTGAACACACTCATCAGCTAGTTGGATCTCATTGTGGACTGCATCCAATGACTCCATACTACCCTTAACACCCATTTTGCTTTTGCATCCTTCATCCTCAGGGTTAATGTGTGACCACTGTCTTCTAAGTTTTTCTTCATCTTCTTCTTCGGGGGTAGATACGGGCTATGAATAATAAGACACAAAATAATCCCATTGGGCAAAAGGAAAATCAATTTTTGTTTCAGGAAAAGATTCATTGAATTATGATTAAAAAATTTTACACAGTGGTACCTTGGTACTCGAACGCTTTCGACCAGAGGTTCCCAACCTTTTTAATCACATGCGTTGACGGACCAGTCAACGCTTACCGTGAACCGTGTTTGTGTCATAAATTGTTTATATTGTAAATATAATTTATTTATATAAAATATCATTATTATTATTAATAATAATAATAAACCCTCCATGAATATTATTTTTCAACAGCCGAAATAAAGTTGGTTGGGAAGTAGAGCTTGAACTTTTCTTAAAAAACAAACAAAAAAAACCCCACAGGAGATCATGCACCAGCTGGGACAATGAAGGCTCAGGCTCAGTCTCACCCAAAATCCCTGCTATTGTTTGAAACATGACCAATTCACCTCTGTTCATGTGCTGTCCCCCTTGTAGGTAAATTTTAGTGCTCAAATCACCGACATGTAACGAAGAGAATCCGGTCATTTTTCAAAATAGAAGCTTTTTCAAAAATAAAGATCGTTCAGACTAAAATAATACATAAAACAGAAATAAGTAATTATTTCTTCTGCGGACCAGTAACAATCGAACCGGTGGTTGGGGACCCCTGCTTTAGAGATCAAACAAATTGGAATTCGACCAAAAAAAATCATGTTTTTTTTTTTGTCATGAAAGTCGACCAAAATTTGGAAGACGAACGCTAAAAAAAGTACGAGGAAAAAACAAGACCGAAAGGGAGAGGGAATGCACACTCTCTGAAAGTTGTTGATACTATGTATCACCCTGATAAAGCTAGCACTGTTTTGGGGAAGTCCGGAAGTTGTTGATACTATGTATCACTGTAAATACCTTTAACGACAAGGTCATGAGCCACTTCCACAAGGTTTTGAAAAAAGGCAGAAAAAAGCCACGTTAGCAATGTTCTTCAAGAAAAGAACACAGAATCTTCTAGCCCTTTTATGACGCCAGGAACATTCAGTCAGACCAAAAAATGCAGAACATAGAGTGTGATGGAAACAGAGGAGCTTTATTGTTCACAGGGAAGGCACTAGAGCTCGGGAAAACTGTAGTCATGATTAGAGATGCGGAGAAACACAGAACTCAAACTAAAGTGGGAACTGGTGGTGCACAATGTTGAGAGCCAGAGAGCTCACAGGGAAGAGGGACAATCTTCTAACACCGGGAGGAGTGCGCTGCTAGTCTTTATAGCTCGTGGATTAACTGGAATCAGGTGTGTGTGTTTAGCACTCCACCCGTGAGTGACAGCCACACCTCTCTCCAGCACGCAGAGAGAGAGAGAGAGAGAGAGAGACGCCAAAATCAGTCGCTCACAATACAGACCATAACATAGTCTACTGTATTCAATAATTTTTTCACTTAATTTACGGACCTATGGTACGAGTTATGGTACCATTAACTTCTGTTCAGAAGACGACGGAACGGATTAAGACCATTTACATTATTTGTAATGAGAAAAGCGGATTTGACCAGCTGTAACGAATTATGGTCGAGTACTGAGGCTCCACTCAGTGCCTATATATATATATATATATACACACACACACACACACACACACACACACACAGTCAGCCCCCTACTTACGAAGCCCCCTGGGCATGAAAATTCCAGGTTACGAAAAACATTTTCCTAAGTTTTTGTCCCTGGGATACGAAAACAACCTCCTCTTACGAATATATGAATTTATATATTATATATATTATTTATATATATACACACACACACACACACACACACACACACACACACACAGCCCCCTACTTATGAAATGAATCCGTTCCAGCGCCTTTTTCATAACGTGGGAGTTCCGTAAGTAGGGGCGCATTTTACATGTAAAATGCCTGATTCCAAAGCTCCCAAGACGACCCCATAAACCTTTTAAAAATGATAAAAGTACACCAATTCTGTATGAAATGTGTGTTAAAAGTAAAAGAAAATTATTTACTAAACCATTTAAACATTTTAACATATTAAACCATTTTATTAACATTTATTAATTAAACCATTATTAAACATTTTTTATTAACGTACATACACACACACATACCACTTTCCCTCTCTCTCTCTCTCACACACGCAGAATACACATTAAATGTGTATTGTGGCGTGCTCCGCTGAATTCTGGCTCCGCCCACACGCAGGACACCGGACCATTTTAGGATGGGGAATTCAAAGCGCATTCCCTGCTTGACAGATTGGAGGACCAAAGTCAACTTTAACTTGATTCCTTGAGGGATCGGAGGTTCAGATGAGCCGCGTTTTGCTCATATTCAGTGGAGCGCGCCACATTTATTAAACATTTACCGAATTAAGCATCTTAAAAGATGAAAAAGCTGCCATGTGCTCTCTCGAAAGAGAGTTAAGCCTCCTTTCTGACTGACTCTGTAGGCAGTCTTTCTCTCTCTCTCACACACGCGCACACACACACACACGCTCTCTCTCTCTCTCTCTCACACACACACAAAACTCTGTGTCTATGGTGCGTTTTACCGAATGCGGGCTCCGCCCACATGCAACGCGCAGCTGACGGAACAATTCTATTTAAATGTTTAAATTGACGGAATGTTTCATTTAAAGCGGAATTACAGTACCTGTTTGAAAGATCAGAGGTCCTGATTCAATATTAACTTGCTTCCTTGCAAGATCGGAGATCTTGTTCCACGGAGCACTCTGCTCATGCTCCTTCTGCTTCAATATCATGCCGAAATAATCACCTCCGTCACTGTATTTCCGCTTTAAGGTCTCCTTCTGCTTAAATATCATCCTGATTGTTGAGGGGTTTTGGTGATAATGAAATAATGCTGCAATGATCTTAAAACAAGCCAACAGTCCTCTTCAACTCTCCTCACATGTGTGGCGGACAAAAGGTATGGGTACAGTAATGGGTACAGGTCAGCTCCCTCCTGGCCAATGGGAGGCCAGTGGGGCGAGATGTTGGGAGACAGCTAATGAGAGAGCAACTCACGCATCGTGTGAAATTTTGATTGGCGCGTTTGAATTTTGAATGGCACATTTGGTGCTTTTCATAAGAGGGGGTTGTTTTCGTATACAGAGGACGAAAACTTAGGAAAAGTTTTTCGTAACCCGGAGTTTTCATACCCAGGGGGCCGATTGTATGGTGATGGGGGTTGTGTCTCTGTGTGTGTGTTCACTTTGGATGTGTTAAAAGAGGCAGTCAATTTTTGCCTTGTGAGAATAATACAGTAAAGCAAAAAATTTTAATTAAATTAAAAACTTGCAATTAACCTGAGAAGGCGGTAACCTAGATCAGGGGTCACCAACCTTTTTGAAATTGACAGCTACTTCTTGGGTACCAATTAATGCGAAGGGATACCAGGGTGGATACACACCTTTGATATTACAAATTTGCTCAAAAAAAAGGAAAAATGCATTATTTTTGAATGTTTAATTGGTTTTATAAGCATTTCTAGTGTTGAATATGTATTTATTGATATTATATACACATACATGTATGTATACGTCAGTCAGGGAGGGTCGATTCTACTTCGCGGAGTTTGGCGGTCGCGAGGGGTTCTCGGTCCCAATTAAGCGTGGAAAGTGAGGGATCCTTGTATATATATATATATATATATATATATATATATATATATATATATATATATATATATATATATATATAAATGCAGCCATGAGGTGGGGGGCACTAACCAGTGTCTCTCCCCCTCATGCCGGTCCCAAGCCCGGAGAAATGCAGAGGGTTGTGTCAGGAAGGGCATCCGACGTAAAACCAATGCCAATTACTTAAAATGCAAATCAAAAGTATTACCTCCATACCGGATCGGTCGAGGCCCGGGTTAACAACGACCGCCATCAGTGCTGTCAATCAACAGGGTGCTGATGGAAATTGGACTACTGTTGGTCGAAGACATCGAAGAAGGAGAGGTGGGAGGCGTGTCCGTAGGCAGAGAGAGAAGAGGAAAGGCATGAGTCTAGGACTGAGAGTGGGGACTTTGAATGTTGGAACTATGCACAGAAAAGGTAGAGAGCTGGTTGACATGATGCAGAGGAGGAAGGTGGACATACTGTGTGTTCAGGAGACCAGGTGGAAAGGTAGCAAAGCTAAAAGCTTAGGAGCAGGGTTTAAGCTATTTTATCACGGTGTGGATGGGAAGAGAAATGGAGTCGGAGTCATCTTGAAGGAGGAGTTTGTCAGGAATGTTCTAAAAGTGAAAAGAGTGTCAGACAGAGTGATGAGTCTCAAGTTAGAAATTGAAGGTGTAATGCTCAATGTTGTTAGTGCTTATGCCCCACAGGCAGGATGTGAGCTAGAAGAGAAGGAGAGATTCTGGAGTGATTTAGATGAAGTGATGCAGAGTACCACCAGAGGTGAAAGAGTGGTCATTGGTGCAGACTTCAATGGACATGTTGGTGCAGGAAACAGAGGGGACGAGGAAGTGATGGGCAGGTTTGGTATCCAGGACAGGAACGCAGAAGGACAGATGTTGATAGATTTTGCAAAAAGGATGGAAATGGCTGTGGTGAATACTTTCATCGAGAAGAAACAGGAGCATAGGGTGACTTATAAAAGCGGAGGTAGGAGCACACAGGTAGACTACATCTTGTGTAGGCGATGTAATTTGAAGGAAGTCAGTGACTGCAAAGTCATCGTGGGTGAGAGTGTTGCCAAACAGCATAGGATGGTGGTGTGCAGGATGACTCTGATGGTGAGAAAGGAGAAAAAGGCAAAGGCAGAGCAGAAGACAAGGTGGTGGAAGCTGAAAAAGGAAGAGTGTCGTGTTGTCTTCAAGGAGGAGTTGAAACAGGCTTTGGGTGGCCAGGAAGTGCTTCCAAATGACTGGACAACCACAGCAAATGTGATCAGGGACACAGGTAGGAGAGTACTTGGTGTGTCCTCTGGAAGGAAAGTAGATAAGGAGACTTGGTGGTGGAATGAGGAAGTGCAGGAGTGTGTACAAAGGAAGAGGTTAGCCAAGAAGAAGTGGGACATTGAGAGGACCGAAGAGAGTAAACAGGAGTACAGGGAGACACAGCGTAAGGCGAAAGTAGCAGTGGCTAAGGCCAAACAGAGGGCATATGATGACTTGTATGATAGGTTGGATAGTAAAGAGGAGAAAATGATCTATACAGGTTGGCACAGCAGAGAAATAGAGATGGAAAGGACGTGCAGCAAGTTAGATTGATAAAGGACAGAGAGGGAACTCTATTGACTGATGACAGAAGTGTGCTGGGAAGATGGAAAGAGTACTTTGAAGAGCTGATGAATGAGGAAAATGAGAGAGAAGAAAGAGTAGAAGAGGTAACCATTGAGGGGCAGGATGTAGCAAAGATCAGTAAGGGTGAAGTGAGAAGGGCATTGAAGAGGATGAAGAATGGAAAGGCAGTTGGTCCTGATGATATACCTGTGGAGGTATGGAAGTGTCTAGGAGAGGTAGCAGTAGATTTTCTGACAAGAACATTCAACACGGTACTAGAGAGTGAGCAGATGCCGGAGGAGTGGAGGAGAAGTGTGCTGGTGCCCATTTTTAAGAACAAGGGAGACGTGCAGACTTGCAGCAACTACAGAGGGATAAAGTTGATGAGCCATACGATGAAGTTATGGGAAAGAATAGTGGAAGCTAGACTAAGGGCAGAGGTCAGCATTTGTGCACAACAGTTTGGTTTCATGCCAAGAAAGAGCACCACAGATGCAATGTTTGCTTTGAGGATGTTAATAGAGAAGTACAGAGAAGGTCAGAGGGAGCTACATTGTGCCTTTGTGGATCTGGAAAAAGCATATGACAGGGTGCCAAGAGAAGAACTGTGGTATTGCATGAGGAAGTCTGGAGTGGCAGAGAAGTATGTTAGAGTGGTGCAGGACATGTATGAGAGATGTCAGACAGTGGTGAGGTGTGCTGTCGGTGTGACCGACGAATTCAAGGTGGAGGTGGGACTGCATCAAGGGTCAGATCTGAGCCCCTTCTTGTTTGCTATGGTGATGGACAGGCTGACAGACGAGGTGAGACAAGAATCTCCATGGACTATGATGTTTGCAGATGACATCGTGATCTGTAGTGAGAGCAGAGAACAAGTGCAGGAAAATCTCGAGAGGTGGAGGTATGCCCTGGAAAGGAGAGGAATGAAGGTTAGCCTCAGAAAATCAGAATACATGTGTGTGAATGAGAAGGACCCAGGAGGAACGGTGATGTTACAGGGAGCAGAGATAACGAAGGTGGAGGATTTTAAGTACTTAGGCTCAACAATCCAGAGCAATGGAGAGTGTGGAAAAGAGGTGAAGAAGCGTGTGCAGGCAGGCTGGAATGGTTGGAGAAAAGTATCCGGTGTGATGTGCGATAGGAGAGTGTCAGCAAGAATGAAGGGAAAAGTGTACAAGATGGTGGTGAGGCCAGCGATGTTGTATGGTCTAGAAACAGTGGCGCTGAGGAAAAGGCAGGAGGCAGAGCTGGAGGTAGCGGAGATGAAAATGTTGAGGTTCTCCCTGGGAGTAACGAGGATGGATAGGATCAGAAATGAGTATATCAGAGGGACAGCCCACGTAAGATGTTTTGGAGACAAAGTCAGAGAGGCTAGATTGAGATGGTTTGGACATGTACAGAGGAGGGATAGTGAGTATATTGGCAGTAGGATGCTGAGGTTGGAACTACCAGGCAAAAGGCCTCGAGGAAGACCGAAGAAGAGATTTATGGATGACATGAAGGTTGTTGGAGTCAGAAAAGAAGATGCGGAGGACAGGGTGAGGTGGAGGCGGATGATTTGCTGTGGCGACCCCTGAAGGGAGCAGCCGAAAGTAAAAGAAGAAGAAGATATATATATATATATATATACACACAGATATATACAGATCTGTTTCGAGGGGCGGCAAAACCATCCTCTCTTTTCAGGTGATTACAGAAGAATGTTTAAAATGTATTGGGGGCGGTACTAGGACAATAAGCATGGCGTCCACTAGATGCCGTGATAAACATTGTGCAGTCCGGGGCAAGTTTTCATAAATATATATACTAGTCCTTCTCAAAAAAATTAGCATATTGTGATAAAGTTAATTATTTTCTGTAATGTACTGATAAAAATTAAACTTTCATATATTTTAGATTCATTGCACACCAACTAAAATATTTCAGGTCTTTTATTGTTTTAATACTGATGATTTTGACATACAGCTCATGAAAACCCAAAATTCCTATCTTAAAAAATTAGCATATCATGAAAAGGTACTCTAAACGAGCTATTAACCTAATCATCCGAATCAAGAAATAACCCTAAATACCTGCAAAAGATTCCTGAGGCTTTTAAAAACTCCCAGCCTGGTTCATTACTCAAAACCGCAATCATGGGTAAGACTGCCGACCTGACTGCTGTCCAGAAGGCCATCAATGACACCCGCAAGCAAGAGGGTAAGACACAGAAAGAAGCCTCTGCGCGAATAGGCTGTTCCCAAAATGCAGTATCAAGGCACCTCAGTGGGACGACTGTGGGAAGGAAAAAGTGTGGCAGAAAACGCTGCACAACCAGAAGAGGTGACCGGACCCTGAGGAAGATTGTGGAGAAGGGCCGATTCCAGACCTTGGGGGACCTGTGGAAGCAGTGGACTGGGCTACAGGTGCCTCATTCTCCAGGTCAAGCCACTTTTGAACCAGAAACAGTGTCAGACCTGTACCAGTCCATGGCTCAATTGGTACCGGTTCGCAGAAGAAATAATTAATTATTTCTGTTTTATTTATTATCGGAGTCTGAACAATCTTTATTTTTGAAAAATCTTTTATTTTGAAAAATGAACGGATTCTCTCAGTTACAAGTTGGTCATTTAAGCGCTAAAATGTAACCCGCAAGGGAACACCGCATGAACAGAGGCGAGTTAGACATGTTTCTAACCATAGCGGGCATTTTGGGCGAGACTGAGCCTGATCCTGAGCCTTCATTCTCCAAGCTGGAGCACGATCTACTGGGAAGCGCTACTTCCCAACCCACTTAATTTCAGCTGTTGAAAAATAACATTCATAGCGTGCTTATTATTATTATTAATAATTTTATAGAAATTAATTATATTTACAATATACACAATCTATGACAACACAAACACCCCCCCCCACCACCACCACCACAGGGTAAAATTGTCAAGCGTTGACCGGTCCGCGGTGATAAAAAGGTTGGGGACCCCTGGTCTACATACAGTGGCATTATCCCCCTGGTGTTCTTCAGCTGGGGATTGTCTTCTCTCGGGGATCTCAAATTCATTCTAATCTATAGTTTGTTCATCATCTCTACTCTTAAATTTAAAACATACGGGAAGAATAGAACAACAAACAAAAAACTATTATACAAGTTTTATTTGTGTTTTTTTCTTTAATGGAGACGTAGTCAGTTCCATCTGACAGAGTCAATGCTCTCTGAGGACCACTTCATCTATTATAAATGGCTGCAATTCATTTGAGAAGCATCAGTGCTTTTTGGTGACCTTTAGAAACTGCTTTTGAGATGGGCCACAATCAAACATAACAGAGGGCTTTGGTGAAATTGAGTATGGGAAGCTAAAGTCTGTTGGGGGTTTTTACACCCGAGCCTAGTGGCTCATCAGGCTGGTGCTTATCCACGGTTTCTGTAGCGTGAAGCGACCAGGAGTTCAACTTCTCCTGGATGGGGCGCTAGTCCATCGCAGGTTACCTTCCCAGTAGATTTTTATTGGTACCCATTTATACTTCTGAGTGAACAGAGGCACACTTGTGGTTGAGACCTTGCCCAGGGATCTTACCACAGTGAGGGTCTCAGTGGGATTCAAACTCACAACCTCCCGATCATGAGCGCAGCACCCTAACCACTACACCACCGGCCCCACATGGGAAGCTAAGAGCTAGTCTGAATACTACCTGGTCCTACTCCTCCTTCTCCTCCCCCAATTTCCCAAAATACGACAGTCAAATTTTCCTTTGAAGTCAAACTTCAATCATAGAATCTAATCAATATGTGCTCAAAGTGCAATTAACAATTCAGACTGAGTATAATCCTCAAAACAGACAGGACATCCTTTATATATTTTGAGCATAAATATAAGAAAAATTGATGTTCTTTAATACAGTGAGTCGTCGACTTCCGACCGCTTTTGGTTCCGGCAGACCGCTCGTAAATCGATCTGGTAAATGTCGTAAATGTCGACTTTCCATCCAAATACACTGACGCCAAACAAAAACAGATGTATAAACCTCACGCATTTAAATCTACATCTATTTTCAATTCCACGTCACTGTGACACGCAGCGGAGAGCCAATACTTTCTGTACTCCACTGTGTGGGCGGGTCCGATCACTTCAAACTCCAATTTTATTGGATTATAACAACAGCCACAGGCTGCGCGTGTTGTTTGAGTAAAGAGATAAATTTCCCTCGTTTTTGATCGGCTCACTTCCATGAAGCCAAACACAGCTGGCAAGCAAACACAAATGGACAGACATGGAAAAACTTCAACCCGCAGAGCAGCTGATTGCCGAAACTTGGGACGTGCTTCCTGTCACATAAATACTGCAGCGTGTGAGTCAAGGTATTGGACCCGACCACACAGAAAGGATTGGCTCTCCGCTTTGCGTCACACTGACGTGGCATTGAAAGTAGATGAATAGATTTGCTCTGAGCAGTTATAAAGTGAAGCTGCATCATCTCCTGCTTGGCCTTTTAAGATGCTGGCGCTGCCAGCAGCGCAAACAACTGTCGTACGCAACACTCGCACTACACTGTCATGAATCATGCTTCACCACTTTTGCGGTCGTAAAGTCGATCAGACGTAACTCGCATAGGTCCTAAGTTGACGACTCACTGTATTCTGTATGAACACTTTGTGTTTACAGTCAGGCACTTTTTGACTAGACCATCAAATACTATAAAGACAACAATTTTAAGAACTGACCCACGGATGTCCTGATACTGGTCTGAAAGCAGCCTACCGAGTGTTGATTCCTGGGGTTAGCAGTGACACTCGTCTCAGAACAGCACGTACCCAAATTTTAATTTTGTTTTCCGTTGGTGTAAATCAGTGGTTCTCTGGGGGGGGCTGGGAACATGCTTTTTACTTTTATTTATTTATTTTTTTTGCCGTATTAGGATAAAGTGTAATTCTATATCCACTACAGCAGGTGGCAGTGGCTTCCTCACTGTTAGAGTGTGCCCAGAGGTAAAAATAAGAAGTGTAGTTAATAAACCCACCATGGAAATTTTTAACAGGGATGGAAAGAGAGGCAGAGAGAGAGAGACTGATACAGTGAGAGAAAGTCTCCTGAAAGCTATGTCGAGGAGGTATGATGACGCGAACGTAGCACTCGACTTCACTGTGCTACGGTGGGAAACGAGCAAAGACTGTTGTGTTTACTGTGTCTGAAAACATTGGCAACGGACAGCATGAAGCCAAATAAATTCAGGAGTCACTTAAAGACTTCACACCCCGATCACATGAACTGCGTGAGTTTTTTCAGCGAAAACGTGCCGAGTATCGCCAACAACCATCCCGCTTTGTGAATGCTACTCCAGCAAACCAGCGAGCTTTGTTAGCATCAGATAAGGTGGAGTACCAAACTGCTCAGTGCAGAAAACCCCACAGCAGAGGAACTGATCCTACCTGCAGCACACACGGTCTCTGTCATGCTGGATGACGTCACTGCTGTGAAAATAAGTCCAGATCCCAGTTCAGCATTGAGCAGGAGTTGAGAGTTCAGTGTCGTGCTTTTAAACCGGCTTCGAAAAGCTGTGCACTGCCAAACGTGCTCATTATAGCCATTAATCTGGACTTAATCATTTTGACCAAAAAAAAAAAAAAAAATAATAATAATAAATTGTTTTATTCATTTTTATTTTGTAGGTTAAAGTGTTTTATATATTGTGCTCTTGAGTTAATATTGCTGATTAGTTTGAATTTATTATTATTCATTTATTTTATTTTATTTTTAAGGATACTTTTTTTTATTTTAGGCAAATTGATGCACCCTGCTTCAAAAAGACTAAAAAAGTGTTAATAAAGTTATTCTTTGTTGGAAGTGGATCTATAGTTCTTCCTTTTTTTTGTATTCATAATGTTAATAAGGACACAATGTTATACAGAGGATTACCTATAACAATTTTTAGACAAATAACACTATTTATATGGGGGGGGGTCTGAAATGTTTTCCTCTTCCTGGGGGGTGGGGCGACAGAAAATAATTGAGAAGCACTGGTGTTGATGACCAGCAGAATGACTCGCTCTGCATGTGCACTGTGAGGACCACAGACCGACTGATTCCTTCAGTGTTATAGTGTGCTTCCTTAACATTCTTCACGCCATGCATCTTTAGGAGGTGACCGTGCAACAGAGAGCTATGGCTGCAGTCAGGTATCTACACACTCATCATGGGTAGAAATATCATGACTTTGTTATAGCACAATTAATTGTAAAATGTACATATTTCATAGAAAAATGTTTTGGTTCAGGGAGCACAAGGAATCATTTTCACATACGTACTGGTCCACACAGAGTCCTGACCTTAACCCTATTGAAATTTTTCAACATGTGTTTGAGAAGACTTTATGGAGCGGGTCAGGTTTTCCCTCATTGATTCAAAACGTTTGAGTCAAATTTACGCCATACTCTAGATAACGTAGTTCCTCTTAAAAGAAAACCAAGCAATTACCCCACTGGTATACTGATGAAACACACCAACTAAAACAAAACAAATGACTACAACGAAAATGGCGGCAAACTGAATTACTGGTTTTCTAATTAGAATGGAAGGAGAGTCTCGTTAATTACAGAAAAGCTCTTAGTGCTGCTGGAGCAGAATATTTCTCAAATATAATAGAAAATAACAATAACAATCAAAAATACTCATTTAATACTGTTGTAGAATTAACTCGGAATAAGATCATGAATAAAACATGTTCGGACAGTTCGAACAGTGACGACTTTCTGAACTTTTTAAATATTAAAATTGATAATATCAGGAAAAAAAATTGATTCCCTAAATTTAAAGACACTGGACTCTTACTAACTTCATCCTTTTAAACTCCGATAAGACAGAAGTTTTTGTTCTCGGATCTCAGGCAACTAGAAATAAGGTTTCTGATGATGAAATAAGTTTGGATGGTGTTTCACTCCCATCATGCGGCGCAGTAAAGGATGTTGGAGTGATTATTGACGCTGTTCCTTCATTTGACGCTCATATAGATAATATTACTCGGATGGCTTCTTTCCTCTCAGGAATGTTGATAAAATAAGAAATACGATGTCACTGCATGATGCAGAAAAACTTGTTCGTGCTTTTGTTACCTCAAGATTACATTATTTTAAAGTGTTACTGTCTGGGTGTTCTAACAGGTGCATAAACAAGCCCCAGTTAATACAGAATGCAGCGAGAATCGTTACTAGAACCAGAAGAGGCAAGCATATCACCTTGCCCTTATTTACACTGCACTGGCTCCCAGTTACATTTGACATCCAATATAAAATACGACTTTTCACCTATAAAGCACTTAATGGTCTTGCGCCTCATTATCTTAGTGAACTTCTTGCCAGTTATGATCTGACATGCCCCCTTATATTACAAGGTACCTCGAATAATGAAGACTATTGCAGGGGGCGGAGCTTCTCTGCTTTTCTCTGTTTTTAACATGAGGATGAAAACTTACTTGTTTAGTAGAGCATTTAGTCAAAAGGCTTTTATTATGTAAAGGATCAGATCTGGGGGTCTCGGGCATAGAAAGTTCTGGTCAACTGTGATGCTGCCCCCCCCCCCAACACGCTCACCCAGGTGCGTTTGACAGTGGAGTGGCTGATTTCCCCAATGCCACAGGTGACCTCATGTCTGTCTTCCTTCTGGTTCTCTCTCTTTTAGTTAGTCTGCCATAACTAGTCATGCCGGAGTTGCCAAATCAAACATGCCAATCATTTGCTGTAGCGACCCCTGAAAAAGGGGAAAAGTCGAAAGGAAAAAGAAGTTGTTGCAGAACCAATCGGACGACCCGTCACCGCGGCGATGCTCATTAGGCATGTGTAGGGGTTGTGCAAAATGTTTAAATTCTTTTACACTCTAAACTCCTACTTTCACTGTGTAAAGCTGTTTAGCGACAATGTCAACTGTAAAAAGCGCAAAACAAATAAATCCAAAAGTGAATGGAAAAATTGAGAAATGAACCCAACACTAGATGGAAATAAACGTTCTGTTGCTCAAGTTTGATGAAACAATGACATGAAGATGTAAGCAAGGCTAAATGCAGAACAACAACATAGCCATGTACGCTATCTCTCTTTCTCTCTCCCTCTGACACAGACACGCACACACACACACAATTATTGGCACCCCTAGTTAAGATGAGGTAAAAGCATTAAAATAATTAAAATTTTTATTTCAGAAGCTCCTCTCACACTGAAAACTGGAGAAAAATGTAAACTTGAACTCAAGTGAATTTTACCTCGACCAGACACTTTTGTCCAGCTTCAATAAATCTGCTGAATTCTGGTTGGATATTTGACTGATTCTTAATCTGCCTGCTCTCACTACAGCAGTCTGCAGTCCTCATATGCCTGAAACGAGTAAGCCCGTGTGTCATTTTTAATTGACAATACCAATGTGGGGCGATCGCGACTAACTACGAGTCAGTCTATAAATGCAGATATGAACGGAATAAACAACCTACTAAAATACTCACGTATACTGTGTGCCACGATGTCTGTGTTATGAATTAAGGCACAAAACCTTTGGGTCACGGATAAAAAAAAATCTGAAGATGAAGAGGAATTTCACCTTTCGGTATAAAAACCCAAAGCATACCTGCAAATCGACCACAAAAATGGCTTCACCAGAAGATTAGAGTTTTGGAATGAACCAGCCAGAGACTAGACCTGAATCCAACTGGAAATCTCTTAGGCGGACACCCTCACAATCGGACAGAGATAAAGGACTTTTACAAGAAAGAAGGGGAACACAGGTTCTTGAAAACAAAATTCTCATGCTTTGATCTGTTCTTTTTTGGGTGTGATGAAAGTTAACGGTTTCAAAAAAATGTTCAAATGCACAAAATTCTATAACATTACTTTCCCTGAGGAACGTATGTAATCATCTGGCCATAACTGTAACTGTAAATTTTATCTGAGTGTGAGTTTTGCTAACCTTAGTGTTATTTCAGTTATTTATCTGATATACGCTTCCCCCACAAGTAAAGATTATTTTTTTCTGTTGTAAAAAAGTTGTAAAGCGTTAGCAAGCCAGATATGAACAGCTTCTGTGGTCTTAGTTCCCTGTTTACTAAATCTTCTATTCTCAGTTCATTCTGGATGAATACATATATTTCCTGGTGAAACCACCCTGGCTCACAGGCTTAGTCTCTTATTCTCTCCATCATGCTTTGGTTCAGCATAAATCTAAATTAACTATTATGTGATGGTGTGACCAGGAGAATGGTCTTGGACATGGGTGATAACATGGTGGCGCAACAGCAATTGGTAGAAAGTGGAAAAGTCTGAGATCAAGTCGTCCCACGAGCAACACGACGTTATAAGTGACATTGGTTTGAAATTACATGAAACAAACAAAAAAAAACCAAGAAAAAATCAGCTGGTAATTTTCTCTCCATTTTTCAGAATGTTCACAGTAACATGAATGTGTCTGAAATATTAACAATCACTATTTCCCTTTTATCTCACTTTTATCTGACTATTTCACTTACAACTGTGTGTGTTGCTCACGGATCAAAGTGTTAAAAGGAAATTAAACCCAAACTTAAGAAAAGATTGCATGCGTAGTTGATGTCTGTTTATGAAATCACTCCTTGTGTACAATGTTGTATAAAGGTATGTGCGTATATCTTCTTTTTTTCCTTTCAGTTGTTCCCTTCGCCACAGTGAATCATCTGGCTCCATCTCACCCTATCCTCTGCATCTTCTACTCTTACTGCAACTACCTTCATGTCCTCCTTCACCACATCCATAAATCTCTTTGGTCTTCCTCTCAGCCTTCTGCCTGGTAGTTCCAACCTCAGCATCTTACTACCAATATACTCACTATCCCTCCTCTGTCCATGTCCAAATCATCTCAATCTAGCCTCTCTGACATTGTCTCCAAAACCTCTTACCTGTGCTGCCCCTCTGATGTACTCATTCCTGATCCTATTCATCCTCGTGACTCCCAGAGAGAACCTCAACATTTTCATCTGTGCTACCTCCAGCTCTGCCTCCTGTCTTTTCCCCAGGGCCACTGTTTCTAAACCATACAACATCGCTCGCCTCATCACCGTCTTTGTACACGTTTCCTTTCATTCTTGCCGATATCTTCCTATCACACATCACACCGGATACTTTTCTCCAGCCATTCCAACCTGCCTGCATACGCTTCTTCACCTCGTTTCGACACTCTCCATTGCTCTGGACTGTTGAGCCTAAGTACTTAAAATCCTCCACCTTTCTTATCTCTGCTCCCTGTAACCTCATCATTCCTCTTGGTTCCTTGTCGTTCACACACATGTATTCTGTCTTACTAAGGCTAACCTTCATTCTTCTCCTTTCCAGGGCATACCTCCACCTCTCCAGATTTTCCTGCACTTGTTCTCTGCTCTCACTACAGATCACAATGTCATCTGTAAACATCATAGTCCATGGGGAATCTTGTCTCACCTGGTCGGTCAGCCTGTCAATCACCATAGCAAACAAGAAGGGGCTCAAAGCTGACCCTTGATGCAGTCCCACCTCCACCTTGAACTCTTCTGTCACACTGACAGCACACCTCACCACTGTCTTACATCTCACATACATGTCCTGCACCACTCCAGACTTCCTCATGCAATACCACAGTTCCTCTCTCGGCATCTTGTCTTATGCTTTCTCCAGATCCACAAAGGCACAATGCAGCTCCCTCTGACCGTCTCTATTATAACATCCTCAAAGCAAACACTGCATCTGTGGCTTTCTTGTCATGAAACCAAACTGTTGTTCACAAATGCTGACCTCTGCCCTTCGGCTAGCTTCCACTATTCTATCCCATAATTTCATCATATGGCTCATAAACTTCTATAAACCTCTGTAGTTGCCACAACTCTGCAAGTCTCCTTTGTTCTTAAAAATGGGCACCCACACACTTCTCCTCCATTCCTCTGGTATCCTCTCGCTCTCTAAGACCTTGTTGAATGTTCTTGTCAGAAAATCTACTGCTACCTCGCCAAGACACTTCCATACCTCCACCGGTATGTCCAACTGGAGGACCAACTACCTTTCCACTCTTCATCCTCTTCAATGCCCTACTCACTTCACCCTTACTAATCTTTGCTACTTCCTGGCCCTCAACAGTCACCTCTTCTACTCTTTTTCTCTCATTTTCTTCATTCAGCTGCTCTTCAAAGTACTCCAACTGTGCATCTTCCCTGCACACTTCTGTCATCAGTCAATACGTTTCCCACTCTGTCCTTAATCACTCTAACTTGCTGCATGTCCTTCCCATCTCCATTTCTCTGCTGTGCCAACCTGTATAAATCATTTTCTCCCTCCTTACTGTCCAACCTAGCATACAAGTCATCATACGCCCTCTGTTTGGCCTTTCACACCGCTACCTTCGCCTTACGCTGTGTCTCCCTGTACTCCTGTTTACTCCCTTCGGTCCTCTCTATGTCCCATTTCTTCTTAGCTAACCACTTCTTTTGTACACACTCCCGCACGTCCTCATTCCAGTCCTTATCTACTGTCTTTCCAGAGGACACATCAAGTAGTCTCCTACCTGTCTCCCTGGTCATATTAGCTGTAGTTGTCCAGTCATCTGGAAGCACTTTCTGACCACCCAACACGTGTTTCAAATCCTCCTTGAAGACAACACAACACTCTTCCTTTTTCAGCTTCCACCACTTTGTCTTCTGCTTTGCCTTCTTCACCTTTCTCACCATCAGCGTCATCCTACACGCTACCATCCTATGCGGTTTGGCAACACTCTCACCCACTACTACTTTGCAGTCACTGATCCTGTCAACATCTGTCCTTCTGTGCTCCTGTCCTGGATACCAAACCTGCCCATCACTTCCTCGTCCCCTCTGTTGCCTGCACCAACATGTCCATTGAAGTCTGTTCCATGAAATCACTCCGTTTCATCAAATTTTTTTGAGTAGAAAAATGAAAACAGACAAGAACCACACGAGGACCACAGTGTAATGTAATGAAAAAGTAGTAAACAGTCATGTCATCTCCCTGTGTTTCCCTCTGTCCTTTTTATTTCCAAGAGACACTAGTGCATTTCATCTTTTTTAATATGTCTGGGAACTAAATGAAAAAAAACATTTTTTTTTTCATTATTTCAATCACAGTGTATTTTAATTGTGCTCTTAAATTATTGTTTATTTAGCAAAATAAATGGAGTAATTTTCATCACAACAGAAACATTATGAGCCAAATTGTTTAAATGTGCCATATAGCTTGATGGTACCTCTTAAAATGGTCCAACATACCATACTATTAACTGGTTTAAATCCTTACAGGATATAAAATGTGCATTGAGCCATGCAAGAGCAAAGCTGAGCACCTTCCTATAGCAGACTCTGGCTGTAGCATGGAACAGGAAATAACTGGCATGAAATAGCACAACAGAAAGAATAAAGTAGATAATGACAGATAGCCTCACCATAAGGACCCGAGCAAAAAGTAAAGCCATGGCCTTATAGCGCCAGCAAGAGCTGGCAGTCAACACTGAGCCAGCAAAGTCAGCTACCTGCTCATCTTTCATCAGAATCTCATTGTCTCCAATGTGTCCACTCTGCCTCTGCTCTTTCTCTGGGGGAACCTCCTTCTTCTGTTTCTCTTGGTGGACTGGGGTTTCTAGTCGCCAGGATTCAAGCCCATTCATGCTCAGCCAGTCCAGGGAGAGCCATCTGCTTGTGCTTCCCTCAGTGATAGGCCTTTCTTTCTTCACTTCTTCCAAGCTAGAACTTAAGGTGGAGACACTAACTGCAGCCTGCAGGGAACTCGAATGGCTGTCTGACAGCAGAGTACCCATGCTGTCCGCATGCTGGAGCATAAAAGGAAAGTTACAGGGATGCACAAGTGAAGTTGATGCATGCTCTGGGGACTAATGCTGAAGGGAAGTCATACAAGTAAATCCAGATTTTGTGTGTAAACCAATCATTAAAACAAAATTGCATAAAAAAAATAGAATTCAATAATAAATAAATAAATAAATAAATAAATAATGTGAAGGCTTACCTTAAGAGATTCTACAGGACCATTAAGAATGAAGACAAACAGGTAATAAGAACAAAAAAGAAAAAAAAAAACATTTGACTTGACCAAAAACAATGCAACAGTGCAACGTCATTAAAAAAAAAAAAAACGTTTTCACAAAATGATGCTGTAGTGTTTTTACTTTGCATTATTACCCTGGATTCGTACCAAAGGTATCAGTTATGTCAGTGACCTTTGCATCAAAAATAATTAAATCAAATTTCCATTTCATTCTTATATTCTTTTTCTGAACGTCTTAATCCTAAAAAGGGTCGTGGGGAGGCTGGCGCCCATCTCAGCCGACTCTGGGCGAGGGCAGAGTATACCCTGGACAGCTCACCAGGCCATCGCAGGGCAGAAACACACTAACATCTCTTTACAAAAGTCAGCAATTGTTCTTTTAAGTGAACATCTCACCATGGACAGTAGGGTTATGACTAACATTAGATTTATTAGCCTGTAGTTTTAAATGATGAACCTTAGCCTAAAACTCACAAAAATAACCTCTTCTTGTTCATACATTGAAAAAACCTCCAGCCCCTGAAGTAATTTACTATTTAAACAACGAAAAATGACACCCGCAAACCCTAAAAAGCCTCACATTGCTAAAATAGCAAATTAAATCATAGACTTGTCTGTAAACCACACTTATTATTAAAATTAACCAGTACATTGGCAGAAGAACTTGAATAAAATAGTTAATCATAATATATTATTTCTATGTTGATTATTTTACAATGTTATGTTTATAATAATTGATTTAGGGTTGTTTTATGAGATACGGTAATGGCATTTATGGATGTATAGTACAGTATGAGCGTCATACGTCACACGTCACTGTAACAACTTACGTTTACGTTCTCTTTCAACTTGCGTTCGGCCGTCCGGAAGCAATTAAAAACGCAAGTCGGGGAGCGTCTGTATGTTTTTTCAATTTATTTGGAATATAAAACCTCCCCAAATCAAAAAGTTAGTTCTGGCTAAAACGTATGAAGAAGGTAGACTAAAAATGGTTAAAATGGCAAATTATATTAATAGTTTGAAACTATTGTGGATTAGAGATTTTGTCAAAAACAACATACTTGAAATGTTTTTCCCCAAAACTGTCTGTCTGTCTGTCTTCCTTTCGGCTTTTTCCCTTTCACTCGGGAGTCGCCACAGCGAATCATCTGATTCGCACATTTCATTTGGCAGAGGTTTTTACGTCGGATGCCCTTCCTGTCACAACCCTTTTAGCAAGGGACAGAAACACGCTGACGACTTTGCAGCCTACTCTTTACGAAAGTTAGCAATGGTTCTTTTACATGCCTCTCACCATAGACAGTGAGAGACATGGCCCGCCTTTGATAACCCAGTTAGCTGCACCAAAACTATGGCGTTAATAATATACTGGCCATGGGTCCCATGTTTCATAAATGCACTCCTAAAATTGAAAACCCTTTCTGGTCTGATGTTATGCCAGTTTTTGCGAAATTCAGTGAGTGTTTTGAACCAGATACTATATTAGATATACTGAATAAACCAATTTTGGGAAATCCCAGGATAAAAATGGAATATATTAGAATGTGGCATAAAAAGAATGTTAACTGTGTTAAGAACATAGTGAAGGAAGATGGTAGCTTTAAATCATTACAGGAGTTGAAGTTCAACCATAATATACAAATTACATTTCTTGACTATTGTAGGCCAAAGACATGGCTCAATAAGGTCTCCACCCAAAATATATCCCATTTTCCATTTATACCACCACAATCGCAAGCTATTCTCACTGTGAAAAAGGGTTGTAGTGCATATTCTATTTTTTTCTCTCGCAAAAACGAGATAACCCCATCTTCTCAAAACAAATGGAGAAGGGACTTCAATTTTCAGGACTTTGATAGTATCAATTGGAAAAAAATATTATAAATTACCTTTTTTGGTCACACTTGACACATGTTTGAGATATTTTCAATATAAGATATTACACCGTATCCTGCCCACCAACAAACATCATGCCCACATAAGAATTAAGGATTCTGATAGATGCTCATTATGTGGAACTGGTACAGAATCTATACTTCATTTGTTTGGTGAATGTGAAGCTGTATCTCAATTATGGTTCGATGTGCAGCAGTGGTTGATCTGTGGCTATACGAATATTGATCTTCAACCTTCAGACATTATATTTGGTAAGCTTGATAAAGATGTCTCTTTTAACTATACTATATTAATCTCTAAATTTGTAATATACAGATGCAAACTTAGTAGCAGGAGGCCAACTGCTGCTGCAGTCAAAGAATACCTAAAACATGTTATGGAAATAAAAAAAAAATCATTGCAATAACAAATAACAAAGCTGATAAGTTCTATGGTAAATGGGCAAGGTTATTGAATAAATTATAATGTAAATAAAAATTATAATAAATATATTATAATAAAAAACCCCTGCAAACTGAATCTAATATTTTTTTTCTTGTGTATTATTATTATTATTATTATTATTATGTTCTCTGTTTAAATATATTGTGTTTTGTAAAATATAAATGTGGTTCAGGAAATAAAAAGAATTATAAAAAAAAAAAAATTCATAAATTTAAAGACGTTCCTGGCCATGTTGATTGTTAATTGGTTAAACGTGCCATGTGCTAAACTTCACATTCATCTTGATTGGCTCGATTTTACTTCCAGGAAAATGTTAAAAGGAACAGTACAGGGAGGGGAAAAGTAAGGGGTCTTTTTTTTTAATTTATCCTGTTTTCTATTTATTTTCAGCTTTCGTGTAAGTAATTTGATTGATACTACAAAATGAATAACACAAATACCAGTCAAACTATTATTGTTCTGTTATTATTCATGTTTTCCACCTTGATGGTAATAAGCACTTACCATTCTATTCCGCTGGTAACATTTAATAAGCGCCCACCCACTCCAATTTTTTAAGCGCCCTGGGTGCTTATCACGTTGAATACGGTATGAAAAGTTCACCACATGCAACACCAGGAAAGTAGACATTTGAAAAAAAATTCACAGTCACAATCCTAACGAACAGTGACCGATAAGTTCGGCCCTTGAGAACCCAGTTAGCTGCACTGGGGGACACACAACAGTGACAACCCCATGATAGTGAGGCTTGAACCGTCAACCTTGGGATCAGTAATCGCATTGAGAGAAAATCCCATTCCAGTCATACATGGCTGAAGAACATTTCTTTTCATGCACCTTTTTAAGACGGATAGTTTTTATGTCAGTCATAAAACCATTTACAAAGATGTGAGAGAGTGTATATGCAGGAAGAGCCCAGAAAAAAAGAAAAGGAAAAAGAAAAAAGGGCTAAGAAACTTGGCTTTTTTTCATCATCAGCGAATGAGAATGCATAATAGGGGACCCGGTGATCAGATGCCAAAACAAGCCCACAGACTGAAAGGACATGACAAAGCCTCTCGCCGATGGGCTCCATAATTAACATCATTATGTATGAGGCTGGAGGATGGGGGCTGCGGACTTTGATCTACTAGAGACACCACTTGGATGCTGTAAAGGCTTTGAAGACAAGCAGACAAGGAGAAGATGGTAAGGAGCGAACATGCATGTTCTGATGACAACAAGCACGTATCCTGCTAGCTCATGCCGTGTTCATGCGGGCTCTGCAGGGTTTTTAATCTAATGATATGAAATAGAAGACCTGTTTTTGACCTTTTGTTATGCTTCTTTATGATTAGCTAGTGGGGGGAAACTGCCATCACTCTCTGTCAATTGGTTCATTTCTGATATTCATGTTGAGATCTCCCAAAAAAATTGTACAACATAAGAGACACAAGCTATTCATGTGAAGAATCTAAATCATAGATGTCAAACTCATGCCAGAAAGAGCCATGTGGCTGCAGGTTTTTGTTTCAAGCAAGTAGCAGCACGCCTGACTTGCTCATTTAAACAACTGATCTGAGTCTTAACAACGACCGCCATCAGTGCTGCCAACCAACAGGGTGCTGCTGGAAATTGGACTACTGTTGGTCGAAGAAGGAGAGGTGGCAGGCCTGTCCGTAGGCAGAGCGAGAAGAGGAAATGTGTGAGCCTAGGACTGAGAGTAGGGACTTTGAATGTTGGAACTATGCAAGGAAAAGCTGGCTGACATGATGCAGAGGAGGAAGGTGGACATACTGTGTGTTCAGGAGACCAGGTGGAAAGGTAGCAACGCTAGAAGCTTAGGAGCAGGGTTTAAGCTGTTTTATCACGGTGTGGATGGGAAGAGAAATGGAGTAGGAGTCATCTTGAAGGAGGAGTTTGTCAGGAATGTTCTAGAAGTGAAAAGAGTGTCAGACAGAGTGATGAGTCTCAAGTTAGAAATTGAAGGCATGATGGTCAATGTTGTTAGTGCTTATGCTCCACAGGCAGGATGCAAGCTAGAAGAGAAGGAGAGATTCTGGAGTGAGTTAGATGAAGTAATGCAGAGTAACCCCAGAGGTGAAAGAGTGGTCATTGGAGCAGACTTCAATGGGCATGTTGGTGCAGGCAACAGAGGGGACGAGGAAGTGATGAGCAGGTTTGGTATTCAGGACAGGAACACAGAAGGACAGATGTTGATCGATTTTGCAAAAAGGATGGAAATGGCTGTGGTGAATACTTTCTTCAAGAAGAGACAGGAGCATAGGGTGACTTATGAAAGCGGAGGTAAGAGCACACAGGTAGACTAACATCTTGTGTAGGTGATGTAATTTGAAGGAAATCAGTGACTGCAAAGTAGTAGTGGGTGAGAGTGTTGCTAAACAGCATAGGATGGTGGTGTGCAGGATGACACTGATGGTGAGAAAGGTGAAAAAGGCAAAGGCAGAGCAGAAGACAAAGTGGTGGAAGCTGAAAAAGGAAGAGTGTCGTGTTGTCTTCAAGGAGGAGATGAAACAGGCTTTGGGCAGTCAGGAAGTGCTTCCAGTTGACTGGACAACCACAGCCAATGTGATCAGGGAGACCGGTAGGAGAGTACTTGGCGTGTCCTCTGGAAGGAAAGTAGATAAGAAAACTTGGTGGTGGAATGAGGAAGTGCAGGAATGTGTACAAAAGAAGAGGTTAGCCAAGAAGAAGTGGGACACAGAGAGGACCGAAGAGAGCAATAGAAAAGATATTACCGGTATAAAATATACCGGTGCACATTTTGGTTTTAGACAAATCGATGATCTAAATGAAACTACAGAATTGCTGTCTCTGATGCCTAATGGGATATCATTCCACAATTTTACTGTTGATGGAAAAAATGAAAGTGTTGAATATTTTAATCGTGTAGGAGGTATACTATAATCATGGCTATTTCTTAATGGATAGTTCGTTCTGTTCGCTACTACTGGAGGTAGTAGATCACAGAGAAAAGTTGGAGTAAGACGTTTGTGTATCTTATAAAATAACATTAATTTACGGACACGCCCTCTTTCAGACAGCAATTCCCAGCCTGTTTCAAAATATAGGGATTGAGAAGAAGCATATCTTGGCAGTCCAGTAACAATACGGGCAGCTTCAAGCTGTAACTTTTCTAATCTGTTAGCTTGTTCAGTTGAACACCCGTCCCATCCCTCACATGCATACTCAAAGTTTGGTCTGATAAATACGCTATAAATTTTGGACAGTGTCGCTCTATTTAGTAGAAATTTTAACTTTCGAAATGAGCCTATCATTCTGGAAGTCTTTCTAACAATATTTTCAATATGAAAGTGCCATCTCCCATTTGATGAAAAACATAAACCCAAATGTTTGTGAGATTCCACTGCTTTCACTTTACAGCCATCAAAATACAAATTAATATCTTGATTGTTCTTAATACTGAATAGCATAGTTTCATTTTTTTCTGGGTTATATGAAATTAACCAATCCTTAGCCCAAATGCATAGAAGTTCTAAATTTTCATTCATAAGCTGTTCCATTAATTGCTTTTCTTTTGACAAATGTTCCTAATTAAGTATCGTCAGCGAAAAGCCAAATAAAACAATTTAGTTTATCTGCAATCTCATTTACATAAACAGTGAAAAGGAAAGGACCCAAAACTGACCCCTGAGGTACTCCAGCTTTTAACACCAAAGGTTTAGACAACGAGCCATGAACAAAAACTGATTGACTGCGACCACTTAGATAATTATTAAACCATTCGAGTAGTTTTCCACAAACTCCATACTTCTCTAGTTTGTGCACAAGCCCCATGTGCCAAACTGTATCAAATGCTTTAGAGACATCACAAAAAAAACCATACAATAAAAAAAAACAGTAATCTTTGTCATTAAGCGATGTGCAAATCTGGTTATAAATTTCAACAAGTTGTTGTACAGTAGCGTGACCTCTCCTGAATCCACATAACAAATCATTTGCCACAAAATAATTATAAACATGTTTGAAAACCACCCTTTCAAACAGCTTTCCAACATAGCTTATCAGTGAAATCGGGCGATAATTTGATACAATACAGTTATCACCCTTCTTGTATAGCGGCATAACATTTGCGTATTTCCATTGACTAGGATATACTGATAAGTTAAGTGACGTGTTAAATATCATACACAACACTGGGCTTATAGACTCAACAGATTTTCTCAATAACTGATGACTAATCGGATCTGGTCCAGCAGCTTTCTTAAGAGGTAGACATTTAATTATGTCGGATATCTCATTAACTTCAATCTTAATATTATCTATAACAGTATTAGTGCAACTATCAAAATTTGGAAGAAATTTATTGTCTGCACCATTCAGATTGGTTACAGACTCAAAATATTCATTCAACATATTAGCTTTATCTATGTCTGTAAATGCTGATGGACATTCATCAGAAACACTTCTTTTTAAAGCTGGAATTGTAGAAGCGGAACCTGACGTCTTGATTAAACTGCGTAACATTTTCCAATATGATGATCTATTCTCTCCATACAACTCGAAAATAAATTCATCAAGATTAGAGTAGAATTGCTCTTTAGCATAATATTTCATGTTATTAACTTTATTTCGCTTTCACTTTATTTATTTTTTTTCCACTTTTATAAGTCACCCTATGCTCCTCTCTCTTCTGGAAGAAAGTGTTCACCACAGCCATTTCCATCCTTTTTGCAAAATCTATCAACATCTGTCCTTCTGTGTTCCTGTCCTGGATACCAAACCTGCCCATGACTTCCTCGTCCTCTCTGTTGCCTGCACCAAAATGTCCGTTGAAGTCTGCTCCAATGACCACACTTTCACCTCTGGGGGTACTCTGCATCACTTCATCTAACTCGCTCCAGAATCTCTCCTTCTCTTCTAGCTCACATTCTGCCTGTGGGGCACTAACAACTTTGAGCATCACACCTTCAATTTCTAACTTGAGACTCATCACTGTCTGACACTCTTTTCACTTCTAGAACATTCCTGACCCACCCCTCCTTCAAGATGACTCCCACTCCATTTCTCTTCCCATCCACACCATGAAAAATCAGCTTAAACCCCGCTCCTAAGCTTCTAGCCTTGCTACCTTTCCACCCGGTCTCCTAAACACACAGTATGTCCACCTTCCTCCTCTACATCATATCAGCCAGTTCTCTACCTTTTCCTGTCATAGTTACAAAATTCAAAGTCCCTACTCTCAATCCTAGACTCATGCCTTTCCTCTTCTCTCTTCTGCCTATGGACACGCCTCCTGCTTCTCCTTCTTAGACCTCTCCCTCTTCGACCAACAGTAGTCCAATTTCCACCAGCACCCTGTTGGTTAACAGCACTGATGGCGGTAGTTGTTAACCCGAGCCTCAACTGATCCGGTATGAAATTTGTCTTTACGGTTTGCATTTTGTATTCTGGCAAAAGTTTTATGCCGGATGCCCTTCCTGTCGCAACCCTCTGCATTTATCCGGGCTTGAGACCGGAGGGAGGGCGGGCACTTGTTTGTGCACCCCCCACAGTTGCATTTGCCTGAAGACTAAGATCATTTATTGAAATGAGCAAAGTCAGGTGTGCTGCTACTTGGTTGAAACGAAATTCTGCAGCCACACCCCTTTGTAGCATGAGTTTGACACCTGTGATCTCAATTAAGGAAATATTTAATATTTATAAGGGTATCATGAGAGGTAATACCACCATGGAGGGGAAATGAGGAAAATTACCTTTCGTAGTTTTCTTGTAGTATTTGACTCTGTTTCGTGGCTCTATTAAAGAACAGAACAACAGAAAATGAACAGTCAGGAACGGTGCGATGTGATTGGTCTATCTGAGGGTACAGTAAACAATTACACAGTAAAAGTGAGGCCGTGTCATAGAATATTCAGTTCTGTCTATTAGGCAAAGTGTATGTCACATTAGAATAAATTGCATGGGAACTGCGAGACCTGGTTGATCCAATACTGTGGGATTAAAAGCCATTATGCCAAACAGATGACACACACTCTCAGTTTCCTGAGTCTGAAATCTGAGAAATTCTACAGAATGAGTCTCTGAAAAATACAAAGAAAGATACATGATAGCCTTCATGTTTTTATAAAAGTTTATTTGAATTATAAAAAGTTTTAAAATATACCAGAGTCAACAATCTCGGCGTCAGCGTGTTTCTGTCCCTTGCTAAAAAGGGTTGACAGGAAGGGCATCCGACGTAAAAACCTATGCCAAATCAAACGTGTGAATCAAATGATTCGCTGTGGCGACTCCCGAGTAAAAAGCCGAAAGGAAGACAGACAGACAATGATAAATAAGGTTCCCGACCCCTGTTTTTTGGAAATGTCATGTGAGAAGCCATCGAGGAGTTCAAAGCAAAGCTGATTTCGAAATACTGTATACTGAACAAGCCTTTTTTTTTTTTTTTATAAATCACAGCTAGTCTGAAATTCACTGATGATAAAGCACTGAAGTCAATTTTAAAGCATGAAACAAGTTTGAAGAAAACCAGTCCATAAAGCTCCCGGAAGCCTCTAGGTTGGGAAACACATGCATAAAGTTTTGAAAATGATCCTTCTGATTTATATTAAGCTTCTGTTTTTTCACTTCATACCTGAACTTGAGGTGTCATGAAAACCAGCAGAATGTTCACCACAAACAAATTTTAAAATCTCTTTGAGCTCTAAACACAATTTTTGGGCATGGTAGAAAAACTCAGAGCTGCAAAATAAACAAATAAAATCACAACGTCCACAACAACCGAAGTCCAACTTCCAGAATGTTGTGTGTAAAAGCTCAAGGCCTTTCGGCTCCAGTTTAGTCAGGTTGGGACTTTACGATTCAGTTTCACTTACACAGTGAAATAATGCAAAGATATTTGTTAGCACTAAAGTTATGTTAGCTCCGGCTCTGCAGTAAGTTGCTTTCCTCGGCTTGATTTGTTATAGAAAATCTGCCTTTTGTTGGTGTGTAGATCTCACCTTCAGCTATAGAGCTTAAAGATGTAAAAAAAAAATTAATTAGATAGAGTGTTGTTTCTGTGATGTCCACGTTGAATATGGACTACAACAGTAACTCACCATTGTCTGATTCAATTCCTACTATTCACAACATCTACATCACCTTCAGTGACCAATGAATATCAGACACAGCTAATAAACAACAACAACAACCTAACAAAGGAACAGCAAACAACATCGAAAAATTTCAAAGTGCTCATTGACAAGAAGCAAGTACAAATCAGAGCAAACCAACTAAATCAGTCTGCTGGACAGGAAACTCCCTGCAAGGATTTAAGAGAACAAAAGCTTTACCTGACTGCCTCCGTTCGTTTAAAACGATCTTCTGAAGGTCCTCAGCCTTGTTTTGCCTTTCAGGACTATAGCGAACCTTGACCTGGTCTAAAGCACAAGGTAAATACACACATACATGCAGGATTAATTCATACAATCAAAAAAATAATAAAGAAAGAAACGGACCCAACAACTCACAGGTAGATTTCATGTCCAGAATGGCATCTTTGGCCTAAAATATGAAGAGTGTAAGAGAGCTTACAGATGACATCTAGCAAATAATAATAATGTTTATATTGTTTATACTGAGCTTAATTTACTTTCTGTGGTATGACAGCATGATGGGTCTCCAGAATCAGTCGCTTTATGTGATGAGCCCACAGTTTTTTCTCCTCGACAGTTTTGGCCTGTAAAAAACCCTCCAGAAATCAGAACTTACACAACCCAAACCAGAGCATGAGGAATTCTGCTGCATCTTTAACAGTTTAAAACAGAAATATTCGCACAGACCAGAACTGTGTGAGGCTTTTTCGGATGCTTATAGTGCATCACACTGAAGCGAAGAGCGTCCTTGGCGCTCTCAATCAGCATCAATGTAGAACACTAAAAAGAATACATAATAAAGGAGAATCAAGGTCATCATAATATCCAGAACCCTTCATGTGTTCTTTTCAGTTTACCAAACACCACTTAGCTTCGACTCTATAAATGTAGGAGTTTAATGAAGCTCAATTTCAGAAAAAACAAGATTTCGTTTTGTTTTTTTTTGCAGTGAATTAGAAAATAAGGATGTTAGTAGGAAATGAGGGGAACTTATTCCCATAATTAATCTTTGGAGTAAATAAACCGATATGATCTCCATCTGGAAGGCAGGAAAATCTAATGTTTATCAATTCAACAATATCCCACACCAAACAGATACAGGACAGCTTATGTGCTGACTTCAAAGTCTCGTTGCTCAGCTCAGTTAACGTTAATCTAAAGATGAGAAATCCACAACACTAGGGTATACTTAACAAAAAAAAACTGATAAAAACAGCATGAACAAAATCAACATGAACAAATCAACATGAACAAAATCAACCAATTACAGATTGCTAAGTACCATTATATGGGTCTTGTAGACATAATGTTCTCCTCGCTTCTTGGTGATGAGGAGCAATTTGTCAAGGAGAAACAATGTTCTCTCATTTTTTGCATGGTGGATGTGGAAGGTTCCTTCAAGGACGAGCTCACCGTACGTAGTGAGGTCAGGCCCTTTCCAGCTGATGAGCAGGGACTGAACCTCCTGAAGAAAATAAAACAATAAGAATGCACTATGTTTTTTATGGCACAGTGGTAAAATGTTAATTACTAGGGATACTGATATAAGGTACAAGTTATATTCATGAGTGGAAGTGCAGTCAACCAGCCTCAGTCTCTATGAAGAGTGTTCATACCAGAATGTCTCCAACAAACTCAGCATGGGGCCAGTCACATTAAGGCTAACATTGCCAAGTAAAATATTCTATGATGCCAACAGGAGGAAATACATTTCTTCCTTTTCCACTGATTTGGATGACATTTGGAACAGAAAAAAAGAAACTGGAACATTTGCTCTGTGCATAAGAAGATCTGTTCACCTTGTGCTTATGCCACTACCCAATCAAACATGGAGGATGTGCTTGGACTGAATTTGTTTCCTTGACTAAACAGCCTCTTGTTTAATCCACTTAAAGATTAAATTAGTGGCTGCATTTCCTCATTATTCTGCTCATAATGACAAGCTATTAAATGTAATGAATCACTAATGAACATGATCAACAACCCCATCACAAGTCCAATTAGGTCCTCTTGGTGCCAAACCAGGATCAGAGTAAACAAAAGAACGATACTTCCGCGATACTTAGTGTAAAGCTAAGCTTGGTTTATCTTCTGGTTCTGAGAAACCTTTAATCCAATAAAGGGGCGAGTAGTAAAGAAGACGATGTTTTATTGGGATGAACCAATCAAAGATCCTCATAATCCACTAAGAAACCTCTGGTGTGATTCAGGACTAGTATTATTAGGGACCTTTCTCAAATTAACTGTGAAGTGTAACAAATGAAGATGAATTTTCTTTCTATATTAAATCATTTTGCTGAAATTATACAAACCCAATCAAACTTCTTTTCTGATGTTACCAAGCAGTGACCAATAATAATTAAATTAAAGCCACAGCTTTTGATGCCACACATAGCAGTATTTTTTACACTGAAAAAAGAACAGCAAATTAACCAATAAACAAATTGTACTCATGAGTGTCAAAGAATCATTTACAACTCAAGTAAGAGTTACAAGCAAATCCTTCCTGAGTAAAAGCATTTAAATCGGACCTAAATCAACACCAGAAAAGTTAAGTAAACAATGGACACAATTCAATTTCTTGCCTAAACTCTGAAAAATGGCAGAGGTTTAGCCACTCAATAAATAACTGATTTATTTTTAATAATCCAAGTAAAACACAAAAAAAAGAGGCCCATTCACCACTACTCAGACTTGCACAGAATAAACACCACACAATAAACTCAGATAAACAGAAACACTTACACTGAGCAAAACGACACCAAACACCAACATGAACTCTTTATATATGCATAGCAATGCATGGGTAGCTTAAACAACTGATTCAAATAATATGGAGATTTATGCAGTGCCTAATAGCAGAGCTGACATCCGAGTTCCTTTACTGGGTAAGTTCTCAAAGCCCATAAACGGATCCTACGAATAGCCAGGTGAAATCATTTTAACAACTTAAATAACGGAGAAAAAATAAGGAAACAAAACACACAATCTTTGTCTTGACATGTAAAGTACACGATTTAGAACATTTCAATAACACAACAATCAGTTATTTATTTATTTCACCTCATTAACCATGACATCACATCACGTAACCCGACTATTATACACAATATTACTCTCTCACAGAAACAAACATTCTCTTACCTTTGCTTTTCTTGAAATATAAAAATTAAAAAAATAACACAGGGTTCCCATGTGTAGACGTACGAACACTACAGGCTTTATTTAAAAAAAAAAAAAGAGAAATTCATATCTCAGGCGGTGAACCAGCTATTACTACCAATCTAGGGCTTGTTCATCAATGGGAGATAGCAATTCAAAGCCATATTCGTATGGTCTGGCAAGTACAATTACATAAGGAACATTAACCAAAATGTCTCGACATTCCAAAAACAACTCAATGGTTTGACACCTTTTCCTTATCAGGGCGTCTCGTTTGAGCAGCGCTTCATGCTCTCACGAGTAATTACTTTACAGTAACACTACAAATCTCTGATTACCTTCAGTAATCCTAATCTAATAGCTACAATTCCCAAAAGAAATGTAAATAAATCTTTGAAAGGTGATTAGAAGGTAAACCAGAAGAAAATTGTATTGCCTTTAGTACATCTAAAATTAATGAGTAAGTGTAAGTTGTAATGCTAGTATACTGAGAAGTTCTCTGATAAATCTAAAGCCAGTAGCTGATCACCTGCAGTCTAACAGCATGCTCATGCTTTCTCTTCATGTCATTGATGTACCAGGCCACTCCCGTCATGGTGACAATGGCCTCTTCCACTACATCATAGCCCTCTTCTTCCGGGTTAAAATGTTTGGCAATTTCCTATAAGAGAAAAACAAAACAGCATAAATCATTAACAGAGCTATGCCAAATTGTTCACACAAATATTCTGAGATGTGAAAGGAAGGGACAGATGATTGGTGCATGCATTGAAAATGACATACAAGACAAAACATACTAACTCCAGAAATAAATTCACATTAAACTGATCAGGCAAAATTTTTGATGGAACTATAAACACTTAGGTGTGTTCAATCAAACTAGTCTAAATTCATATAATTTTATTTTAGGATTATTCATTCATTTTCTGTAACTGCTTAATCCGAAGTAGGGTCGTGGGAAGGCTGGTGCCCATCCCAGCTCACCAGGCCATCGCAGGGCAGAAACATGCTGATGGCTTTGCAGCCTACTCTTGTCGAAAGTCAGCAATGGTTCTTTTACATGAATCTCACACCATAGACAGTGAGAGACATGGCCGGACTTTGATAACCCAGTTATCTGCACTGTGGGGACGAGGGCTATGACTGATATTAGATTTCTAAGCCTGTGGTTTTTAATGATGAATTTTAGCCTAAAACTTACAAAAATAACCTCTTCTTGTTCATGCATTGAAAAAACCTCCCACACCTGAAGTAATTTACTATTTAAACAACGACAAATGACACCCGCAAACCCCCCAAAAGCCTCACATTGCTAAAATAGCAAATTAAATCATAGAATTGTCTGTAAACCAAATTTATTATTTAAATTAACCAATACATTGGCAGAACTTAGAAATAATATATTATTAACGATCTGCAGCAAAAGTCTCAAATTTCTGAATTAGTGTTGATAAATTTACAGTTCAGATATTTGTCAGTTTTGCAAGTGGCGTGGATAATGCAGCCTTGAGGCGGGGGCACTAACCAGTGTCTCTCCCCCTTATGCCGGTCCCAAGCCCGCATAAATGCAGAGGGTTGCGACAGGAAGGGCATCCGGCGTAAAACTTCTGCCATATTAAAAATGCAAATGGTCAAAACAAAACTCATACCGGATCGGTCGAGGCTCAGGTTAACAACGACCGCCATCAGTGCTGTCAACCAACAGGGTGCTGATGGAAATTGGACTACTGTTGGTCGAAGACATCGAAGAAGGAGAGGCGGGAGGCGTGTCCGTAGGCAGAGAGAGAAGAGGAAAGGCGTGAGCCTATGACTGAGAGTAGGGACTTTGAATGTTGGAACTATGCAAAGAAAAGGTAGAGAGCTGGCTGTCATGATGAAGGAAGGTGGACATACTGTGTGTTCAGGAGACCAGGTGGAAAGGTAGCAAAGCTAAAAGCTTAGGAGCAGGGTTTAAGCTGTTTTATTTTTATCACGGTGTGGATGGGAAGAGAAATGGAGTAGGAGTCATCTTGAAGGAGGAGTTTGTCAGGAATGTTCTAGAAGTGAAAAGAGTGTCAGACAGAGTGATGAGTCTCAAGTTAGAAATTGAAGGCGTGATGTTCATGTGATGTTAATGCAGCCATGCATCATGCAGCCATGAGGTGGGGGGGGCACTAACCAGTGTCTCCTCCCCTCATGCCGGTCCCAAGCCCGGAGAAATGCAGAGGGTTGTGTCAGGAAGGGCATCCGACGTAAAACCAATGCCAAATATTTATGATGCAAATCAGAAGTATTACCCCCATACCGGATCGGTCGAGGTCCGGGTTAACAACGACCGCCATCAGTGCTGTCAATCAACAGGGTGCTGATGGAAATTGGACTACTGTTGGTCGAAGGAGGAGAGGTGGGAGGCGTGTCCGTAGGCAGAGAGAGAAGAGGAAAGGCATGAATCTAGGACTGAGAGTGGGGACTTTGAATGTTGGAACTATGCAAAGAAAAGGTAGAGAGCTGGCTGACATGATGCAGAGGAGGAAGGTGGACATACTGTGTGTTCAGGAGACCAGGTGGAAAGGTAGCAAAGCTAAAAGCTTAGGAGCAGGGTTTAAGCTATTTTATCACGGTGTGGATGGGAAGAGAAATGGAGTAGGAGTCATCTTGAAGGAGGAGTTTGTCAGGAATGTTCTAGAAGTGAAAAGAGTGTCAGACAGAGTGATGAGTCTCAAGTTAGAAATTGAAGGTGTAATGCTCAATGTTGTTAGTGCTTATGCCCCACAGGCAGGATGTGAGCGAGAAGAGAAGCAGAGATTCTGTAGTGACTTAGATGAAGTGATGCAGAGTACCCCCAGAGGTGAAAGAGTGGTCATTGGTGCAGACTTCAATGGACATGTTGGTACAGGCAACAGAGGGGACGAGGAAGTGATGGGCAGGTTTGGTATCCAAGACAGGAACGCAGAAGGACAGATGTTGATAGATTTTGCAAAAAAGATGGAAATGGCTGTGGTGAATACTTTCTTCCAGAAGAAACAGGAGCATAGGGTGACTTATGAAAGCGGAGGTAGGAGCACACAGGTAGACTACATCTTGTACAGGCGATGTAATTTAAAGGAAGTCAGTGACTGCAAAGTCATAGTGGGTGAGAGTGTTGCCAAACAGCATAGGATGGTGGTGTGCAGGATGGTTCTGATGGTGAGGAAGGTGAAAAAGGCAAAGGCAGAGCAGAAGACAAAGTGGTGGAAGCTGAAAAAGGAAGAGTGTCGTGTTGTCTTCAAGGAGGAGTTGAAACAGGCTTTGGGTGGCCAGGAAGTGTTTGCAAATGACTAGACAACCAAAGCAAATGTGATCAGGGATACAGGTAGGAGAGTACTTGGTGTGTCCTCTGGAAGGAAAGTAGATAAGGAGACTTGGTGGTGGAATGAGGAAGTGCAGGAGTGTGTACAAAGGAAGCGGTTAGCTAAGAAGAAGTGGGACATTGAGAGGACCGAAGAGCGTAAACAGGAGTACAGGGAGACACAGCGTAAGGCGAAAGTAGCAGTGGCTAAGGCCAAACAGAGGGCGTATGATGACTTGTATGATAGGTTGGATAGTAAAGAGGGAGAAAATGATCTATACAGGTTGGCACAGCAGAGAAATAGAGATGGGAAGGACGTGCAGCAAGTTAGATTGATAAAGGACGAGAGGGAAATGTATTGACTGATGACAGAAGTGTTCTGGGAAGATGGAAAGAGGACTTTGAAGAGCTGATGAATGAGGAAAATGAGAGAGAAAAAAGAGTAGAAGAGGTGACCATTGAGGAGCAGGATGTAGCAAAGATCAGTAAGGGTGAAGTGAGAAGGGCATTGAAGAGGATGAAGAATGGAAAGGCAGGTGGTCCTGATGATATACCTGTGGAGGTATGGAAGTGTCTAGGGGAGGTAGCAGTAGATTTTCTGACAAGAACATTCAACAAGGTACTAGAGAGTGAGCAGATGCCGGAGGAGTGGAGGAGAGGTATGCTGGCGCCCATTTTTAAGAACAAGGGAGACGTGCAGAGTTGCAGCAACTACAGAGGGATAAAGTTGATGAGCCATACGATGAAGTTATGGGAAAGAATAGTGGAAGCTAGACTAAGGGCAGAGGTCAGCATTTGTGAACAACAGTTTGGTTTCATGCCAAGAAAGAGCACCACAGATGCAATGTTTGCTTTGAGGATGTTAATAGAGAAGTACAGAGAAGGTCAGAGGGAGCTACATTGTGCCTTTGTGGATCTGGAAAAAGCATATGACAGGGTGCCAAGAGAAGAACTGTGGTCTTGCATGAGGAAGTCTGGAGTGGCAGAGAAGTATGTTAGAGTGGTGCAGGACATGTATGAGAGATGTAAGACAGCGATGAGGTGTGCTGTCGGTGTGACCGACGAATTCAAGGTGGAGGTGGGACTGCATCAAGGGTCAGCTCTGAGCCCCTTCTTGTTTGCTATGGTGATGGACAGGCTGACAGACGAGGTGAGACAAGAATCTCCATGGACTATGATGTTTGCAGATGACATCGTGATCTGTAGTGAGAGCAGAGAACAAGTTGAGGAAAATCTAGAGAGGTGGATGTATGCCCTGGAAAGGAGAGGAATGAAGGTTAGCCTCAGAAAATCAGAATACATGTGTGTGAATGAGAAGGACCCAGGAGGAACGGTGATGTTACAGGGAGCAGAGATAACGAAGGTGGAGGATTTTAAGTACTTAGGCTCAACAATGGTCTAGTGGTATAGGGTGCTGGATCGCTGATCCAAAGGTTGGGGGTTCAAGTCCCACTCTTCACAAGGCTGTCACTGTCCCCCCCAGTGCAGCTAACTGGGTTATCAAAGGCGGGCCATGTCTCTCACTGTCTATGGTGAGAGGCATGTAAAAGAACCATTGCTGACTTTCGTAAAGAGTAGGCTGCAAAGTCGTCAGCGTGTTTCTGTCCCTTGCTAAAAGGGTTGTGACAGGAAGGGCATCCGACGTAAAAACCTCTGCCAAATCAAAAAAAAACGTGCGAATCAGATGATTTGCTGTGGCGACTCCCGAGTAAAAGGGAAAAAGCCGAAAGGAAGACAGACAGGCTCAACAATCCAGAGCAATGGAGAGTGTGGAAAAGAGGTGAAGAAACGTGTGCAGGCAGGCTGGAATGGTTGGAGAAAAGTGTCCGGTGTGATGTGCGATAGGAGAGTGTCAGCAAGAATGAAGGGAAAAGTGTACAAGACGGTGGTGAGGCCAGCGATGTTGTATGGATTAGAAACAGTGGCGCTGAAGAAAAGGCAGGTGGCAGAGCTGGCGGTAGCGGAGATGAAAATGTTGAGGTTCTCTCTGGGAGTAACGAGGATGGATAGGATCAGAAATGAGTATATCAGAGGGACAGCCCACGATAGATGTTTTGGAGACAAAGCCAGAGAGGCTAGATTGAGATGGTTTGGACATGTACAGAGGAGGGATAGTGAGTATATTGGTAGTAGGATGCTGAGGTTGGAACTACCAGGCAGAAGGCCTCGAGGAAGACCAAAGAAGAGATTTATGGATGTGGTGAAGGAAGACATGAAGGTCGTTGGAGTCAGAAAAGAAGATGCGGAGGACAGGGTGAGGTGGAGGCGGATGATTTGCTGTGGCGACCCCTGAAGGGAGCAGCCGAAAGTAAAAGAAGAAGATGTTCAATGTTGTTAGTGCTTATGCCCCACAGGCAGGATGTGAGCTAGAAGAGAAGGAGAGACTCTGGAGTGACTTAGATGAAGTGATGCAGTGTACACCCAGAGGTGAAAGAGCGGTCATTGGGGCAGACTTCAATGGACATGTTGGTGCAGGCAACAGAGGGGACGAGGAAGTGATGGGCAGGTTTGGTATTCAGGACGGGAACGCAGAAGGACAGATGTTGATAGATTTTGCAAAAAGGATGGAAATGGCTGTGGTGAATACTTTCTTCCAGAAGAAACAGGAGCATAGGGTAAGAGTAGAAGATGCAGAGGATAGGGAGAGATGGAGGCAGATCATTTGCTGTGGCGACCCCTGAAGGGAACAGCCGAAAGAAGAAAAAGAAGAAGAATTGCAAGTGGCGTGGATCTGCTCCATCAGCTTTACACGTCTCTCAGCCACTATGTACTACAGCTCCTTCTCAAAAAATTAGCATATTGTGATAAAGTTCATTATTTTCTTTAAAGTACTGATGAAAATTAAACTTTCATATATTTTAGATTCATTGCACACCTACTGATGATTTTGGCATGCAGCTCATGAAAACCCAAAACTCCCATCTCAAAAAATTAGCATATTTCATCCGACCAATAAAAAAATGTTTTTAATACAAAAAAGTCAATCTTTAAATAATTATTTTCAGTTATGCACTCAATACTGGGTCGGGAATCCTTTTGCAGAAATGACTGCTTCAATGCGGCGTGGCATGGAGGCAATCAGCCCGTGGCACTGCTGAGGTGGTACGGAGGCCCGGGATGCCTCGATAGCAGCCTTGAGCTCATACACAGTGTTGGGTCTGGTGTCTCTCAACTTTCTCTTCACAATATCCCACAGATTCTCTATGGGGTTCAGGTCAGGAGAGTTGGCAGGCCAATTGAGCACAGTAATACCATGGTCAGTAAACCATTTACAAAATCATAAGTATTAAAACAATAAAAGACCTGAAATATTTCAGTTGGTGTGCAATGAATCTAAAACATATGAAAGTTTAATTTTTATCAGTACATTACAGAAAATAATTAACTTTATCACAACATGCTAATTTTTTGAGAAGGACCTGTACATGCTACCAAGTAAAAACTGCAGGTTTGAATCGAGTTCACAGTTAATACTATGATGAATTCATAATATCACCTCACTGACTTGGACCCTTGTTGCTTATTACTGTTTGTAGACACTCTTTGCCTTTGCTTTTCTTTAATATTTCTGACTTACTGTCTTCTTACACATCACCTAAAACATAAGGTGAAGTAACTCAAATCTTCGTCTTCTCCAAGATTTCAATCAGGGTCAAAACACAATTCTGGCTGTCATTTTTCTTTTTCTTTCAAGGATTTTGAACCTCGTTTATGGAACTTGAAATGAACTGTGAAATGAAACCACTCTGGGTTCGACTGAAGATGCATCTTTTCATTTCTTGTTATAATTATTATTAATCTTATCAAAAGTGAATGATACTGGGTGCGTGAGGTTTTTGCATTACCCAATAAAAATAATTTCAAAAAAATTAATATATGAATAAAAGTTCACCAAATGCAATATCAGGAAAGTAGAAATTTTGAAAAAATATTTTTTAGTCATAACCCTAGTGGGGACAGTGACAACCTGTGGAGAGAGGGGCTTGAACCCCAAACCTTAGGATCAGTGATCCAGCACCTTCCCACCAGGCCAAAAGAAATTTGGATTTTACGTGATATCTTTGCACCTCTTTGTTGATTGCATGGCCTAAACTGATTTACATGCAACACTGACTATATTTCATCTCAGTGTTTCAGAAGCCTGCATGTTTCTTGATATTATATATTTATTTGATAAATCAGTAAAATCAGAAATAATTCATCAGAGCCAGATTATTTTATTATTACAGATTAATTCACTGTATCAGAATTCCAGTGGGTCATATATTTATACACAGTTGAGTGTGTCTTTAAACAGCAGCAAAGAGTTCAGATATGACGTAATAACAGAGTTAATAAAAATACCGTAATCAACGTAATAAGCGTCCTGCTCCAATAAGCCCCCCTAATGTTTATCTTACGTCTCATAACCGCCCATGTGTACCGAGAGCAAAATCGAAAATCAAACTTACCAATTTTATTCAATCAGTCTCTGAAATGGGGCAGTGGTGGTCTAGTGGTATAGGGTGCTGGATCGCTGATCCAAAGGTTGGGGGTTCGATTCCCATTCTCCACAAGGTTGTCACTGTCCTCCCAAGTGCAGCTAACTGGGTTATCAAAGGCCGTCCCTCACTGTCTATGGTGTGAGGCATGTAAAAGAACCATTGCTGACTTTCGACAAGAGTAGGCTGCAAAGCCGTCGGCGTGTTTCTGCCCTGCGATGGCCTGGTGAGCTGTCCAGGGTGTACTCTGCCCTCGCTTGAAGTTGGCTGGGATGGGCGCCAGCCTCCCTGCGACCCTAATTAGGATTAAGCGGTTACAGAAAAAAAACGAAGTCTCTGAAACAGTAAAATGAGGTGTTCACTGCCTGTTAAAGTGAGTTTACACTGTATTCTAAGTCCCCCCTGCCACTGGGGAATGGCTATAATGTTCATCAGTAACAACACATTTAATTGTGTGCTTTTAAAAAAAAAAAGGAAAATATTTTGCTGTGTTTTCTTGGTAAATGTCCAACAACCGATGAACCATGAGAAACTGCTACAGCAAAACTATGGGATGCTCGAATGAATGGATATGGACATCAGAAAGTGATGAGTATTTTTTCTCGATTTTCCAGCTCACTAACTTCATAAGTTTAAAGACGTTCCTGGCCATGTGCTAAAGTTGACAATGTTGATTGGCTCGATTTTACTTCCATGTTTAAAGGAACTGTTTAAAGGGGGGGGAAAGTAAGGGGTCATGTTTTTTTTTTTTTTTATTTATGCTGTTTTCTGTTTATTTTCAGCTTTCATGTAAGTAGTTTGGTGGATACCACAAATTGAATAACACAAATACCATTAAAACTCTTTTATTGTTCTGTTATTATTCATGTTTTCCAACTTGATGATAATAAGCACTTACCGTTCCATTCCGCTGGTAAACATTTTAATAAGCGCCCACCCACTCCAATTTTTTAAGTGCCCTGGGAGCTTATCACGTCGAATACGATAATAATAATAATAATTTAATACTATAAGAAATGGATGTACAAGCATGTGATTAGCATCAGGGCAGGAATGCACTTGAGGCTGTATTTAAGTGCCTACCTTAAGAGCCAAGTGTCTTTTTGTCTTTGTAAATTAGAAAGCATCAATCCAAGCAGCACATCAGAAAAACCTGATAAGTCAAGGTACTCTAAGAGCAACTTCCAAAAACTGAAACGGTACAACTAATATCTTTACAAACAAATTCTATTAAAACTCTTCATAACAGAGAACGTGCATAACTCAGGAAAAAGGCACAAATTTACATTTTGAGAATTTAGCAGAAGCTCCTATCCAGAGTGACAGAAGAGCCTTAAAGTCACTGTCAGTGAATACATTCTTTTACTGGTTTGTTCAAAAACAAACTAAATGTACTGTATACCATCGGTCACAATTGTCGGTAGGTGTTTTGCACGTTGTGTGCGTGTGTGCGTATGTGTGTGTGTTTTTTTTTATATAAAGCATAGTGATTAATCTACAAGTCAGGGATCGGGAACATTTTTGGCTAAGAGAGCCAAAAAAAGACGTATTTTAAAATCTAATCCTCTGAGACTAATCTTATATAAATAATCTTATATAAATAAGTAAAAATAAAAGGACAGAGCAAAGACTTTCTATTGAAACTTCATTTTCACTACAGATCTGTTTCGAGGGGTAGTGAAACCATCCTCTCTCTTCAGGAGATTACAGAAGAATCTTCAACTCTCCTGACCTGAACCCCATAGAGAATCTGTGGGATATTGTGAAGAGAAAGCTGAGACACCAGACCCAACACTGTGAATGAGCTGAAGGCCGCTATCGAAGCATCCTGGGCCTCCATAACACCTCAGCAGTGCCACAGGCTGATTGCCTCCATGCCACGCCGTATTGAAGCAGTCATTTCTGCAAAAGGATTCTTGACCAAGCATTGAGTGCATAACTGAACATAATTATTTGAAGGTTGACTTTTTTTGTATTAAATACACTTTTTTGTTGGTCGGATGAAATATGCTAATTTTTTGAGAGAGGAATTTTGGGTTTTCATGAGCTGTATGCCAAAATCATCAGTATTAAAACAATAAAAGACCTGAAATATTTCAGTTGGTGTGCAATGAATCTAAAATATATGAAAGTTTAATGTTTATCAGTACATTTCAGAAAATAATGAACATCACAATATGCTAATTTTTTGAGAAGGACTAGTACACCCGAAGTACTTAAAATCCTCCACCTTCCTTATCTCTGCTCCCTGTAACCTCATCGTTCCTCTTGGGTCCTTGTCTTTCACACACATGTATTCTGAGGCTAACCTTCATTCCCCTCCTTTCCAGGGCATACCTCCACCTCTCTAAATTTTCTTGCACTTGTTCTCTGCTCTCACTACAGATCACAATGTCATCTGCAAACATCATAGTCCATGGAGATTCTTGTCTAACCTCGTCTGTCAGCCTGTCCATCACCACAGCAAACAAGAAGGGGCTCAGAGCTGACCCTTGATGCAGTCCCACCTCCACCTTGAACTCTTTGTCCTTGATGTTTATCAGGTGTGAGAAGGACCGTTCGCGTGCGCATGTGGAGCCAAACATGGTAAATACGACAGGACAAACACTGCAGTGTTTGTGAGAGTAAGCGCGTCCCCAGTTTTGGCAATCAGCTGGTCTGCGGGTTGAAGTTTATCCATGTCTGTCCATTTGTGTTTGCTTGCCAGCTGTGCTTCGCTTCGTGCAAATGAGCTGATCAAAAATGAGGAAATTTACCTCTTTACTCAAAAAGAACACGCGCAGTCTGTGGCTGTTGTTATAATCCAAAAAAATTAGAGTTTCATGGTATCGGACCCGCCCACACACTGGAGTACAGAAAGGATTGGCTCTCCGCTGCATGCCACAGTGACGTGGCATTGAAAATAGATCTAACGTCTAAAGCGTTCAAGAACTGATGTTTGCTTATATATATATATATATATCCCCAGTGTGGCTAACTGGGTTATCAAAGGCAGGCCATGTCTCTCACTGTCTATGGTGAGAGGCATGTAAAAGAACCATTGCTGACTTTCGTAAAGAGTAGGCTGCAAAGTCGTCAGCGTGTTTCTCTCCCTTGCTAAAAGGGTTGTGACAGGAAGGGCATCCGACGTAAAAACCTCTGCCAAATCAAACGTGCGAATCAGATGATTCGCTGTGGCAACTCCCGAGTAAAAGGGGAAAAAGCCGAAAGGAAGACAGATAGACATATATATTTGAATACGCGAGATTCATTCATCTGTTTTTGTTTAATTTGGTGTATTTTTTTGTATTTTTATTTAAATGACAATGAAATTATGATTTCGTTATTCTGTTAAGAAAGGCCACCTGATTTATCTGAGAGCCAGATACAGTCATCAAAAGAGCCACATCTGGCTTGCGAGCCATAGTTTCCCGACCCCTGATCTAAGTAATGCCAAAAAAAGGTACGTCTTCAGCCATCGTTTGAAGATACCCCGTGACTCAGCTGTCTGGCTGTCCATAGGAAGTTCATTCCACCACCTTTGAGCCAGAATAGAGAAGAGTTGAGGCACATGTTTCTGTTATCCCATGGTAGAGAGAGAAATTAGTCCAGCAGTGCTCTGATCTGAGAGAATGTGGTGCAGTGTAAGGTGTGATAAGTGGTTGGAGGTTGGAAGGTGCAGGTCCATTTTTGGCTTTGGAGGCAAGCATTAGTGTTTTAAATCCAGTGCGAGCAGCTACAGGAAGCTAGTGGAGAGGATCGGAGCAGTGGTGTGGTGTGGGAAAACTTGGGAAGGTCGAAACAAGTTGTGCAGCTGAATTCTGGATCAGTTCCAGAGGTTGAATAGCGTTCAAAGGTGGCCTTGCCAGGAGTGAGTTGCAGTAGTCTAGTCTTGAGATGACAAGGGATTGAGCAAGTATCTGAGTGGCCTTAGTTGAAAGAAATGGAGAAATGATCGTGGATGTAAATGGACAGAGGTCTTGAGATAGTCTGAAGTATTGTGAAAAGATTTGTATCCACTGAGCAGGTGGTTGGATTGCATGATGAAACGACTTGCTGGATGTCTTCATTTGTGAGATTGGAAAACTGTGCAAGGGAAGTAGAAGTGGAATCTACACTGTGTGGTGTATGAGTATATTATCTATACTTGTTTTTTATCTAGTCTTCTTATTTTATATCCTTTATATCTTATTTGGTTTTCTATTCTTGAATAAATCATTTTATATCATTCAAATAATTTAGCAGTTTACTTTATTTATTCATAATATATTGGTGTATGCATAATTTTTGCTTTTTATGCTATCGAAGAAACCCAAAATTATAAACTATTGTATGGTATAAAACATTATTGAATGATATATTGCATTATATGTATGCAGCCGTGAGGCGGGGGTCACTAGCCAGTGCCTCTCCCCCTTATGCCAGTCCCAAGCCCGCAAAAATGCAAAGGGTTGTGTGAGGAAGGGCATCCGACATAAAACAAATGCCAAACTTTATCATGCAAATCACAAATATTACCTCCGTAGCGGATAGGTCAAGGCCCGGGTTAACAACAACTGCCATCAGTGCTGTCAAACAACAGGGTGCTGATGGAAATTGGACTACTGTTCGTCGAAGAAGGAGAGGCGGGAGGCGTGTCCGTAGGCAGAGAGAGAAGAGGAAAAGCATGAGTCTAGGACTGAGAGGAGGGACTTTGAATGTTGGAACTATGCAAGGAAAAGCTAGAGAGCTGGCTGACATGATGCAGAGGAAGAAGGTGGACATACTGTGTGTTCAGGAGACCAGGTGGAAACGTAGCAATGCTAAAAGCTTAGGAGCAGGGTTTAAGCTGTTTTTTCATGGTGTGGATGGGAAGAGAAATGGAGTAGGAGTCATCTTGAAAGAGGGGTTTGTTAGGAATGTTCTAAAAGTGAAAAGAGTGTCAGCTAGCATGATGAGTCTCAAGTTAGAAATTGAAGGCATGATGTTCAATGTTGTTAGTGCTTATGCCCCACAGGCAGGATGTGAACGAAAAGAGAAGGAGAGATTCTGGAGTGATTTAGACAAAGTGATTACAGCTAATGTGATCAGGGAGACAGGTAGGAGAATAGATAAGGATATTGGTGGTGGAATGAGGAAGTGCAGGAGTGTGTACAAAGGAAGAGGGTAGCTAAGAAGAAGTGGGACATTGAGAGAACCGAAGAGAGCAAACAGGAGTACAGGGGGAGACAGCATAAGGCGAAGGTAGCGGTGTCAAAGGCCAAACAGAGGGCGGATGATGACTTGTATGCTCGGTTGGAAAGTAAAAAGGGAGAAAATGATTTATACAGGTTGGCACAGCAGAGAAATAGAGATGGGAAGGACGTTCAGCAAGTTAGAGTGATTAAGGACAGAGAAAGAAATGTATTGACTGATGACAGAAGTATGCTGGGAAGATGGAAAGAGTACTTTGAAGAGCTGATGAATGAGGTGACCGTTGAGGACCAGGAAGTAGCAAAGATTAGTAAGGGTGAAGTGAGGAGGGCATTGAAGAGGATGAAGAATGGAAAGGCAGTTGGTCCTGATGACACACCGGTGGCGGTATGAAAGTGTCTAGGAGAGGTAGCAGTAGATTTCCTGACAAGAACATGTAACAAGGTCTTAGAAAGTGAGAGGATGCCAGAGGAATGGAGAAGTGTGATGTGCCCATTTTTAAGAACAATGGAGACGTGCAGAGTTGTGGCAACTACAGAGGGATAAAGTTGATGAGCCATACGATGAAGTTATGGGAAAGAATATTGGAAGCTAGACTAAGGGCAGAGGTCAGCATTTGTGAACAACAGTTTGGTTTCATGCCAAGAAGGAGCACCACAGATGTAGTGTTTGCCTTGAGGATGTTAATAGAGAAGTACAGAGAAGGTCAGAGGGAACTGCATTGTGCCTTTGTGGATCTGGAGAAAGCATATGACAGGGTGCCGAGAGAGGAACTGTGGTATTGTATGAGGAAGTCTGGAGTGGCAGAGAACTATGTTAGAGTGGTGCAGGACATGTATAAGAGATGCAAGACAGTGGTGAGGTGTAGTGTCGGTGTGACAGAAGAGTTCAAGGTGGAGGTGGGACTGCATCAAGGGTCAGCTCTCAGCCCCTTCTTGTTTGCTGTGGTGATGGACAGGCTGACAGACGAGGTTAGACAAGAATCTCCATGGACGATGATGTTTGCAGATGACATTGTGATCTGTAGTGAGAGCAGAGAACAAGTGGAGGAAAATCTAGAGAGGTGGAGGTATGCCCTGGCAAGGAGGGGAATGAAGATTAGCCTCAGTAAAATAGAATACATGTGTGTGAATGACAAGGACCCAAGAGGAACGGTGAGGTTACAGGGAGACGAGATAAGGAAGGTGGAGGATTTTAAGTACTTAAGGTCAACAATTCAGAGAAGTGGAGAGTGTGGAAAAGAGGTGAAGAAGCGTGTGCAGGCAGGTTGGCATGGTTGGAGAAAAGTGTCTGGAGTGATGTGTGATAGGAGGGTATCGGCAAGAATGAAAGGAAAAGTGTACAAGACGGTGGTAAGGCCAGCGATGTTGTATGGTTTAGAAACAGTGGCCCTGGGGAAAAGACAGGAGGCAGAGCTGGAGGTAGCAGAGATGAAAATGTTGAGGTTCTCTTTGGGAGTAACGAGGATGGATAGGATCAGAAATGAGTACATCAGAGGGACAGCACATGTAAGACGTTTTGGAGACAAAGTCAGACAGGCTAGATTGCGATGTTTGGACATGTACAGAGGAGGATAGTGAGTATATTGGTAATAGGATGCTGAGGTTGGAACTGCCAGGCCGAAGGCCTAGAGGAAGACCAAAGAGACGATTCATGGATGTAGTGAAGCAGGACATGAAGGTAGCTGGTATAAGAGAAGAAGATGCAAAGGATAGGGCGAGATGGAGGCAGATGATTTGCTGTGGCGACCCCTGAAGGGAAAAGCCGAAAGCAAAAGAAGATCTAAGCTTTTTATTTCCACAGTCGCGGAAATTTCCATTGATCAACTATAAAGTAGACCAAATTAAGTCAGTACACGCAACTCAGCCACTAAAACAAGTGGGTACACGGCGTGTACCCACCACTACAGCACTGCTTACTCTTAATGCGACTTCTAGTGCTGCATGGTTTCGCTGCAGTGTTTATGTGACAGGAAGCGCGTCCCAAGTTTTGGCAATCAGCTGGTCTGCCGGTTGAAGTTTTTCATGTCTGTCCATTTGTGTTTGCTTGCCAGCTGTGCTTGGTTTCGTGCAAATGAGCTGATCAAAAACGAGGGGAATTTATCTCTTCACTCAAAAACAACACGCGCAGTCTGTGACTGTTGTTATAATCCAATAAAATTAGAGTTTCAAGGTATCGGACATGCCCAAATACAGAAAGGCTCTGGCGTGGCATTGAAAATAGATGAATATATTTTAATGCGCAAGATTTATTCATCTGTTTTTGTTTTATTTGATGGCTTTTTTTGTATTTTTATTCAAATGACAGTGAAATTATGTATTTGTTATTCTGTTAGAAAGGCCACCTGATTTATCTGAGAGCAAGATACAGTCATCAAAAGAGCCACATCTGGCTTGCGAGCCATAGGTTCCGACCCCTGCTTTAAACTGTGTACTGGTCGGCCTATTCGTTGCATACCGAGTTTACTAATATCAGTAGAATTTATTAATGTGTACAAAGCTTTATAACTTAATACTATATAAGACTTAAATTCAGATGCTTCCCGACTTACGTTCATCCGTTTTACGTTTTTAAAAAAAAAAATTTTTTTTATTTAACAAGTCAAATGTTGAGTTTCGACGTATCTGCGTAGTACGCTGACGTAATGACGTTAATGACGCTTCGTCCATTGCTTACAAACGTGCCCCTCCTTGTTCCCAGTTCAGTTATATATATGTATCGTTTTATATATACACACACACACACACACACACACACACACACACACACACACACTAGTCCTTCTCAAAGTTAGCATATTGTGATAAAGTTCATTATTTTCTGTAATGTACTAATAAAAATTAAACTTTCATATATTTTAGATTCATTACACACCAACTGAAATATTTCAGGTCTTTTATTGTTTTAATACTGATGATTTTGGCATACAGCTCATTAAACCAAAAATCCCTATCTCAAAAAATTAGCATATTTCATCCAACCAATAAAAAAAAAAAAAAAGTGTTTTTAATACAAAAAAAGCCAACCTTCAAATAATTATGTTCAGTTATGCACTCAATACTTGGTCGGGAATCCTTTTGCAGAAATGACTGTTCAATGCGGCGTGGCATGGAGGCAATCAGCTTGTGGCACTACTGAGGTGTTACGGAGGCCCAGGATGCTTTGATAGCGGCCTTAAGCTCATCCACAGTGTTGGGTCTGGTGTCTCTCAACTTTCTCTTCACAATATCCCACAGATTCTCTATGGGCTTCAGGTCAGGAGAGTTGGCAGGCCAGTTGAGCACAGTAATACCATGGTCAGTAAACCATTTACCAGTGTTTTTGGCACTGTGAGCAGGTGCCAGGTCGTGCTGAAAAACAAAATCTTCATCTCCATAAAGTTTTTCAGCAGATGGAAGTATGAAGTGCTCCAAAATCTCCTGATAGCTAGCTGCATTGACCCTGCCCTTGATCAAACACAGTGGACCAACACCAGCAGCTGACATGGCACCCCAGACCATCACTGACTGTGGGTACTTGACGCTGGACTTCAGGCATTTTGGCATTTTCTTCTCCCCAGTCTTCCTCCAGACTCTGGCACCTTGATTTCCGAATGACATGCAAAATTTGCTTTCATCCGAAAAAAGTACTTTGGACCACTGAGCAACAGTCCAGTGCTGCTTCTCTGTAGCCCAGGTCAGGCGCTTCTGCCGCTGTTTCTGGTTCAAAAGTGGCTTAACCTGGGGAACGCGGCACCTGTGGCCCAGTCCACTGCTTCCACAGGTCCCCCAAGGTCTGGAATCAGCCCTTCTCCACAATCTTCCTCAGGGTCCGGTCACCTCTTCTGGTTGTGCAGCGTTTTCTGCCACACTTTTTCCTTCCCACAGACGTCCCACTGAGGTGCCTTGATACAGCACTCTGGGAACAGCCTATTCGCTCAGAGATTTCTTTCTGTGTCTTACCCTCTTGCATGAGGTTATCAATGATGGCCTTCTGGACAGCAGTCAGGTCGGCAGTCTTACCCATGATTGTGGTTTTGAGTAATGAACCAGGCTGGGAGTTTTTAAAAGCCCCAGGAATCTTTTGCAGGTGTTAATTCAGATGATTAGGTTAATAGTTTGTTTAGAGTACCTTTTCATGATATGCTCATTTTTTGAGATAGAAATTTTGAGTTTTCATGAGCTGTATGTCAAAATCATCAGTATTTATTTAAACAATAAAAGACCCAAAATATTTCAGTTGGGGTGCAATGAATCTAAAATATATGAAGTTTAATTTTTATCAGTACATTACAGAAAATAATGAACTTTATCACAATATGCAAATTTTTTGAGGACTAGTATATGTATATATATATATATATATATATATATATATATATATATATATATATATATATATATATATATATACACACACACACACACACATACACAGATGAATTAACTATCTTCTCAGATTGGCACAATCTACCATGCATACTCAGTTAAGCAAAGAGAGTTGTAAAATGAATGAAAACCCAAGAAAGAGAACTCTCTGCTCTGCTGATTCACATCAGTGCAGGCTGGGTACTAAACGAGTTCAACGACGCCCTTGCGCACAAAAGACCGGAAATCCGTATAATCCGCATTTTGTTTCAAGCAAGTAAACTACTTTCAGCAAGTGCACTACTTTCGGTATTGAGCGCCTCACATATTGTAAATGTTGATTGGCTGTTTTAAGCATCATGTAAAGTGAGTCGGCTCAGCTTCATGTCATGTGACCATCCGTCGACCTTCGGAACCATTTACAAGCAGAAAAATCACATCATAGAGAACGTTAAAGGTTATATTTGATACTGTATTTGATATTTGATGAGTGAATTTGATTAAAATTTATCAATTTGAAATTATTTTGCTTGAATATAATTTATTTGAAATTAAATGTTCATATTATTTTACAATGGTATGTTTATAATTGATTTAGGAGTGTTTTATGAGATACAGTAATGGTATTTATGGATGTATAGTACAGTATGAGCGTCATACGTCACTGTAACAACTTGCGTTCACTTTCAATTTACGTTCGGCCGTCTGGAACCAATTAAAAACATAAGTTGGGGAGCGTCTGTAATATCATTCATAGTCATATTTATACATAATACTGCTCGATCACTTCTGTTGATGATCTGACGCTCCCTGTGCCACCACAGGCCCACGGCAAGATTACCTGACTGGCACTACCCCCCCACACCGATTTTTTACACCGGATTTGCATCGATCTCAAAAATGACCCATTTGACTTACAAAAAGGTGGAAATCCACCGATTGGCGGAAAATCCCATCCCTGCAATAGCCATAGGATGGCTGCAGTAATCTCAGCCACAGTCCTCACGTATTAACCTGTTATGAGACCTTTCCAAGGCATCCCGTCAAAGTTGCAACAAAATAGTTTAAAGACAAGAAAGTGAAAGCATTCAACAGGTTTGTATACAGCTTACTGAAGGGTACACAAAGTCTTTCATTCAATTAATCAGAGTTCAACTGCAGTGAAACGTTTTACCTACTGAAAGTAAATAAATAAATGTGTCAGTTAATTATTATTTTAAATATCCTCCTTATATACAAATATTTGGCTGTACATCAGGTTCATTTGAGTTGTGCCATTTGTGTGCATGAGCGTACATGAGTGTAAATGAGGATATGAGGGCTGCATACCTGTAATAGGAGGTGATATTTCAAAATCCTCTGCACAGGTTTCAGCAGGTAGGCACCTAAAGGAAGGGAATGCTGGAGAGTTGCCTGACGATCCCGGAAGAATTTAGTCAGAGTCTTATTCCTCATGCATTCAGTAAGTGTCGCTACTGAGCTGAAAGGGAAACAACACAGAAGACAAAGTTAAGCAAAAGGAAATGAAAAGCATACAAAGTCCTCACACCAACTGCATCACCTTGAATGTTTGTAGTGTTTATTTGTACTTGCTCCCTGGAGTGTTTTCACTTTTGCTATAGGTTCTTTGGGCAGGTGATAAAGCACTCAAACAGTCTCGATGTCACAAAATATTTGCCGGAGACACAAGTTTATCGATGTGATCAGAATCAAGCTCGTCTTTTATTAACTTTATAACCTGCCAATGAAAAAAAACGCTCTCAGATCCCTCAGAGTTTCCAGGTACAGTCAGGCATTTCTGAGTCTGGAGGTATCTGTTGCATCTTCCCCTGAATCCATTTGCAAGAATTATGGGCCACATATCCTGACGTATAACTTTCAGCAGTGCAGTGTCTCAGTACGATGGTAAAACTTCCACATCAGTCTGCAGTTCAGTTACCATCGCAGAGTAATGCTGCCTTTCACAGAGCCACAAACACACACATTATATATATATATATATATATTTGTGACTTTGCCATCCACAGTGTAGAATCCAAAATACTTTCACACACAGACATCACTCCAAGATGTCACTCCAAGTTCAATGTAAAAGGACATGAAGCGTTGAGCTTTACAACAGTATATGCTGTATAATGTTTATCATCAATAAATATAACAGTCAAAATTGAAAAGTTTTTCTTAATCATTCCTACATTAATACTGTATTAATGATCAAGACTGTCTATAGAATGTGTTTAAGAGGCATATTTTAGCGCATGTAATAGATACACAGTATTTTACTTCCAGTTGCTCATTCGTGCATGTAATATGATACATGGGGTTTTACTTCTGGGTACAGAACTCGCAGATTATCTTCATTCGTGGGAGGGGCCGGAACAGAACCCCCGCAAACATCGAGGGCCTACTGTACGAGGCAAGTTAAATAACTGTCTATAAGTGATATTCTTCATAAAATAAAATGAGAAATCTGAACTTCCTGAGCAAAGTGATGAGTGTCAGCATTAACCATCAGTCACAAGTAGACGTTTTCAATGGTGCTATGTCTGACAACCAAAAGATTTTCTGATGATTTAACCCGCTGAGCATGTGATGAAACGTCAACGTTTACTGTTTGGAACATATTGTGCTTTGTGCATTCATCCATAACAGATACTTTACCTTCCCTGGTACAGTAAGCCTTTGACTATTCGCGGTTTCGCACTCGTGCCCGCGCATATTCGCAGATTGCCGAGCAACTGTCACATGATTCAAATTCAGCCAATGGCTGTCCTTCTTCTTGCTGATTGGTTGAAATGATGTATCCCTTTTCCACATTTGTGCACAAATTGTCAATGAAAATTGTCAAACCTTTTTTAGTGTGTTTTAATTACCAGTTAGGCTTGATGATGACACTCAAACGCCAACTAAGCCCCAGAAAAAGGTAATGACTTTGGAGGTCTCTTCTGAAGAAATAAGATTTCTCCTGAAGAAACGACAGTTTCCTCTGAAGTGCCTGAAGAGGAATAATTATCTGAACTGTTGTAAAGCACTGTAGTATTAAAGTCTTTTTCAATTATTATTCCAGTACAGTACCTAAGTTAATGTTTATATTGTTTGTGTGTGTGATTTTATGTACTGTGGTGTAGCATGTTTATCCAATTTATTACACATCATGTTCTTTTTGTTGTGGTCTGTGGTTTTGGGGGACTTTGATGTTGGCAGCTTGTGCCTCTACCTCTGTTTTCTCTCTGCTATGGCTGAGGGGCGTGGCTGAGCTACTCGGCTCACACCTGAATTCACTCTTCTCATCAACTCCCAATAAACACACGCAGGCTCACCTCAGTTAAAGTGTGCTGCTTAAGTGCTTCCCCTTTGAATAATAAATCCACTCTCCCATCTCACGCTGCGTCCTGCACTCTGGGTCCGGCTGAAAGCTCATTATGTCATTACAGTATGCCCTCAACATTCAAGGGAGTTCGGTTCCGGGCCCTCCCGTGAATCGAGATAATCCGCAAGTTTTGTGCACGGAAGTAAAACCCCATGTATCACGTAACATGTGCGAATGAGAAAACGGAAGTAAAATACTGTGTATCTATTACATGCGCGAAAATATGCTTCGTAAACATGTTCTATAGACCGTCTTACTCATTAATACAATATTAATGTAGTAAAACGTAGTAATGATTAAGAAAAACATTTCAATTTTTACTGTTATATTTATTGATGATAAAATATAAACATTATACAGCATATAATGTTGTAAAGCACTAGTATTAAAGTCTTTTTCGATTATTATTCCAGTACAGTATCTAAGTTATAGTTTGTGTGTGAGATTTTGTTCTGTCGCTTGTTTAACAAACAATACCAAAAGGATAAACTTGATTATGCTTCATGTCCTTTTACATTGAACTTGGAGTGACGTCTTGGAGTGAGGTCTCCAAGTTGGCGCTGCCTAGAGGGCGACGTCGCAGAGTTCTCAGAGTCAAATTGTTTCTTTTAATTTGTTTTATTTTTTCCTGTTTTGCACTATGCTCGTCTATGACCGGTCGACCCTATTACAGCTATAAGATCGGAGTGTCTTGGGCGTGTGTAACCAAGCACGCTCAACTGAGCGTCTTGTTAGCCGAGATGTGGCTAGCACTGAGCTAATATGCACCCCGGCTAACAAGAAGCCCAGGCAGAGTTCTCAGACTCTCTGGCGCTTGGTTGGCACTTCTGGCCATACGAAATAAGATGGAAAAGCTTCATGCTCAGATTTCAGCGCAGAGGATCTGCTGTGTTTCTGTGAAATATGGCTTGAAGAGAGTACACCCGACGAGGCGATCGCACCAGCCGGCTACACGGCCTTCATCCCCTGCAATCCCAAGCGCCAGAGTCGTCGTTCGGCCCCTTCCCGGCTGGGCTTCTTGTTAGCTTGGGGTGCGGTGAGAATTGAGCTACCATAGCATATTAGCTTAGCGCTAGCCGCACACCAGCTAACATGAAGCCCAGTTGAGCACGTGCTTAGTTATACACGCCCGAAGATACATCGATCTTATAACTGTCGAAGAGTCGACCGGTCGTAGACGAGCATAGTGCAAAACATGAACAAACAAAACAACAAATAAAACAAATTAAAACGAACAAAGAAACAATTTGACTCGGAGAACTCCGCAACGTTGCCCTCTGGGCAGCGCCATCTTGGAGACGTCACTCAAAGTTCAATATAAAAGGACATGAAGAGTACTGTTATAAAGTTTATCCTTTTGGTATCGTTTGTTAAACATGCTACAGAACATAAAATCTCATGCATAAACATGAACTTAGGTACTGTACTGGAATAACTGAAAAAGATTTTAATACAACAATTCAGAGAAAACCATCGTTTCTCAGGAAAAAGTCGTGTCTCTTCAGAAGAGACATCCAGCATTTTCTGTCGCTTAGCCAGAGAAGACACATAGCGTTTGAGTGGTATCATAGAGCTTAACTGGTAATTAAAACACGCACAAAAATAGAGACTCATTGAAAACTTGTGCGCGAATGAGGAAAAAGGGGCGGGACATCATTTTGAGTAATGAACCAGGCTGGGAGTTTTTCAAAGCCTCAGGAATCTTTTGCAGGTGTTTACAGTTAATTGGTTGATTCACATGATTAGGTTAATAGTTCGTTTAGAGTACCTTTTCATGATATGCTAATTTTTGAGATAGGAATTTTGGGTTTTCATGAGCTGTATACCTGAAAATTTTCAGTTGGTGTGCAATGAATCTAAAATATATGAAAGTTTAATTTTTATCAGTACATTCCAGAAAATAATGAACTTTATTCTGAACTTATTAAAATATGCTAATTTTTTTGAGAAGGACTAGTATTATATATATATATATACATATATATATATACATATATACATATACATATATACATATATATATATATATACATATATACATATATATATACATACATATATACATATATATATATACACATACACACACACACAGATTCTGGAGGGTGTTAGATGAAGTGATGCAGAGTACCCCAGAGGTGAAAGAGTGGTCATTGGGGCAGACTACAAGGGACATGTTGGTGCAGGCAACAGAGGGGACGAGGAAGTGATGGGCAGGTTTGGTATCCAGGACAGGAACACAGAAGGACAGATGTTGATAGATTTGCAAAAAAGGATGGAAATGGCTGTGGTGAATACTTTCTTCAAGAAGAAACAGGAGCATAGGGTGACCTATAGAAGCGGAGGTAGGAGCACACAGGTAGACTACATCTTGTGTAGGACTTTGTAGTTAGTAATTTGAAGGAAGTTAGTGACTACAAAGTAGTAGTGGGTGAGAGTGTTGCCAAACAGCATAGGATGGTGGTGTGCAGGATGATGCTGATGGTGAGAAAGGTGAAGGCAAAGGCAGAGCAGAAGACAAAGTGGTGGAAGCTGAAAAAGGAAGAGTGTCGTGTTGTCTTCAAGGAGGAGTTGAAACAGGTTTTGGGTGGTCAGAAAGTGCTTCCAGATGACTGGACATCTACAGCTAATGTGATCAGGGAGACAGGTGGGAGAGTACTTGGTGTATCCTCAGGAAGGACAGTAGATACGGAGACTTGGTGGTGAAATGAGGAAGTGCAGGAGTGTGTACAAAATAAGAGGTTAGCTCAAAAGAAATGGAACATAGAGAGGACCAAAGAGAGTAAACAGGAGTACAGGGAGACACAGTGTAAGGCGAAGGTAGCGGTGTCAAAGGCCAAATAGAGGGCATATGATGACTTGTATGCTAGGTTGGATAGTAAGAAGGGAGAAAATTCTTTATACAGGTTGGCACAGCAGAGAAATAGAGATGGGAATGATATGCAGCAAGTTAGAGTGATTAAGGACAGGGTGGGAAATATATTGACTGATGACAGAAGTGTGCTGGGAAGATGGAAAGAGTACTTTGAAGAGCTGATGAATGAGGAAAATGAGAGAGAAAAAAGAGAAGAGGTGACTGTTGAGGAGCAGGAAGTAGCAAAGATTAGTAAGGGTGAAGTGAGGAGGGCATTGAAGAGGATGAAGAGTGGAAAGGCAGTTGGTCCTCATGACATACCGATGGAGGTATGGAAGTGTCTAGGAGAGGGAGCAGTAGATTTTCTGACAAGAACATTCAACAAGGTACTAGAGAGTGAGCAGATGCTGGAGGAATGGAGAAAAAGTATGGTTGTGCCCATTTTTAAGAACAAGGGAGATGTGCAGAGTTGTGGCAACTACAGAGGGATAAAGTTGATGAGCCATACCATGAAGTGGAATAAGATTTTGGTGTGAAGGAGGGCGGTGGTGGATGTTGGAAAATCACAACTGTTTTCGTTTCTTAATCAGTTCAAGAGTATAAAAATGAGTTTTATTACTTTGGAAAGCTGATATCGTGATCTTTTCCCAGGTGTGCACTAAATGGTCTTTAAAACAAATCTCACACTGCTCATAAAGGCTGAAACTGTCATTCAGCCAAAACAGAATTAGTGGATTTACGAAAACCCAAAAAACATGTGATAAAATGCAGGGCCCTGATAGCTTTTTATACTCTTTACATGACCCCCTCCTACTGTGTAGCGAGCCATTTGGGATGAAAAAATAGCTGTTGTCTGCTTACTTGGGATAGTTTGTGCAGTACTGAGTGTAGATCTCAAAATATTCACTCTGCAGATGGAAGAAAAAAAATAAAGTGAGAGAAACCTAGGACTGAATAAATCATCAAAGAATAGTGATGGGATTGAACCTTATACCTTATCCACGAAACAACATGCAATGGCCACTGGGTCACTGTCACACATTTCTAGAGACTGCAGTAGCTCGCTACAGAAGGGAAAAAGACAGCACAAGTTTCAACATGAAATGTTTTGGCGCTTTACAGAGATAAAATTTGATAAAATGGGATTTTACGTCAGTTGTTATAAAGTTGAGAAGCAAATTCATTCTGCCTGAAGGGACAGTAACAATATCTAACATTGCATGCAAATGCACACGAAAACATCAACAATTAAAATAAACAACTTCATTTATAATTAATTGACATGGGAATTACAGTAGGTCCTCGTTGTTGGTTTCATTCCCTCAGATCATGAAAATCGTCGAGTTATTGACGTGGTTTTAAAACCCTATGAATGATATTACATATGCTAAAATATGCTCGTTAAACACATTCTATAGCTTGTCTTACTCATTAATACAGTAATAATGCAGTAAAATGTAGTAATGATCAAGTAAAAACTTTTTAATTTTGTACCGTGAGAATATTTATTAGTAAATAAAGTGCTTATGCTCCTTACCAGAAGCTAGAGAAGATGCAGGGCGTGTGAGTGACATCATAGGGCTTAAATAATAATTAAAAACACACTAAAAAAAAAAAAACTATTTCGCAATTCAAGCAATCACATTGACGACTTGAGCATGAAGGAGTAAAAAAAAAAAAAAAAAGACGCATACAACATCTATAACCAATCAGCAGGAGGGAGAAACAAAAGCTCTCAGCTCCTGGCTAAATTTGAATCTCGTGCCAGTTACTTTCGGGTTTGTCGGCAATTATCCGGGGACGCAAGCGCTGAACCACGAATGGTCAAGGGCCTACTGTACTGCGTTTTCTGTGCTGACCGCGGCCACTTTCCCGGGGCTTAGTGGTTAATGTGATGAGATACTGATCCAAAAGGTCAGCGGTTCAATCCACACTGTCAGACCCATAAGACTCAGTTGTGTAAAACTGCTAATTGTAAGTCACTCTGGATAAGAGCACCTTATAAATGTTGTAAATAATGTAAGTGACGTTCGTCTTTAACATATTTCTTATGAGTCAGACCCCAGCGGACAGAAGACCGGACAGCGTTACACCTGTGAAGGACTTGAAGCAGATTCTTATTCATGTAAAGATAAACCTTGAATGTTTCACCTATAAACATTTTTGTATTAAATGTTGCACACAGTGTTGGTTGACTTCCTGATGGCCATTGCAAAAGCATTGAGTGCTTCATCTCCAATTGAATATAAACTTCAAATATGATATATAAATATGTTTCTTCAACATATAATCACTGAAGGTGAGGTAGAGATCTACTGAGCCTGAGGAGCATAACTGATTCAGTATATAGTACAAGGGAACATACAAAACAAAAATCTTATAATTTTATAATAAACTACAAATGAATACGAGAGAAACGGACTAAAATGAAGTGTTCATATATTGTAACAGAAACTGTTGGGTGAGTCATGTGCTTCAAAACGAGCTAATAAAGCCTTGTGTGGAGTGAAGATAACATCCAGCGGTTCCCCAACATACGACACAAACACAGAAGAAAGCCAACTCTAGCAAAGTGTTTACACACCAAGTCAAAGTTTTGTATCCACTTGAAACAAAAAGAAACGAAACCGAGATAAAAATAGAGATAACTGTGTCATTTTGATTCAAATATTATCCCCTCTATCCGGTCTATCTTGTGGAGCGTGCTCTGGGAGATCGTTGTACTGGACCCGTTGCTATGGCTATTCAGTCGGTCTAGTTTGGTGGCATCTTGTGGAATGTTGGAAAAAAGAGCTGTCCACCATGTGCAGGTTGTAACAGACAGCGGCCTTTAGCTGTTATTTTCTTCTGATGACAGCCTGTTGTTTTGATGTCAAGTAACTCTTTTTATATATTGTTTTTCATGATAATCTGCCTATTTATAGCGTGCTTGCAACACTGATGGTCAGTCATACTGAATATGCCCTCATACTAATGCTTGCTGTTTTAGAAGTGATTGTGCGGTGACTAGTGTACCAAGGAGAAATAACCAGGCCAAACCAAAAAATGTAAAAGCCAAAGAGGAACCTTTATTAGTCAAATTAGAAAAGGTTACAAATTACTGCATTTATCCAGAGGGATGATGGGCGTCACGTCCGTAGAAGACAAGGCCTCGAACACAAGGGGTGAGTCAGGCCAGCTTGGAGGCAGGGGAGAAGCCACAGGAGAAGCATAGTTGGGAATATAGTGAGGACTATAGTCAGAGTATTCCGAGTAGTCAGGCGACCGCAGAGGAATATAAGCAGAACCAGGAGGATACGGGGAGTCACGAGGACAATGGGGCGGTAAAGAGAGAGTCAGGGACTCATCAGTCTGGATAGACTGATCAGAAGTCTCTGGGAGAGACTGGATACTCTGTTCATGAGTGACAGAACGCGAAGGTTGAAATTGAGTAGCCGCCAGGAGGTGTAGAAAGTCCAGAAGGTCAGCAGAGAGGATGGATTGGTGAGGAGGAATGCGACGCCGAGTAACGCCTCCTCTCCTCATATACACGAGACAATAGGCGGGCTGGGCTGAAAGGGTAAAAGGCAGAAGGATGGGGCATAAGGTGCATGTCTTTTGCATAATCAACTGCTTAAAGCTTAGAGAATAAACATAGTAATGTGTAAAAGGCATAAGGCCCAGGTCATGCACCGCTGGGAGGTTACAAAATGCTGGTATACTAATTGCTTACAGACAAAACATATAATAACAATAAGACTTGAAATAAATGATAAGTACCTATATATGACAGGATGCGCTGACTATATTGAAAGTGAAAATATTGTAATATTATAAAGTAAAAAGAGTAAGGTACTGACACATGATGTTTAGATTGAGAAGTAATCTGTGCAACCAGAGTGTGGGTGTGAAGGTCAAGCAAACTCCAGCAAATAAATTAAACCAGGAAAAAGATGCTGGGGATCAAGCACCCATTTTATAAAAAACTCCAACTGAACTTGGCCAAAAATAAGGGGAAAAATGTGGAAAGAAAATTATGTCACTTAAGGGCAGATGACATCACAAAGAAAAAAATAAAGGGAAATTAGCAAATGGTATGCAAATTAAGAAGGGGTCAAGAGCCAAAAGTGAGAAAATAAGGGGAAATTTGGTCTGAGCTGGAAGATCTATAAACAGGGGAATTCAGAAGTTATAGCAGTTGTAGCTTGGATGATGATAGCGGGTAGCTAGCAGAGCTGTCTGACAGTTAGCCACTGACTGTGCACGGAATGATGGCTGTAATTGTCAACCTTCCAACCCGTCTGTGTGATATTTTGGAAGAATGGATTGTTTCTGCCTCTTCTCATCTGGTTGTGGCAAGCTTCTTTATTTTATTAAGGGTTGAATGACATTAGAGCTAATTGGAAAAGTACTAAGAGTAATACAAGGGTAACTAGGGGGATCTTCCCACCGGCATATGTCCAACTTGGGCAGGTGGGTCTGAATTATTTTCCGACAATCTCTCATCTCTGCTTTTTCCGGATGATATCGTCCGACTGGTTTCATCAACCCAGGACCTCCAGCTCTCGTTCGAGCGATTTGCAGCTGTCTACAAAGTGGCTGGGATGAGAATCTGAACCTCCATGTCCGAGGCCATGATTTTCAGTTGGAAAAGGGTAGAATGCCCCCTCCAGGTCTGGAATGAGATCTTGCTCCAAGTGGATGAGCTTAAATATCTCAAGGTCTTCTTCACAAGAAAGGGAAGGATGGAGCAGGAGATCGACAGGCAGATCTCTGCTGTAAAGCGGAGCCTGTACCGGTCTGTCGTGGTGAAGATGGAGCTGAGCCGAAAGGCAACACTCAGTTTACCAGTCGATCTACCTTCCAACCCTCACCTACAGTCACGAGCTTTGGGTAGTGACTAAAAGAACAAGATCACGGATACAAGCTGCTGCTACCAAGACCCGACCACAGATTAAGCAGACGAGGTTGAAGACAGTCCACTCTGAATAATAATTTCCAATCCTGAGATATTGGACCAATCAGATCACACCATTCCCATGGATTAAATATATAAGACACTATAAATTAAACTAAATTATTTGTGTGTGTGTCAAAGGAGAGATTTCCATAGGTTTTCATCTTTAAGGACTTTTGTGCATGATACAACAACCTGCTGAAAAGCAACTGTTTAAACACATGGGGCTGTAAACGCCACTTCATCTGCAAATGGAAGATTTAAGCCCACTGCC
>CM045732.1:36967974-36975474 GCA_024760905.1 Plotosus lineatus | reverse complement strand
GACAGAGTGATGAGTCTCAAGTTAGAAATTGAAGGCGTGATGGTCAGTGTTGTTAGTGCTTATGCCCCACAGGCAGGATGTAAGCTAGAAGAGAAGGAGAGATTCTGGAGGGACTTAGATGAAGTGATGCAGCATACCCCCAGAGGTGAAAGAGTGGTCATTGGGGCAGACTTCAATGGACATGTTGGTGCAGGCAACAGAGGGGACGAGGAAATGATGGGCAGGTTTGGTATCCAGGACAGGAACACAGAAGGACAGATGTTGATCGATTTTGCAAAAAGGATGGAAATGGCTGTGGTGAATACTTTCTTCAAGAAGAAACAGAAGCATAGGGTGACTTATGAAAGCGGAGGTAAGAGCACACAGGTAGACTACATCTTGTGTAGGCGATGTAATTTGAAGGAAGTCAGTGACTGCAAAGTCATAGTGGGTGAGAGTGTTGCCAAACAGCATAGGATGGTGGTGTGCAGGATGACACTGATGGTGAGAAAGGAGAAAAAGGCAAAGGCAGAGCAGAAGACAAAGTGGTGGAAGCTGAAAAAGGAAGAGTGTCACGTTTTCTTCAAGGAGGAGTTGAAACAGGCTTTAAGTGGTCAGGAAGTGCTTCCAGATGACTGGACAACCACAGCCAATGTGATCAGGGAGATCGGTAGGAGAGTACTTGGTGTGTCCTCTGGAAGGAAAGTAGATAAGGAAACTTGGTGGTGGAATGAGGAAGTGCAGGAGTGTGTACAAAAGAAGAGGTTAGCTAAGAAAAAGTGGGACACAGAGAGGACCAAAGAGAGTAAACAAGAGTACAGGGAGACACAGCGTAAGGCGAAGGTAGCGGTGTCAAAGGCCAAACAGAGGGCATATGATGACTTGTATGATAGGTTGGACAGTAAGGAGGGAGAAAATGATTTATACAGGGTAGCACAGCAGAGAAATAGAGATGGGAAAGACGTGCAGCAAGTTCGAGTGATAAAGGACAGAGAAGGAAATGTATTGACTGATGACAGAAGTGTGCTGGGAAGATGGAAAGAGTACTTTGAAGAGCTGATGAATGAGGAAAATGAGAGAGAAAAAAGAGTAGAAGGGGTGACTGTTGAGGAGCAGGAAGTAGCAAAGATTAGTAAGGGAGAAGTGAGGAGGGCATTGAAGAGGATGAAGAGTGGAAAGGCAGTTGGCCCTGATGACATACCAGTTGAGGTATGGAAGTGTCTAGGGGAGGTAGCAGTAGATTTTCTGACAAGAATATTCAACAAGGTCTTAGAAAGTGAGCAGATGCCAGAGGAATGGAGGAGAAGTGTGCTTGTGCCCATTTTTAAGAACAAGGGAGACGTGCAGAGTTGTGGCAACTACAGAGGGATAAAGTTGATGAGTCATACGATGAAGTTATGGGAAAGAATAATGGAAGCTAGACTAAGGGCAGAGGTCAGCATTTGTGAACAACAGTTTGGTTTCATGCCAAGAAAGAGCACCACAGATGCAGTGTTTGCTTTGAGGATGTTAATAGAGAAGTACAGAGAGGGTCAGAAGGAGCTGCATTGTGCCTTTGTGGATCTGGAGAAAGCATATGACAGGGTGCCAAGAGAAGAACTGTGGTATTGTATGAGGAAGTCTGGAGTGACAGAGAAGTATGTTACAGTGGTGCAGGACATGTATGAGAGATGTAAGACAGTGGTGAGGTGTGCTGTCGGTGTGACAGAAGAGTTCAAGGTGGAGGTGGGACTGCATCAAGGGTCAGCTCTCAGCCCCTTCTTGTTTGCTATGGTGATGGACAGGCTAACAGACGAGGTTAGACAAGAATCTCCATGGACTATGATGTTTGCAGATGACATCGTGATCTGTAGTGAGAGCAGAGACCGAGTGGAGGAAAATCTAGAGAGGTGGAGATATGCCCTGGAAAGGAGGGGATTGAAGGTTAGTCTTAGTAAGACAGAATACATGTGTGTGAACGACAAGGACCCAAGAGGAACTTTGAGGTTACAGGGGGCAGAGATAAAGAAGGTGGAGGATTTTAAATACTCAGGCTCAACAATCCATAGCAATGGAGAGTGTGGAAAAGAGGTGAAGAAGCACATGCAGGCAGGTTGGAATGGATGGAGAAAAGTATCTGGTGTGATGTGTGATAGGAGAGTATCGTCAAGAATGAAGGGAAAAGTGGACAAGACGGTGATGAGCCCAGCAATGTTGTTTGGTTGAGAGACAGTGGCCCTGGGGAAAAGACAGGAGTCAGAGTTGGAGGTAGCAGAGATGAAAATGTTGAGGTTCTCTTTGGGATTAGGGTCAAGTTCAAATCCGGTTTAATGCCACAGCCGTCCATGGCCGAGAGTCCATGTGAGCTGATTGGCTAAGCTCTCACAAGAGAGAGGGATAGCATACGCTTACTTCACTGTCACTCGCAGTCAATAATACGTGTCTGGGAACTCCTTCGTACAAGGGGGTGGACAGCGCTTTTCCTCTGATTGTGTTAGAACCACCACCAAATGCACATGACAAGCAATTTGAAAAGAGGTGGGAGGCTAGCATTGTATGTCACAAAGGGTGTGGCAGTGCAATAGGGAAGGAAATACCGTGGTGGCTGTATGATAGGGAAGGAAATACCTGATGGGTGGGACTAGGAATAAATTGAGGAGAACATGTGGAAAGGCAAACAAAAACCTCCTCCCACCCCCTCCTAAAAAACAAAAAACTTTATTTTAGGGTTGTTTTGAAAATGATAAGATCTGGTGACAGAAGGTGGTGTTTGACTCAGAATGGCATGCAGAGCAGGTAATTTTTTTTTACAAATTCTTGTTAAAATCATAAATTATCATCAGTACAATGAATCAATGAGTTCATGATTGTATTAAGTATGAAGAACTGACTCTGTCTGGTTACCTCCTCACGCCTTTTCTGAGAGATTGTCCTGGCCAAGTTCACCTCTGGATTGCTCAATATTGATATGAATATAAATCTACATCTGGGTTTCTATAAACCTGGTTTGTGAATGTATTGTATAAATATTTCTCCTGAATAAAAACTAAAAAACTAAACTAACAATAAAAATCAACTACATTTATTTTTCAAAAAAACAAAACAAAACAAAACCAAACCGAAATGGAGTTACCATGTGTAAACAATGCCATGGCATCTTGTAATGCCACATAAGCAGCTGGGACTAAAAGACACGATATCAATGATGCGAGAAAACCCCTTTACTCACCTCGACAATACTGCATAAATCCCTTACATACATTCTTTCGGTCTCAATAATCTCCATCACCACCCGGTCCACATACGTAAGCTGAGAATTAGTTGCCATCACTACAGTTGCAACAGGTGACGGTTCATCCAGGCTTGGCCGTAGCGTAATGGCGCCAGCAGTGTACGTGGTGGTGTCTAACGGGCCTGCAGCAGGATCGTCACTTGGTCTCTTGCTCGTGGATGGATGTTCATTAGGTACCTCAGGTCGACTGAGCTCTAGGTTGATGTCGGTCTCCGAGAATAGGTTTGGCAGGGACTGGGGACAGTCAAATACCCTGAACAGGCTGCTGTGGCCCTCTCGGGAGGAGCCTGATGAGACAGTGGATACAGTGCTCAATGGCCGCTCATGATCAGAGTGTTCGACTGACAGCGAGCAGCAGTCAGCCAAGCCAGCGTCATGGCTGCCCAAGGAGGAGTCCGTGGACAAGCGTGAAGATTCTGTTGTGGAGAAAAAAGAAAAGAGAAAATGTGAACATGGTTTACCTATTACTGTTCCATTTTTTGTATTGGAACCTCCTGGATGTGTGTGCAACATTTAGCATAGAGTGGAATATACTCTGAGAAGTCTACTGGAGGAAAAAATAAAGAACATCTCCTTTTAACAAAACCTCGGCTTGCTACAAGGCAAGAGAATTTACCCAGAACAGATATAAATAACAATCTAATGTCTTCAATGGTTTTTATTCCTATATTTTTTATTTCATAAAACAAACAGTGCAAACCCACTTAATCCTACTTGGCTTATAGGGAGGCTGGAGCTTATGCCAATGCCCTGCCAATGCCAGGAAAGTGGGGTACTCACAGAACAGTCCCATTCAAACCACTGCAAGGCAGCACACAATTATTCTTACTTGCATTCGTACCTCGGGGCGATTGAAAAGCTCTAATTAGTGTAATGTGTGTACAAGTAGGCCCCTGTTATTCACGGGGGTTCAGTTCTGGACCCTCCCGTGAATCAAGATCATCCGCGAGTTCTGTACCTGAAAGTAAAACCCTACGTATTATATTCCATGCATAAATGATCAACCGGAAGTAAAACCCGACGTATTTACATATACATTACATGCATTTTCAAGATATATATATATATATATATATATATATATATATATATATATATATATATATATATATATATATATATATATAAAAATACAGTCAGCCCCCTACTTACGAAACCCCCTGGGTACGAAAATTCCGGGTTATGAAAAACATTTTCCTAAGTTTTCGTCCCCGGGATACGAAAACAACCTCCTCTTACGAAATGCACCATTCAAAATTGAAACGCACCAATCAAAATTTCTCACGATATGCGAGTTGCTCTCTTAGGATCGGTGAGGTTACAGGGGGCAGAGATAAGGAAGGTGGAGGATTTTAAATACTTAGGCTCAGCAATCCAGAGCAATGGAGAGTGTGGAAAAGAGGTGAAGAAGCGCATGCAGGCAGTTTGGAATGGATGGAGAAAAGTGTCCGGTGTGATAGGAGAGTATCGGCAAGAATGAAGGGAAAAGTGTACAAGACGGTGATGAGGCCAGCGATGCTGTATGGTTTAGAGACAGTGGCCCTGGGGAAAAGACAGGAGTCAGAGTTGGAGGTAGCAGAGATGAAAATGTTGAGGTTCTCTTTGGGAGCAGCGAGGATGGCTAGGATCAAAAACGAGTACATCAGAGGGACAGCACATGTTAGATGTTTTGGAGACAAAGTCAGAGAGGCTAGATTGAGATGGTTTGGACATGTCCAGAGGAGGGATAGTGAGTATATTGGTCGTAGGATGCTGAGGTTGGAACTACCAGGCAGAAGGCCCAGAGGAAGACTAAAGAGAAGATTTATGGATGTGGTGAAGGCGGACATGAAGGTCGTTGGAGTAAGAGTAGAAGATGCAGAGGATAGGGAGAGATGGAGGCAGATCATTTGCTGTGGCGACCCCTGAAGGGAACAGCCGAAAGAAAAAGAATATATATATATATATACACACACACACACACACACACACACACTCTAGCATATACACACATACATACATACATACTGCTCCTTCTCGAAAAATTTGCATATTGTGATAAAGTTCATTATTTTCTCTAATGTACTGATAAACATTAGACTTTCGTATATTTTAGATTCATTACACACAACTGAAGTAGCTCAAGCCTTTTATTGTTTTAATATTGATAATTTTGGCAAAAAAGTCAAGAAAAAACAAAAGTCCCCATCTCAAAAAATTAGCAGATTTCATCCGATCAATAATAAAAAAAAAAGTGTTTTTAATACAAAAAAGTCAACCTTCAAATAATTATGTTCAGTTATGCACTCAATACTTGGTTGGGTATCCTTTTGCAGAAATGACTGCTTCAATGCGGCGTGGCATGGAGGCAATCAGCCTGTGGCACTGCTGAGGTGTTATGGAGTCCCAGGATGCTTCGATAGCGGCCTTAAGCTCATCCACAGTGTTGGGTTTGGTGTCTCTCAACTTTCTCTTCACAATATCCCACGGATTCTCCATGGAGTTCAGGTCAGGAGAGTTGGCAGGCCAATTGAGCACAGTAATACCATGGTGGGTAAACCATTTACCTGCCCTTGATAAAACACAGTGGACCAACAGCAGCAACTGGCATGGCACCCCAGACCATCACTGACTGTGGGTACTCGACACTGGACTTCAGGCATGTTGGCATTTCCTTCTCCCCAGTCTTCCTCCAGACTCTGGCACCTTGATTTCCAAATGACATTGCAAAATTTGCTTTCATCTGAAAAAAGTACTTTGGACCACTGAGCAACAGTCCAGTGCTGCTTCTCTGGTAGCCCAGGTCAGGCTCCTCTGCCGCTGTTTCTGGTTCAAAAGTGGCTTGACCTGGGGAATGCAGCACCTGTAGCCCAGTCCACTGCTTCCACAGGTCCCCCAAGGTCTGGAATCGGCCCTTCTCCGCAATCTTCCTCAGGGTCCGGTCACCTCTTCTGGTTGTGCAGCGTTTTCTGCCACACTTTTTCCTTCCCACGGACGTGACACTGAGGTGTCTTGATACAGCACGCTGGGAACAGCCTATTCGCTCATTTCTTTCTGTGTCTTCCCCTCTTGCTTGAGGATGTCAATGATGGCCTTCTGGACAGCAGTCAGGTCGGCAGTCTTACCCATGATTGTGGTTTGGAGTAATGAACCAGGCTGGGAGTTTTTAAAAGCCTCAGGAATCTTTTGCAGGTGTTTAGAGTTAATTGGTTGATTCAGATGATTAGGTTAATAGCTTGTTTAGAGTACCTTTTCATGATATGCTAATTTTTTGAGATAGGAATTTTGGGTTTTCATGAGCTGTATGCCACAATCTTCTACTTCTTCTTTTACTTTCGGCTGCTCCCTTCAGGGGTCGCCACAGCAAATCATCCGCCTCCACCTCACCCTGTCCTCTGCATCTTCTCTGACTCCAACGACCTTCAACATTGCATCTGTGGTGCTCTTTCTTGGCATGAAACCAAACTGTTGTTCACAAATGCTGACCTCTGCCCTTAGTCTAGCTTCCACTATTCTTTCCCATAACTTCATCGTATGGCTCATCAACTTTATCCCTCTGTAGTTGCTGCAACTCTGCACATCTCCCTTGTTCTTAAAAATGGGCACCAGCACACTTCTCCTCCACTCCTCCGGCATCTGCTCACTCTCTAGTACCTTGTTGAATGTTCTTGTCAGAAAATCTACTGCTACCTCTCCCAGACACTTCCATACCTCCACAGGTATATCATCAGGACCAACTGCCTTTCCATTCTTCATCCTCTTCAATGCCATTCTCACTTCACCCTTACTGATCTTTGCTACATCCTGCTCCTCAATGGTCACCTCTTCTACTCTTTTTTCTCTCTCATTTTCCTCATTCATCAGCTCTTCAAAGTTCTCTTTCCGTCTTCCCAGCACACTTCTGTGATCAGTCAATACATTTCCCTCTCTGTCCTTCCCATCTCTATTTCTCTGCTGTGCCAACCTGTATAGATCATTTTCTCCCTTTTTACTATCCAACCTATCATACAAGTCATCATATGCCCTCTGTTTGGCCTTAGCCACTGCTACTTTCGCCTTACGCTGTGTCTCCCTGTACTCCTGTTTACTCTCTTCGGTCCTCTCGATGCACGATGGACACTCCTGCACTTTCTCATTCCACCACCAAGTCTCCTTATCTACTTTCCTTCCGGAGGACACACCAAGTACTCTCCGACCTGTGTCCCTGATCACATTTGCTGTGGTTGTCCAGTCATTTGGAAGCACTTCCTGGCCACCCAAAGCCTGTTTCA
>CM045732.1:36940474-36962974 GCA_024760905.1 Plotosus lineatus | reverse complement strand
TCCTTTTGGTTTCATCAAGTCGGGACCTCCAGCTTTCATTGGCTTGATTCACAGTTGAGTGCGAAGCAGCCGGGATGAGGATCAGTACCTCCAAGTCTGAGGCCATGGTTCTCAATCGGACAAGGGTGAAATGCACACTCCGGGTTGGGAATGAAGTCCTGCCCCAAGTGGAGGAGTTTAAATATCTTGGGGTCTTGTTCACGAGTGAGGGAAGGCTGGAGCGAGAGATCGACAGACGGATAGCTGCAGCGTCTGCTGTTAAGCGGAGCCTGTACCGGTTCGTCGTGGTGAAGGTTTACCACAATTTACCAGTTGATCTACGTTCCAACCTTCCCCTATGGTTACGAGCTTTGGGTAGTGACCGAAAGTATAAGATCACGGATACAAGCAGCTGAAATGAGCTTCCTTTGCCGAGTTTCTCCCTTAGTGATCCATGGAGAGCTCGGAGTGGATCTGCTGCTCCTCCGCATTGAGAGGGGCCAGTTGAGGTGGCTCGAGCATCTGGACAGAATGCCTCCCGGGTGTGGTGTTTCGGGCATGTCCAACTGGGAAGAGACTCTGGGGTCGACCTAGAACATGCTGGAGAGACTATGTCTCTCGGCTTGTCTGGGACCGCCTCGGTGTCCCCCCGGGAGAGTTGGAGGAAGTGGCTGGGGAGAGGGATGTCTGGACCTCTTTGCTTAGGTTGCTACCCCCACGACCCAACCCTGGACTTAGCAGATGATTCTGATGACATATCATACAAAATTGGTGTACTTTTATCATTTTTAAAGGGTTCATGGGGTAGTCTTGGGAGCCTTGGAATGAATCAGGCGTTTTATATGTAAAATGCGCCCCTTACTTATGAAACTCCCGTGTTATGAAAAAGGCACTGGAATGGATTAATTTCGTAAGTAGGGGGCTGACTCATATATATATATATATATATATATATATATATATATATATATATACACACACACACACACACACACACTGGGGCCAATAAGCATTGGGCAATGTAAAAATGTGCAAGTTCACCCATTTAAAAAGATAAGAGAGGTTTGTAATTTTCATCATTAGGTACACATCAAGCTTGAGAGACAGAATGTAAAAAAAAAAAAAATCCAGGAAATCACATTGTATGATTTTTAAACAATTTATTTGTGAAAATGAGAGGCCAATAAGTATTGGGCAGCTAGAAAGCAAATATTATTTACGTCCCCACTCGTTAACAGTATGAATGACACCTGTTTGAACTGATTAGATGCCTAAGAGACACCTGCACACACCTTCAAACTGTCAGACTGCAGTCTTCACCATGACCAAAACCAGAGAGCTTCCCAAAGACACCAGAGATAAAATTGCACAACTGCACAAAGCTGGAGTCAAACTGCAATTGGTAAACAACTTTGTGAGAAAAGATCAACAGGTGGAAACATTATTAGAAAATGGAAGAAGTATAACATCACTGACAACCTCCCGAGGAGTGGCGCTCCATGCAAGATCTCACCTTGTGGGATTCAAAGGATACTGAGAACAGTGAGTAATCAGCCCAGAACTACACGGCAGGAACGAGTCAATGATTTGAATACAGCAGGAACCACCGTCACAAAGATGACCATAACAAACACACTATGTCGTCATGAGATGAAATCCTGCATTGCCCGAAAGGTTCCCCTACTCAACAAAAAACATGTAAAGGCCCGTCTGAAATATGCTAAAGACCATCTGGATGATCCAGATGAGGATTGGGAGAATGTGATGTGGTCAGATAAGACCAAGATTGAACTTTTTGGTTTAAACAGCACTCGCAGTGTTTGGAGGAAGAAGAATGCCGAGTTGCATCCCAAGAAGACCATACCTACTGTGAAGCATGGGGGTGGACACATCATGCTTTGGGGATGCTTTTCTGCAAAAGGGACAGGAAGACTGCACCATATCAATGGCAACATGAATGGGGCTATGTATTGTGACATTTTGGGTAAAAACCTTCCCTCGGTCAGAGCATTCAAGATGAAACATGGCTGGGTCTTCCAGCATGATAACAATCCAAAGCACACAGCCAAGAAAACCAAGGAGTAGCTCTGTAAAAAGCATATCAAGGTTCTGGAGTGGCCTTGCCAGTCTCCAGACCTCAACCCAATCGCAAACCTGTGGAGGGAGTTAAAACTTCGAGTTGCCAAGCGACAGCCCTCAAACATAAAAGCTCTAGAGAAGATCTGTGCAGAGGAGTGGGCCAAAATACCAACTAAAGTGTGTGTGGACCTGGTCAAGAACTACAGGAACCGTTTGACCTTGGTCACTGCCAGCCAAGGTTACATTACAAAGTATTAAAAGTAACTTTTGCTGGCTGCCCAATACTTACTGGCCTCCCATTTTCACAAATTGTTTAAAAATCATACAATGTAAAAAAATAAAATACAATAAAAAAATCCTGGATTTTTTTTTTTTACATTCTGTCTCTCAAGCTTGATGTGTACCTTTGATGAAAATTACAAACCTCTCATCTTTTAAATGGGTGAACTTGCACATTTTTATGTTGCCCAATACTTATTGGCCCCACTGTGTGTGTGTGTGTGTGTATATATATATATATATATATATATATATATATAAATATATATATATATATAAAAACATAAAAGTGTGATGTAATGACGTACTGAACCTTCAGCCCGACCCAGAATGCAGGAGGCAGTGCGAGATGGCACAGAGTGGATTCATTATTCAAGGGGGAAGCACTTAAGCAGAGTGCTTTAACTACAGTACTGATGACTGAGAAAACACAAGCATCATTAAACACTGGAACCAGGAGCCAGAGAGAACACAGGGAAGTAGGGACGTGATGTGAGACAATCTTGTGGCACAGACGCGAGTGTGTGGTTTGTGTTTGTAGGAAGTAGATGAGAAGAGTGAATTAAGGTGTGAAGTGCATTCAGCTCGAGCAGCTCAGCCATGCCCCTCAGCCGGAGCAGGGAGAAACAGAGTTAGAGAACACAGGGAAGCAGGGATGTGATGCGAGTTAATCCTCTGACACAGAGGTGAGCCTGCTTGTGTTTATTGGGAGTAGATGAAAAAAGTGAATTCAGGTGTGAACTACTGCAATCAGCCCGAGCAGCTCAGCCACACCCCTCAGCCAGAGTGGGGAGAGTTAGAGAACACAGCCGCCAAAATCAAAGTCCCCCAAAAACACAGACCACAACAAAAAGAACATAAAAGAATGTGAAGTGTTATAACTTGGATAAACAAAACAAAAGGATAAATATGCTGCACCACAGTACATTAGATCACAATCACAAAGATTCTAAACATTAACTTGGGTACTGTACTGGAATAATAATTGAAAAATACTTTAATACTACAGTGCTTTACAACAGTTCAGAGGATTATTCGTCTTCAGGCACTTCAGAGGAAACTGTCGTTTCTTCAGGAGAAAATCTTATTTCTTCAGAAGAGATATCCAACATCATTACCTTTTTCTGGTGCTTGGCCGGCGTTTGAGTGGCATCATAGAGCTTAACTGGTAATTTTAATCAGTTAATGTTTTAACATAGTTTAAAAAAAGGCTCATTGGCAACTTGAGGAAAACAATGATGAAAAAAGAGGCGTATACATCATCTCAACCAATCAGCAGGAGAGAGAACAACCATTGGCTGAATTTGAATCACGTGACAGTTACTCAGTAATCTGCGAATATGCGGGGCCAGCATCGCTCTCAGGGTCAATGATGCACACATCGCAGCAAGATGGTGATCCTCGAAGGGGCCTCAGCATCCTTCTACCAATAAATTCACTATCCCTCCTCTATACATGTCCAAACCATCTCAATCTAGCCTCTCTGGCTTTGTCTTCAAAACCTCTTCCATGTGCTGTCCCCTCTGATGTACTAATTCCTGATCCTATCCATCCTTGTTACTCCCAACGATTACCTCAAGATTTTCATCTCTGCTACCTCCAGCTCTGCCTCCTGTCTTTTCCTCAGTGCCACTGTTTCTAAAATATACAACATCGCTGGCCTCTTGTACACTTACTTTCATTCTTGCTGATATCTTCCTATCACACCAGATACTTTTCTCCAGCCATTCCAACCTGCCTGCATATGCTTCTTCACCTCTTTTCCACACTCTCCTTTGCTCTGGATTGTTGAGTCTAAGTACTTAAAATCCTCCATCTTCTTTATCTCTGATCCCTGTAACCTCACCGTTCCTCTCGAGTCCTTGTCGTTCACACACATGTATTCTGTCTCACTGAGGCTAACCTTCATTCCCCTCCTTTCCAGGGCATACCTCCACCTCTCTAGACTTTCCTGCACTTGTTCTCTGCTCTCACTACAGATCACAATGTCATCCGCTAACGTCATAGTCCATGGGAAATCTTGTCTAACCTCGTCTGTCAGCCTGTCCATCACCATAGCAAACAAGAAGGGGCTGAGAGCTGACCCTTGATGCAGTCCCACCTCCACCTTGAACTCTTCTGTCACACCGATAGCACACATCACCACTGTCTTACAGCTCTCATACATGTCCTGCACCACTCTAACATACTTCTCTGCCACTCCAGACTTCATCATGCAATACCACAGTTCTTCTCTTGGCACCCTGTCATATGCTTTCGCAGAAGTCAAACACATTAACTGCTTTATTTCTTTCTGTTCACCCTTCATAAAGAGTTCAGCACACCTGATGCAGGGATGGGGCCTGCAAGAGCTACGCAACGTTTACAGGCTAATACTTGCTGCAGGTTTGTATTGCCCACTGTGGACACCAGCAATTACATTCCATAACAAGACCATGACTGCTGTTGCTTCTTACTCAGCATAAAGATCACAAAGCTTTATTATGCAGTGTCTTCACAATTACACAAATCTTAAAACGTTCAAGAACAGTTTGGGACACTAAGGAATAACTTCCTATACAGGGAGGTAATTAGCACTTACTCTATGTGAGCCACTCCACCGAAAGTAGGCTCTTGGGTCCAAAAATAAAAAATGAGAGAGTTTTACACAGTCAGATAGAGGAGGCCCAAAGCTGCAAAATGCAGCAAAAAGTTTGTTAATACCTTAAAAACTGACCAAGCTATGCCATTTCTTGCACGAGCATTCAACTAAAAATTTTAAGACGTTTTAGAGAAAAATTAGCACAAAGATTGACTTTCTTCCAAGATCATTACTCCTTAGCAACCAAACATTTTTATGGACTTCAGCCATCTAAACTTTTAGAAAACATGTCTAGGAAAAGCTTTAGGCAGAGATGATAAGAGAAATCATTCTCATTTTAATCTGACAGGCCCTTTTTTAACCCATCAGTCACCGTGGTAAGCCCCAAAAATTAACAAAAAAAAAAAAAAAAAGACATTTTTTTTTCATGTATGTTTATCCCAATAAGATCAGCATGTATATTTTTGACCATTATATAAAAGGTTCAAATGCCTTCAAATGATACTGATTGGAGAGAAAAAAAAACACTGTCAGGTTCAAACAATCACATTGAAATTAAGAAAACTATAAGATAACATAACAGAACCATATAACAAAACTCTCTGATCTCTTTATACAAGTTAGTTTCATCAACTCTGCCCTCAGCATTATCATCTTAATCTAAATCCTGCTCAGCAGATAAAATCACATCTTCATAAACACCAGTCATCACACTTTTATTAACAGATGCCTCTTCTTCATCAACATCAAAATTAAAATCTTCAACACAGCTGGCATAGTCATCAGTTTTATCTACATATAAAAAGGTATGTAACATTTCAGTATTTTTCAGGTCTTGACCAATTTTCGTACAAAACAATCCACGATCCAGCATGTCCAGTCCAGACAAGATTACACACAAATCAAATTATCAAAAGTATTCCATAATAAAATTTTGCATTCAGAGTAAAATACCAATACTCAAACAATACTCATTAAGTTTGTAAAGTATATAATACTGAGCATATGTGATTTTCTTTGACTGAATTGCAATGGAATCATATCTTTTTCTTAATATTCCAGCAGACCTGACGTATCTCATACACACACACACACACACACACACACACTATAAGCAGTGGGTGACTGCTCATTTGTGCATCTATCGCACCATTTGCACTCATCTGCCCCACTCACTTCATTTCTTCCATTCAAATTGCACTAGTTCATCTGGATGCTGCTCATTTAATCGTTTGCAATCGTGTGTGTGTGTGTGTGTGAGAGAGAAATCTTCAAAGCCGAATTCTCGCGTCAAATTTAACATCTATACAAATACTCCTGGACATCACAGATGACATTTCACTCTCTTTTTCCAGAAATTATGTGTATTTACAATCTTATAAATAAACTTACTTACTGTTATTGAAGAGAAAGTCGAAGATAAAGTTCCGCATGCGGTATACTAGAGTCAGGAAGTAAACCAGAAGTTAACGTGTGACGGGCACTGCACACGTGCAAGCCCGAGCTGACCAATCAGTGTGCTCGTTTCAGATCTTCCTTAGCAACTAGCCTGCATTGTTTACGTGCATATCATCTTCATAACCTTTATGTTATTTACTGAAACGGCATTTTAATATTAAAACAGTATCCAAAATGGAGAGACGACTTCACGGCCGTTCTTCGGGTGTATGGATTATAGTGTGTCTTGTACCGAACTCGGTAAATAATTGCAATGAAAACCAGTAAGTTTGCTACTGTTTTTATCCAGTTTTATGAGGGCACTCATCAGAAAAATGCAAATAAAAGACATTTTAGTGAGTTTTAGTCGATTTCATGAGTAAGTGATATTTGAATACTTCTTTTAATAGTTTATGCAAAAATCCGAATTTCGATAAAAAAAAAAAAAAAAAAAGACCATTCTTACTTTTTTGGCTATTTTCTCGAAAGTAGTCTGTGCGACAAGCGCCCACATTCGGTGGAGCGCCTCACATAGTCAGTGGTAATGAGCATGAACTGGCATAACACTGCACATACACATTATACACACATACATATACACACACAGTGGTACCTCACCTTACCATAGTCTCAGCAAACAAAAAATCCAGGTTACGAAAAACATTTTCCAAAATTTTTTTGTCTCTGTATACGAAACAAGTTTTCCTTACGAAACACGCCATTCAAACATTGCACGAGCTGCTCTCCCATCAATGACGTTCAAACATCCCGCCCCGCTGGCCTCCCATTGCTAGGAGGGATGACGCGGCTCCCTCTTATTGGCTATCTCCCAACATCCTACTCCACTGCCTCCCATTGGCTAGGAGGGATGACACAGCTCCCTCCCATTGGCTATTATGGAGCTGCATCTCCCATAATGCTTTTCGTGTAAATGACAATTACTGTTGTTTCATGCTTTATTTCTTGACTCAGGCTTTTAACCTTCCATAAACATTTGTAAGATTATAACTCTGCTAAGAAGACATGGTCAACACACGCGCGCGCACACACACACGCGCGTATTTGTGTTTTCCGATGCGAGTGAGAAGAAGAAACAGGATCGAGCGATATCGCAAAGGAATTTGGCCAAACCCGCCGACCATTGGTACGATATTGAAGCAGAAAGCTTAAAAGGTATGCTTTTATTTAGAGGGTAGTATTGGGGGCCTTAAACTCGACTTTACGGCACAGCTGGACTGGCCAGGGACCTGAAGCGTGAAGCCATCAAGGCGGTGTGAAGAGATCAGGAGGCTGCGGTCCGCGATCTCTGTGAGACGGTCGAGGGCCACCTGAATTCGAGTGACTCTCACCCGGCTTACAGGGCGTTGCGGAGCCTCCGTTCCTCTCGGTCCAAATCGCGATGCCAGACAGTGAAAGCTGCAGACGGCAGTGTCCTTACCAAGGGATCTGAAGTGAGGACTCGTTGGGCCGAGTACTTTGAGGAGTTGGATCGTTCTGACCCTCCCGCCCGGAGCCTGGCCGTCGAGGATGCTGAAACTCTTGTTGCCGACCCTCCCTCAGACTGCGATCCACCAACTCTTGAGGAAACTCTGAGGGCGGTGTGGCGCTTGGCGGATGGCTAATCTGCGGGAGTTTGTGGTATCCACGTGGAAATGCTTAAGGCGGGAGGTGAGGCTGTCCTCAGGTGGCTGTTCGTTCTCATGTGCTCCGTGTGGAGCACTGGTGTCATCCCAACTGACTCGAAATGGTGCATCGTTGTCCCGATCTGGAAGGGGAAAGGTGATACCCGAGAATGCAACAGCTCCTAGAGAGGGTTACTCTCCACTCAGTTCCAGGCAAGGTCTTCGCACGGATTCTACTGGACAGGATCCGACAGCAGCTTCTAGCGCACCAGCACCTCTACCGTTGACCACATTCTGGTGCTCCGCATCCTGTCTGAGCGCTTGCAAGAGTTTGATACGGGGCTCCTTTCCGCCTATATAGACTTTCGTAAGGCGTTCAACTCGGTGGCTAGGGAGGCTCTCTGGGGCATATTTCGTTTATGTGGGATCCTGTCGGCTCTGGTCCGGCCGATATTATCGCTGTATTCTGGGGCAGTGAGTGCTGAGAGGTGTGCGAGCTCCACCTCGGACTTCTTTTCGGTGGAGACTGGAGTGAGGCAGGGGTGTGTTCTGGCCCCCACTCTCTTCAGTACTGCAATGGACTGGATCATGGCGACGGTATCGGGTGGATCGGCCTGCGGCGTGTCGTTCGATGAGGTTCGGATTACTGATCTGGACTTTGCCGATAACGCAGTGATCTTCACGGAGACGGTGGATGTCCTGACGGAGACTCTCTGTTCGCTGGGTGAGGAGGCAGAACCACTTGGTTTGTGAGTCTCCTGGATCAAAACCAAGATCCAGGCTTTCGGCGACCTCTTGGATGCTGCTGTTGACTTGATCGCTGTGGGTCGTGAAAGAGTAGAGATGATGGAGTCTTTCACTTACCTTGGCAGCGTGGTTCATCGTTCCACTGATTGCAGGGCCGAGATCAATCGTCGACTTGGCCTAGGCTACGGGGCAATGAACTTGCTGGACAGGACCGTGTGGCGGTTGAGGTATCTGAGCAGGCGGACGAAAGCCCGAGTCTTTTGTTCCCTTGTGCTCCCTGTCTTATGAGCTAGACATGGACGCTCACAGTTGAGCTTGGACGATGACTGGACTCCTTTGTTACGACTTCCCTTCACTACATCTTTGGATACCGCTGGCCGGACTTTGTTACCGTACTTTGAAGGTGCTTGGGGATGCGGGAGTAACCTGCTTGATCCACAACCATCAGCTGTGCTACTACGGGCACTTGGCGCATTTCCCGCCTTTGGACCCAGCACACCGGATCCTGTCCGTTCGGGATCCTAGGGGCTGGAGCCGATTGCGGGGACGGCCGCATGCAACGTGATTGTCGCAGCTGAGAGCTGCCCTGCCGGGGGGGGGGATTATGGGCCCTGCTCAATCACCAGGAGACGGCTGGATGAGTGGAGGCGGCTGGTGGACGCAGCGAAGTGCCATCCCGGCGCATGCCCTCATACCTGACCTCACTGGGGGCCTTGGAACGAATCACATGTTTTACATGTAAAATGCGGTTCAATTTCAATAAAAATCCAGGTTAAGAAAAAGGCTCTGGAACGGATTAATTTCGTAAGGAGGGGTACCACTGTGTGTATATATAAGCATTTATAGTGTTAAATATGTATTTATTGATATTATATACGCATACGTTAGTCGGGGGGTTGATCCTTCTTTGCAGAATTCGGCGGCTGCGAGGAGATCTCGGTCCCAATTAACCGCGGAAAGTGAGGGATCCCTGTTTGTATGTATGTATATATTACAGTCGGCCCCCTACTTACGAAACCCTGGGGTACGAAATCCCTGGGTTACGAAAAACATTTGTCCAAAGTTTTCGTCCCCGGTTTACAAAAACAACCCCCTCTTATAAAAAGAAATTCAAACCAGAAGGAGACCTTAAATCGGAAATACAGTGAGGACCTCTGTTCTTTCAAACAGGTACTGTAATTCCGCTTTAAATAAAACATCCCGTCCATGTGTGTGTGTGATAGAGAACAAGAGAGAGAGAGAGAGAGAGAAAGAGAGAGAAGGAAGCTTCAATCTTTAGATTTTAGTTTAGTTTTTTTAAGTTGTTTAATTCAGTAAATGTTTAATAAATGTGGGCGCATTTGAGCTCATCTGGAATTCCGATCCCTCAAGGAATCAAGTTAAAGTCGAGTTTGGACCTCCGATCTGTCAAGCAGGGAATGCGCTTTGAATTCCACGTCTTGTGGGCGTGGCCTGCAGCGCTACAATAAAACGTGTATACAAAAGAGAGAGAGAGGTGTATGTTAATAAAAAATGTTTAATAATGGTTTAATTAATAAATGTTAATAAAATGGTTTAATATGTTAATAAAATGTTTAAATGGTTTCATTCATGTAAGTAGTTTGGTTAAAAGTAAATGAAAATGATGAAAGCTGAAAATAAACAGAAAACAACATTAAAATTTTAATAAAAAGACCCCTTACTTTTCCCTCCGGTTGCTTTTCCTTTAAATATTTTCCAGGAAGTAAAATCGAGCCAATCAACAGGAATGTAAACTTTAGCACATGGCACGTTGACCCAATCAACACAAACAAACAAAAGCACATGTCCAGGACCATGCTTAAATGTATGAAGATAGTGAGCAGGAGAATCAGGTGAAAAATCTTCATCACTTTCTGATAGGTCCATATCTGGCTCATCGCTCCATTCATTCAGTGCAGCCGATAGTTTTGCTGTAACAATTTCTAATGGTTTATCAGTTGTTGGACGTTTACCAGGAGAACACAGCAAAATATTTTCCTGTTTTTTAAAGCACGGCGGAACAGTCAAATTTGTTGCTACTGATGACCATTCTAGGCATTCCCCAGTGGCAGGGGGTCTTGAAATACTATGTAAAGTCACTTTTACAGGCGGTGAACGCCTCATTTTATGTTTATAAAAACTGACGAATAAAATTGGTAAGTTTAATCTACAATTTTGCTTCCAGTACACATGGGCGGTTATTAGACATAAGATCAGAAACGGGGGGGGGGGGGGGGGGGTTATTGGGGCAGGGCATGTTGAATACGGTGCGCGTGCACACACACACACAAGCTCAGAACGCTCATGATGAAATTAATTGACTTTGGCAAGGCTCATTTGAAATCTCAATCAGAGCCCTGGCAGTATAGTGCAATCAACCTTGGAGTTCACCCAGCTGCCGTGTGCATGGCACAGTGAAACACCACATGTGTTTGATCAATCATGTCACCGTTCATGAAAACCAAAAGATCGTTTAACCAAAATGAAAAAAAAGAATGAATGTCATTTAAAGATCACATTCAAAGTGAGGCATGGTGGGCAAACACTGTCGAAAAGCCAAGTCAGCATGACATTCACACTGCTTTCCACCCAACTATTAGTTGTCCTCTGTACAGCAGCTCTGTACAGACTTGTCCATAGATGACGTCAGGATGACATTACAGTACAACCTGTCTGTGTCTCCATGTACAGGTTACAGGCTAACTCAAGCCTCTGCATGATCACAAAGAGGACAAACATCTGCCAACTGCTCTCCACTCAATTTCTCAGGTGTGAGCTCAATACCAGGGATGTGTTACGGTCATGTACTCAGAGATACCCCATACAAACTCTAACAAATAATTTCACGCTTCTTTTCTTAATTCTATTGTCCTACATTAAAACACTTCACAAAACAAGCCGATACTTTCCACCTGATGCAAACAAACAACTTTTCATTTCCTTCCTGTATTTTGTAATGTGTGGGTCAGGGTGAGGCAGGAACACTCCTTAGCACCATGGTGAAAAAAGTCTGAATCATACACACACACACACACACACACACACACACACACACCTAACAATCATGAACTAAGCCTAATCTTAAACCTGAATCCTAACAGGACGGCCATAGTCTAAAAGGTTAGAGAAGCATCATTGGGACCGAAAGGTCTGCTTTCTGTGTTCACATCCTGCACTAACATTTTATATAACATTAGATTTTTAAACAGTTTTGTAGCACAAAATGAAAAGTGCTTTTTGTACCGACTTACCAATACACACACACGGCTTTCGACACTTGACCATCAGATGCATATGAAGCTTCTTTTCAATAAGTTCTTCTGCAGAAGTGAAGCTCCATAAAGTCACGCCTTGCTAAGGTTGGAATGGGGGCAGCTGTAGCCTAATGGTTAGAGAAGTGGCTTTGGGATCCAAAGGTCGCTGGTTTGAGTCCCGAAGCCGCAGGAAAAACATGTAACAGTGGGGGAGTGAATTGCACCTTCCTTTCCTCCACATTATTGGCTGAAGTGCCTTTGAGCAAAGCACCAAACACCCAACTACTCTCCAGACACCCGAATGTGTGTGGCAGCCCACTGCTCCGAGTGCTCAGAGTGTGTGTGTGTGTGTGTGTGTGTGCGTGTGTTCACTTTGGATTGATTAATGCAGAGGCAATAGTTTCCCTTGTGAGACTAATACAATACAGGGATCCCTCTCTACTTCACGCTTCAACTAATGTGGCTTCAGTGCATCGCGGATTTAAAAAAAAAATATATATATATTCATCGAATTAAAAAAATAAGCAAATTAAGGAAGAATAGGGGAAAAAGTTAAGGAAAATGCCACAAAAATGAGGCCAATTACGCAAAAAAAAAAACAAAAACCTAAACTAACACAAAACAAAAAAACAACCCAAAATCTCCCATGAAAACAATCAGCTGTCTGAGCTCGAAAATGAAATTGAAATGAAATTAAAGAACAAATAGAATAAAATCTATAAAAGGATATATCATAAGTATTAAATATATATCATAAGTATTAAATATGATTAAACATTATCCTGAGGTACACTTAATACTAGGCTCTCGCAGAGGAGCATGGCTGACACGGAGGTCCGGGAAGAGAAGCAGGACGATGCTTTTCTGAACTCCTGCCAAAAGTTTCAAAGAAGAAAGAAATTGACTCCAGTATTATAATGAACTGGATAAGAGTGAAACACTGTAAATCTGATCAGATCCACTGTGCTGTGCTTGAAAGGAACCAGGAGTTTAAACACGGGACATAATGATATGTACAGATGATTTTAGAGAGAGAGAGAGAGAGAGAGAGAGAGAGAGAGAGAAATCGTATGCAGTACAAACTCATATAGGTTCCATAGAAAGTATATATAAACACAGAACATTCATAGAAGAAGAAAAAAAATCCCTGTACAGAAAGGAAAGAAAATTGAGGTGTGTGGTTTGGGCAGGTCCAGAAAAACAAAAACACAAATATTCCTGTAAATCTTGCATCAAATTGTCTCGACATGTCTTACTGCACTTGATTAAAAAAAAAAAATTTATATATATATATATATATGACGGATGCCAAGATAATATATATATACACACACACATATACACACACACATACATATATAGAATCACTTCCTGCATTCAGTACACAACCCAAATGAATTTCAACATTAGCAGCAGGCCCCCAGTGCAGCAACTAGGTTACCAAAGGCCGGCCATTGTCTCTCACTGTCTATGGTGAGAGGTTCATGTAAAAGAACCATTGCTAACTTTCATAAAGAGGAGCTGCATAGCCGTCAGCGTGTTTCTGTCACTTGCTAAAGGGGCGTGTCAGGAAGGGTATCCAACGTAAAAACCAATGGCAAATCAAACATGCCAATCATTAATATGACTTCCATGAAGATGGAGGCAGATGATTCGCTGTGGCAACCCCTGTAAGGGAACAGCTGAAAGAAAAAGATGAAATACAAATCCGGCACATCATCCAAATATGACAAAGATATAACATAACATTCCTGACTTTGTACATTTTGTACTCCCACTGCAAAACAACACAGCTGCACAGTTTCATCTGCGACAGGAAGGAGAGTATTAGTCACATAGTCCGATCCAGAAAATACAACCCACAGTCAATAAAGTCACCTGAGAGGGCAACACCAGTCACCTGTTAAACAATAACTAAAGGTTTGTGTGTGTGTGTGTGCGTGCGCGCGCACACTTATTTAGCAAGCCAAGACTCAGGAGACTGATAGATTTAACACTCACAGAAATAATTGTGCCACGATTAATAACAGTGTTTAAACGGTCTAATAAAAAGGTGACATTGACTAGAGCTGATATTTATCATGGCAGTATGGTGCTGTCCTGGTTAGTGGCATGTCACCTCGCAGCAAATATAATCCTGGGCTCGTGTCCTGACATTTCTGTGTGGACTTCCTTGTGGGTACTCTGGTGTCCTGCTCAGGGTGTAGCCCGCCCTCTCCCAGAATTGGGTGAAAGGCCATCCTTAGTCGGGTTTTTTTTCTCTGTCAAATAAGTAAATAAATTGAACAATAAATGATTGAATTTTTATGACACATCTGTCTGATTTTAGCCAAGTTAAATGTACATTGCTAAATTTAGTTTCACGCATTCACAGTAAATATTCTACATTTATTAAGATGAAAGCTATACAGGTCAGATCAGCAAACATTAAAGATTTCTAAACCCCTATGAAACTGTCAGTCATCAAAGATGAACATGTTGACTCTCCAGTTTTATGTGTGAGAAACAGTTCTTCATCTGGCTGATTTTTTTAAAAGAGATGAAGTACACCACTGTAGCCCAGTGCTAAATCATGGCACTCCTACGCAAAAGGAGTAAAGGCTGGTAGAGCGGGTAATAGAATACATCTAGAGTAAATGTCAGGACATAGTCTTACACATAGTCTTACACATCAGGCACCTCTGACCATATTGTCATCCTTTCGGCTTTTTCCCTTTTACTGGGGAGTCGCCACAGCGAATCATCTGATTCGCACATTTTGATTTGGCAGAGGTTTTTACGTCGGATGCCCTTCCTGTCACAACCCTTTTAGCAAGGGACAGAAGCACACTGACGACTTTGCAGCCTACTCTTCACGAAAGTCAGCAATGGTTCTTTTACATGCCTCTCACCATAGACAGTGAGAGACATGGCCCGCCTTTGATAACCCAGTTAGCTGCACTGGGGAGGACAGTGACAACCTTGTGGAGAGTGGGACTCGAACCCCCAACCTTTGGATCAGTGATCCAGTGCCCTATACCACTAGACCACCACTGCCCCCCCCCCGCACCTCTGACCATATATCTGTGAATATATGTATAGAGTCGGCACCTTTCTTACGAAAATAATCCGTTCCAGCGCCTTCTTCGGAATCTGGAGTTTTCGTAAGTCTGTCTGTCTTCTTTTCGGCTTTTTTCCCTTTTTTACTCGGTAGTCGCCACAGCGAATCATCTGATTCGCAAGCTTGATTTGGCAGAGGTTTTTTTACGTTGGATGCCCTTCCTGTCACAACCCTTTTTAGCAAGGGACAGAAACACGCTGACGACTTTGCAGCCTACTCTTTACGAAAGTCAGCAATGGTTCTTTTACATGCCTCTCACCATAGACAGTGACAGACATGGCCCGCCTTTGATAACCCAGTTAGCCGCACAAGTGACAACCTTGTGGAGAGTGGGACTCGAACCCCCAACCTTTGGATCAGCGATCCAGCGCCCTATACCACTAGACCACCACTGCCCCACTGGAGTTTTCGTAAGTAGAGGCGCATTTTATATGTAAAACGTGTGATTCGTTCCAAGGCTCCCAAGACTACCCTTTAAAAATTACAAAAGCATACCTTTTAAGGTACTTACTTTGTGTTGATCATGTCTTCTTAGCAGAGTTATAATCTTACAACTACCATGGCACCGCACCGGTAACACTGATCCTATCCATCCTCGCTACTCCCAAAGAGAACCTCAACATTTTCATCTCTACTACCTCCAGCTCTGCCTCCTGTCTTTTTCCCAGTGCCACTGTTTCTGAACCAGACAACATCGCTGTCCTCAACACCGTCCTCCACCTCTCTAGATTTTCCTGCACTTGTTCTCTGCTCTCACTGCAGCTCACAATGTCATCTACAAACATCATAGTCCATGGGGATTCTTGTCTAACCTCGTCTGTCAGCCTGCCCATCACCATAGCAAACAAGAAGGGGCTCAGAGCTCACCCTTGATGCAGTCCCACCTCCACCTTGAATTCGTCGGTCACACCGACAGCACACCTCACCATTGTCTTACATCTCTCATGCATGTCCTGCAACACTCTAACATACTTCTCTGCCACTCCAGACTTCCTCATGCAATACCACAGTTCTTCTCTCGGAACCCTGTCATATGCTTTCTCCAAATCCACAAAGGCACAATGCAGATCTCTCTGACCTTCTCTGTACTTCTCTATTAACATCCTCAAAGCAAACACTGCATGTGTGGTGCTCTTTCTTGGCATGAAATCAAACTGTTGTTCACAATTGCTGACCTATGCCCTTAGTCTAGCTTCTACTATTCTTTCCCATAACTTCATTGTATGGCTCATCAAGTTTATCCCTCTGTAGTTGCCACAACTCTGCACGTCTCCCATGTTCTTAAAAATGGGCACCAGCACACTTCTCCTCCATTCCTCTGGCATCCTCTCACTCTCTAAAACCTTGTTAAATGTTCATCAGAAAATCTATTGCTGCCTCTCTTATACACTTCCATACCTCCACCGGGATGTCATCAGGACCGACTGCCTTTCCACTCTTCATCCTCTTCAATGGCCTCCTCACTTCATCCTTACTAATCTTTGCGACTTCCTGGTCTGCAATGGGCCACCTCTTCTACTCTTTTTTTTTTTTTCCCCTCTCATTTTCCCTCATTCATCAGCTCTTCAAAGTACTCTTTCCATCTTCCCAGCACACTTCTGTCATCAGTCAATACATTTTCCACTCTGTCCTTAATCACTAACTTGCTGCACGTCCTTGCCATCTCTATTTCTCTGCTGTGCCAACCTGTATAAATTATTTTCTCCCTCCTTACTGTCCAACCTAGCATACAAGTCATCATATGCCCTCTGTTTGGCCTTTGACACCGTTATCTTTGCCTTACGCTGTGTCTCCCTGTACTCCTGTTTACTTGCTTTGGTCCTCTCCATGTCCCACTTCTTAGCGAACCTCTTCCTTTGTACACAGTCCTGCGCTTCCTCTTTCTACCACCAAGTCTCCTTATCTACTTTACTTCCAGAGGACACACCAAGTACTCTCCTACTTGTCTCCCTGATCACATTAGTGAACTGGCAACACTTCCTGACCACCCAAAGCCTGTTTTAATTCCTCCTTGAAGACAACACACACTCTTCCTATTTCAGCTTCCACCATTTTGTCTTCTGCTCTGCCCTTGCCTTCTTCACCTTCCTCACCATCAGCATCATCCTGCACACCACTATCCTATGCTATTTGGCAACACTCTCATCCACTACTACTTTGGAGTCACTGACTTCCTTCAAATTACATCGCCTACACAAGATGTAGTCTACCTGTGTGTTCCTACCTCCACTTTTATAAGTCACCCTATTCTACTGCCTCTTCTGGAAGAAAGTATTCACCACAGCCATTTCCATCCTTTTTGCAAAATCTATTAACATCTGTCCTTCTGTGTTCCTGTGCTGGATATCAAACCTGCCCATCACTTCCTCGTCCAATCTGTTGCCTGCACCATCATGTCTATTGAAATCTGCACCAATGACCATTCTTTCACCTCTGGGGGTACTCTGCATCACTTCATCTAACTCACTCCAGAATCTCTCCTTCTGTTCTAGCTCTCAAGAGGGTACATCACCTTGCCTAACTCAAGGAACCAGGGAGCAATGTCGGCGGGAGTTTACACTCCTGGCAGATTTAACCAACCGAACTGGTCTCTGGGGAGGATTCAGACGAAGAATTTCCCCTGGTCCTCCAAGTTGGGGTTTGGGCATTGGACTGACAATTCAATCCCATAAAACAAACAACTGTCACAGAAACTAAAACCAAAGACAACCTTTATGCCGGAAGAAGGAGAGACGTCATTCAGACAACTGAAGATATGACGGATGACAGCCAAATCCAACAGAAAGCTGCCACCCTGAGAACAGATATCCTTTGACCAAAAACAAGGATAAGAGTTGGCTGCTGGAACGTGCAGACGCTCTACCAAATGGGAAAACTTGCTCAAGTCACCAAAGAAATGGACAGCTATATAACATCCAGCTACTGGGAGTGAGTGAATCCCGATGGACGGGAAGCGGTTCAAAACAGCTGGCTACAGGACACCATATTCTCTACTCAGACAGACAAGACAACCATCACAGTAGAGGATTAACCATCATCATCTCAAAAGATGTACAGAAGAGCCTGCTTGTATGGAATCCAGTCAATGAAAGAATCATTCAGGCAAGATTCAAATAATCTTAAAGTGAACAACAATTGTCTGCTACGCCCTGACAGACGACAAGGATGAGGAAGAAAAAGAGGTCTTCTATGATAACCTACAGAAAGAAGTTGACAAAACACCAGTCCAGGACATGATGATCATCATGGGAGACTAATGCAAAAGTAGGTACAGACAACAGAGGGAAAGAAAGCATCACTGGTAGACAAGGAACAGGGACCTCAAACGACAATGGCGACAGACTAACAGCATTCTGCCAAGAAAACAACTTAGTGATTGGAGGAAATCTGTTTTCACGCAAACGGATCCACAAAACAGCTTGGACCTCCCCTGATGGTCATACAGAAAATCAAATTGATCACATTGTCAACAGAAGGTGGAGAAGTAGTCTACAGGATGTAGTAGCAACTCGTGGAGCAGATGTTGGAAGTGACCATTCACTAGTAGTGGGAAAAATCCGACTGAATCTCAGACAAGCCAAGAAAAAGTCACAAAGATCCCCACAAATCAACATTGAAAGGTTGAAAGACCTAACCATAAAACAACAATTCCAAGTAAAGGTGAAGAACAGGTTTGCTATGCTACAGGAGCAAGACAACAGTGGACTTCAACAATTCAACTCAGTGCTACTGGAAACAGGAAAAGAAATATTTGGACCAAAAAAAAGAGCAATGGATAAAGGAAAAGACCTGGAAGGTGATAGAAGAGCGGAAAGAACAAAAAGAAAAAAAATCCTCAACACCAAATCAGAAAGGCTGAGACAAGCTCAAAGAAGGTTACAAGGCATTAGACAAAGAAGAAGTCAAGAAAAGAGCAAGATCAGATAAGAAGGCATACTTTGAACAGCTAGCAGAAGAAGCAGAAACAACAGCTGCCACTCAAGATATGAAAAACCTCTCCAGGTTAACTAAAACCCTCAGGCAAAAATCAAGTCATCTCCCCACCTATCAGGAACAAACAGGGAAAAACAGTAACTAAAGAAGAGGATATCTTGAACTGCTGGAAGGAGCACTTTGAGAAGGTACTGAACAGAGAAGATCCGGAAGTAGAAGCGCACATTCTGCCTGCAGAAAATGTCCCTTGACATCAACATAAACCCACCAACAGTCAGTGAAGTCACCAGAGCTATCAAGAAGCTGAAAAATGGGAAATCACCTGGAATGGACCAGATAAATGTAGACATGCTCAAAGCAGAAGAAGGCTTGACATCAACACTGCTAACCAACATCCTTCAGAGCATATGGATATCAGAAGAACAGCCAGATGCCTGGAAGACAGGGATAATGGTCAAGCTCCCAAAGAAAGGCGATCTCACCAATTGTGATAACTGGCGAGGGATCATGTTGCTCTCAACTACAAGTAAAGTCCTAAGTCGGGTGATCTTGAAGAGACTAACGGAAGTATTGGATCTCATGCTAAGACAAGCACAAGCCGGCTTTAGAAAAGGAAGCTCATGTGCAGATCAAATATTCACTCTGCGACAGATTGTTGAACAAAGCAACGAATGGAACGCCACAGTATATGCCAATTTCATAGACTTCTCCAAGGCATTTGACAGTGTCAACAGAACAGCTCTGGGGAGAATCCTTGGACACTATGGGATCCCCGACAAGATAATCTCCATTATCAAAATGCTATATGATACCTTCAGTGTAAAAGTTATCTGTCGATCCAGTCTAAGCAAAGAGTTACAACTAAAGACAGGTGTACAACAAGGCTGCCTCCTATCCCCACTACTATTCACACTCTGCATTGACTGGCTGATGAAGGAAGACCTACAACCATCTACAGAACTGGTTTCCTGACATTCACTTAAAGACCGATGTGTTTCAGGAATTTTATCATTTAATCTCAATGATCAGACTTAAGGGGCAGTGGTGGTCCAGTGGTATAGGAGGCTGGATCACCGATCCTAAGGTTGGGGGCTCGAGTCCCACTTTCCACAAGGTTGTCACTGCCCCCCCATCCAGTGCGGCTAACTGGGTTATCAAAGGCGGGCCATGTCTGTCACTGTCTATGGTGAGAGGCATGTAAAAGAACCATTGCTGACTTTCGTAAAGAGTTGGCTGCTAAGCCGTCAGCGTGTTTCTGTCCCTTGCTAAAGGGTTGTGTCAGGAAGGGCATCCGGCGTAAAAACCTATACCAAATCTAACGTGCGAATCATTCACTGTGGCGACCCCTGATAAAGGGGAAAAGCCAAAAGGAAATCTCAATCTCAATGATCTGACTTCTCTATGCTCTAATTCTTATTTTAACCTCACTTTACTTTCACACATGAAATTTCATTCCTGGCCACGTTTTTCCTCAGGTAGAATGGAGGAAACAGGATTACAGTATCAGAATAATATAGGGCAATAAAACACACACACACACACCCCACCAACTCAATAATAATTAACCAAGTTAAGGCCAGTGTAGTATTCTGAGAGGTTAAAAACTCCACAGATACTGTCAGCGATCAAATAAAATCAATCAAAAAGGATAATTATTTCATTACTGCTCTTTGTTTGTTTGCACACATTATGAATCACAAACAATTCAGTCCACAGTCTTTCCTTTGTCTTTAAACTCACTGTTCACATCAAAACAGAACCCAGTTGATGCAGAGCACACATAAAACTCATGAATGTTACATTCTAGAAACTGCTCGACGATAATTTTCCCATTTAGTTTTGAACGTTTCTATCGAAACAAAGAGCCTGATGTGCAAATTTCATCCAGACGTAAATGCTCACCTAAATTTTCACAGAGGACTAATATTAAGCATCCTTAGTGGCGGTCAAAAACATAGGATAATAGATAAAGTGTAAATAAACATGTCTTAAATAAAATAAAAAACCTTTCATAATCCTGCCATGTCATATAGTGTGCGAATGTGATGCTGATCAGGAGATAAATAACCCAACAAATTCAAGTATAAAATCAGACAGAAGTAAAAGACATTAACGTACACCTGGGCAGTGAGGTGAAAATCATCCGTCTATGTAACCCAAGTATTAAATACTACAGGAAAAAAATTATAAATGTGTAACTGCAGACACACAACAGAACTACTGTAAGAGCACATAGCCTCATCCACCGGAAGACTCCCATCCTATCCAGTCTACCCCAACACCACATCATTCAACTTTAAATCAAAACCTACACGTACCTTACATTACAGAGCTAGAAATTCCCCTCCATGCAATACACTGTAGCAGCAACATAGAAAAGTATATTTCCTAACCTCAGCTTGTGGGAAATGCAAAATGTGCAAAGATGTTCTTCCACATGAGTCTTTTTTTTTTTTTTTTTTTTTTTTATACAGGAACCAGGGTTAGCCAGTACTTACATGGAAATTTGAGGCCAGGGCACTGGCCTCATGCAAATTTCTTGCTAGCAAAGAGCAGACAAAGACAAAACTGAGGCTGGAAAGCACAACATATCTTTTGGATCCTAAACTAATAGTCATTCTGCTAATTCCACCACAACCAATACAAGAGGGGAAAAAAAGCAGGAAAGATGGAGGGTAACCACAAAACTTACAAATGCAGTGGTTATAGAAAAAAATCATTCCCTTCAAAAGAGTCGTTACATTATTTTTCAGCTGGAACCTTAATGCAACTTATATCAGGCAAGTGAAAGCTTTAATTCAAACAATTCAGAACATGAATAATGAATAACATAAAACTGGTTGAAATGTCATTGCTGTGTCAGTACATTCATGTCCACTCTTGTTTACACAACTCTTCAAGTTCGGTCAGAGTGGATGGTGATGTTGATTGGCTGCAATCTTCAAGTCATTCTGCAGATTTTAGAAGGGGTTCAGTCTGGGCTCTGACTACTCCACACAAGGACATTCACTTTTTTCTCCTTCAGACACTCGTTTTGCTTTTTCACTTGATGCACGGCTCAGTACAGAGAAGCACCACCACGACCACACGCATGCTTTACTGAAGGGATGGGGACTGCTCGATGTAAAACAGTATTGGTTTTCTATTACATATACCATTGTGAATCGAAGCCAAATAATTAAATCAAAACAAACACCATTCTTTCTGCTGGTATTCTTCCGGACCAGTTACCCCCCCCCCCACACACCATCCAGCTTACAGGGACATCCTAATTCATGAAGTGTCCTGGTAGGATTTCCCACTTCTTGATTATGGTGTCGACTGTCCTCGGGATTAATGAAACCTTGGAAAATTTTTATATCCATTTCCTGACTAGAAACTGTCCACAATGTTGGTGCATTGCCGGCTATAGTTGATCGTTTGCTTACGTTACCCTTAAAGCACTGGAATGCTCTAGAAATAGCTTCTGCTCAGAACGATTACAGTTGA
>CM045732.1:36857974-36935474 GCA_024760905.1 Plotosus lineatus | reverse complement strand
ATTTTTTTAAAAAATGTTCATCCAATCACTTGAACTGCTTAATCAAATTATGGTTGCAGGGAGGCTAGCACCCATCCCAGCTGACTCCAGGCGAGGGCAGAGTACACCCTGGGCAGCTCGCCAGGCCATCGCAGGGCAGAAACACGCTGATGGCGATGCAGCTCCTCTTAACTTAAAAGTCAGCAATGGTTATTTTACACGAATCTCACATCACAGACATTGAGAGACATAGCCGGCCTTTGATAGAGTTAGGTGCGCTGAGGGGACAGCAGTCACAACCCGATGAGGTGGGGTTGAACCCCCAGCCCCGAGATCAGTGATCCAGCACCTTACCACCGGCCCACCACTGGCCTTAAACAAAACTCTTATTTTCTATCCATATGCAGCAACAAAAAGGCCTAAAGGAAAGCTGCAGTAGGCCCGGAGGAAGACCAAAGAGGAGATTTATGGATGTGGTGAAGGAGGACATGAAGGTAGCAGGTGTAAGAGAAGAAGATGCAGAGGATAAGGTGAGATGGAGGCAGATGATTCGCTTTGGCAAACCCTGAAGAGAACAGCCGAAAGGAAAAGAAGATGCAGCTGCAAAAGCTCAGAAGTGTCAACAAGCCCGCAAAATTCAACCACAGACGAACACTCATTTGCTAAACCCCTTAATCCTACTAAGGTCAGAGGCTGGAGCCCATCTCAGCCAACTCTGGATGAAGGTGGGGTATGAACTGTAAAGGACCCCAATCTGTTGCAAAACCAAACACACAAACATTCACCCTCACATCTATATCCACTATATTTACTTATAGAATTGGTGCCAACTGGTGTTTTTGCCACAGTGTGCTGCATTACACACACCAGTATGCCTATTTATATGTTTTTTCATTCTTTGTTTCTTTTACGGGAGATAGCTGCTCTTTCTAGCTGGTCCACGGATGGCACAATGTCAGTCAGACGCTCTCTATCCACATACAAACCAAACTAAACAGTCCAACATCGTCTTTACACACACACACACACACAATCATTATAAAGCTTCCTTTTAATCGCCAATAGAAAAGATGTCCTGTACATGGCAGTAAAACACTCTTCATTGATGGTGCTTTGTACTGACACCCTCAGCCGCTGCTGCGCTATGCTTTGAAGCACGAAGGATCTGCGTGTCAGTTTAACCAATGACAAGTCAGAGTGCAGCATGCTTGGCACAGTATGTTGCCTGCTACAGAATTATTGCTGTTTAAAAATTTTAAGAATGTTAGAACCACAGAAATACTGAACCATACCTTCACCCATTGAGTCCTGAGGATGACTGTGATGACTCTCCTCTGGCATGTCACTCAAACTTCACACACTGAAAAAGCAGAGACAGAGATGAAACTGAGGACGCAAATCAAAATGACGTCATCAAGAGTCACACAAAATATTTAAACATGCCTGAAATGCCTACGTCTCAATCATTTAATGTGAAAGGCAAACAGTGAAGTGTACATTAGTGAGGGTGTTGTTCATGCAGAATGCTCTTCTGATAAGCAAGTCACTGTTATGAACACAAGTAAATTCAGGTGTCAAGATCTGTACTGGTACCAAAGTTCCTATTTCACATTTGGGCACATGGGACCTTGTCACCAAGACCACAGAGACTGATCATTCGAGTCAGACTTAAAAAAACAACAACAGCTGCCAGCTTTTACCCGTCTTCCTTCCACACACTTTAATCAAATTTAAATTGAGATATTTTGGTAAGATCTGCGGCATTATATGGTCCTTACTCTCAGAACACAGCATTCAGATGAAGCATGGCGTCAACCAAGCGCCATGCATTCCAGCTGCCCCCTGCTTTGCCCTATGTTCTGAAGGAAATGGCTAAAAGCGTGTTATCGGCCTGAGAGCAGGAAATTCCTGCCATTCCACCACACAGAGTAAATCAGTGTTTAGTGTAAGCTCGTGCCAGACACTTGCCACCTCAATGACTATCTGCCAGTGACGGAAAGATCAAGTGGGCTGGAAGAACTGCAACTCTGAAGCTTTTCAGAGCTGGAATGAATATATTTGTGGTGATGTGAAGATCAAGCAAATGTTTAAGCAAAATTATATTGAGCTCAACAGAATATTTAAAAGGAACCACAAGAGCAAGAGACTTGTGGTTACTGATAGAAGTGCATTAATCATTAACTGCGTTTCACCTTGAAATCTAAAATAGAGATGCACAAAAATGTTGCAATGAAACTGTAGATGTCAGTACATTTAAAAAAAAGCACAACCCTTGTTCCACAACCAACGGTTCCACATTTGGACTCAATGCTCAAAACATTAAAAGCACATGATACCACACTTTCTTCTTCTTTTCCCTTTATCAGGGGTTGCCACAGCGAATGATTCGAACGTTTCATTTGGCATAGGTTTTTACATCGGATACCCTTCCTGACACAACCCTTTAGCGAGGGGCAGAAACATGCTGACAGCTTTGCAGCTACTCTTTACAAAAGTCAGCAATGGTTTTTTTACATGAACCTCTCACCATAGATTGTGAGAGACATGGCCGGCTTTTGATAACCCAGTTAGCCGCACTGGGGGGAGGGGGAGTGACAACCTTGTGGAGAGTGGGACTCGAACCCCCAACCTTGGGATCAGCGATCCAGCGCCCTATACCACCAGGTCACCACTGCCATGAGACCACACTGTGTAAAGAGTTAAAATCCAATCTACATAGCTAAGAGGAACTTCACAAACAAAGGACGGGTGGACAAAGGAGAACATACCTCAAAGTCAAATGCAGAACATCTCAAGTTTGCTATTTCAGTTTAACACCAGAGCAGAGCATCTGTGGGACATTTTGGGTTCATTTCCCTGCGGGATGATCATGGAAAGGATTCTTTAACGGGGCCGAGTACGGTAAGCCTTGAAAACACAAATTAGTTCTCCATTCCTGTCTTAAATTCAATTATTTCTGGAGAACTGGATTGTGAAGTCCTCTCTTGCCAGTCTAGTGAACTTCTGTCTTTTGAACAGGAACAAGATCAAAGCTGCAGAAATTCTTTCGGGATTAAAGTTACTCAGCGTAATCACTGAACTCTGCTTTGAGCCCCAACCTCCTGTACTGGACCCATGAGGGGTTAGGGGTTAGTTATCTCTCAGTAGCTGGGTGGAGTCTGACCTATATTCACTTTTCACTAATAGATTTAAGTACCACATGTTTGTTTAAAACTGCAAAAAAATGAGCTGAAGTTGCTGTAACTGTTTAAGGTACAACCCAAAACAGAACTCCATAAACACGCAGGGGGCAGGTCACAGAGTGGTCGAGTTTATTCATTATTTTGAAACAAAGAAGGCAAAGCCCCATTGTGTTATACGCCCATTTCACTGGAGCACGGCAGACTTACGGAAGCAAAAATGTCATTAGCAAACATTCCGTAATTATTCCCTTATCTTCAGTGTGATTCCGTAGTTATTCCTTAAGTTTTCCTCCACTTCCATATGCTTCCAGCAGGCCAAAATATTCCGTGAACATGTTCAAAAGCACGTGCACGAAAAAAAAAATTCTGTTAGTGTTCCGTGCTCTGCACACCACACACCATGTGCATCAGACCGAGTGCTTTGCCCTCACATGGCCTCTGAAGACCAATTGATGGCGCACCGTGAGTATTTCACCTTCTTCTGATTCACTGATCCACTGCCGATTGTACTTTGCTTGTGACTTTGATCGGGTATGCATGATCATCCTCCTCATGCTGATGACAACGTGCGCGTGGATGGAGCAGAGAGCGCGCCGCACGCAGAGCCATGTTTAAACCGCCTTATAATAAATGATCAAGCAAATACAAAGTGGGGTTCAGAGATCAACGCGTCTTAAACACGGGCTCAAGTGCATGCTTTCATCCAGCCCAGACTCGATCACAGGGATTTCCACTTTTCCGTAGGGTTTTCACCTATTTTCCATGTAAAAATGCCAAAGCTCTTCCATAGACTGCGTTCCACGACTTTCCATTATGATCGTTGCATGCCATGCTCCAGTGAAATGGGGGTATTAGCACCTCTTTCTACATCTAACTAGAAGTTTTTAATGAGTTTATGAGCATTTTTTTTAAATTACACTTTATAAAAAATAAATAAATAAATATTCCCAAGCACAAAAACATTTTATTAAAAAAATAAATAAAAAAAAATAAATTTAAATATATATATATATCTTCTTTTCCTTTCGGCTGTTCCCTTCAGGGGTCGCCACAGCAAATGATCTGCCTCCATCTCTCCCTATCCTCTGCATCTTCTACTCTTACTCCAACGACCTTCATGTCCGCCTTCACTGCATCCATAAATCTTCTCTTTGGTCTTCCTCTGGGCCTTTTGCCTGGTAGTTCCAACCTCAGCATCCTACGACCAATATACTCACTATCCCTCCTCTGTACATGTCCAAACCATCTCAATCTAGCCTCTCTGACTTTGTCTCCAAAACATCTAACATGTGCTGTCCCTCTGATGTACTCATTTCGGATCCTATCCATCCTCGTTACTCCCAAAGAGAACCTCAACATTTTCATCTCTGCTACCTCCAACTCTGACTCCTGTCTTTTCCCCAGGGCCACTGTCTCTAAACCATACAACATTGCTGGCCTCATCACTGTCTTGTACACTTTTCCCTTCATTCTTGCCGATATTCTCCTATCACACATCACACCGGACACTTTTCTCCATCCATTCCAACCTGCCGGCACGCGCTTCTTCACCTCTTTTCCACACTCTCCATTGCTCTGGATTGTTGAGCCTAAGTACTTAAAATCCTCCACCTTCTTTATCTCTGCCCCCTGTAACCTCAAAGTTCCTCTTGGGTCCTTGTCGTTCACACACATGTATTCTGTCTTACTAAGACTAACCTTCAATCCCCTCCTTTCCAGGGCATACCTCCACCTCTCTAGATTTTCCTCCACTTGGTCTCTGCTCTCACTACAGATCACAATGTCATCTGCAAACATCATAGTCCATGGAGATTCTTGTCTAACCTCATCTGTTAGCCTGTCCATCACCATAGCAAACAAGAAGGGGCTGAGAGCTGACCCTTGATGCAGTCCCACATCCACCTTAAACTCTTCTGTCACACCGACAGCACACCTCACCACTGTCTTACATCTATCATACATGTCCTGCACCACTCTAACATACTTCTCTGTCACTCCAGACTTCCTCATACAATACCACAGTTCTTCTCTTGGCACCCTGTCATATGCTTTCTCCAGATCCACAAAGGCACAATGCAGCTCCTTCTGACCTTCTCTGTACTTCTCTATTAACATCCTCAAAGCAAACACTGCATCTGTGGTGCTCTTTCTTGGCATGAAACCAAACTATTGTTCACAAATGCTGACCTCTGCCCTTAGTCTTGCTTCCACTATTCTTTCCCATAGCTTCATTGTATGGCTCATCAACTTTATCCCTCTGTAGTGGCCACAACTCTGTACATCGCCCTTGTTCTTAAAAATGGGCACCAGCACACTTCTCCTCCATTCCTCTGGCATCTGCTCACTTTCTAAGACCTTGTTGAATATTCTTGTCAGAAAATCTACTGCTACCTCCCCTAGACACTTCCATACCTCAACTGGTATGTCATCAGGGCCAACTGCCTTTCCACTCTTCATCCTCTTCAATGCCCTCCTCACTTCTCCCTTACTAATCTTTGCTACATCCTGCTCCTCAACGGTCACCCCTTCTACTCTTTTTTCGCTCTCATTTTCCTCATTCATCAGCTCTTCAAAGTACTCTTTCCATCTTCCCAGCACACTTCTGTCATCAGTCAATACATTTCCCTCTCTGTCCTTTATCACTCTAACTTGCTGCACATCTTTCCCATCTCTATTTCTCTGCTGTGCTAACCTGTATAGATCATTTTCTCCTCCTTTCTGTTCAACCTATCATACAAGTCATCATACGCCCTCTGTTTGGCCTTTGACACTGCTACCTTCGCCTTACGCTGTGTCTCCCTGTACTCCTGTTTACTCTCTTCGGTCCTCTCAATGTCCCACTTCTTCTTGGCTAACCTCTTCTTTTGTACACACTCCTGCACTTCCTCATTCCACCACCAAGTTTCCTTATCTACTTTCCTTCCAGAAGACACACCAAGTACTCTCCTACCGGTCTCCCTGATCACATTGGCTGTGGTTGTCCAGTCCTCTGGAAGCACTTCCTGACTACCCAAAGCCTGTTTCAACTCCTCCTTGAAGACAACACGACACTCTTCCTTTTTCAGCTTCCACCACTTTGTCTTCTGCTCTACCTTTGCCTTTTTCACCTTTCTCACCATCAGTGTCATCCTGCACACCACCATCCTATGCTGTTTGGCAACACTCTCACCCACTACTACTTTGCAGTCACTGACTTCCTTCAAATTACATCGCCTACACAAGATGTAGTCTACCTGTGTGCTCTTACCTCCGCTTTCATAAGTCACCCTATGCTACTGTTTCTTCTTGAAGAAAGTATTCACCGCAGCCATTTCCATCCTTTTTGCAAAATCGATCAATATCTGTCCTTCTGTGTTCCTGTCCTGGATACCAAACCTGCCCATCACTTCCTCGTCCCCTCTGTTGCCTGCACCAACATGTCCATTGAAGTCTGCTCCAATGACCACTCTTTCACCTCTGGGGGGTACTCTGCATCACTTCATCTAACTCACTCCAGAATCTCTCCTTCTCTTCTAGCTCACATCCTGCCTGTGGGGCATAAGCACTACCAACATTGACTATCACGCCTTCAATTTCTAACTTGAGACTCATCACTCTGTCTGACACTCTTTTCACTTCTAGAACATTCCTGACAAACCCCTCCTTCAAGATGACTCCTACTCCATTTCTCTTCCCATCCACACCATTAAACCCTGCTCCTAAGCTTTTAGCCTTTCTACCTTTCCACCTTGTCTCCTGAACACACAGTATGTCCACCTTCCTCCTCTGCATCATGTCAGCCAGCTCCCTATCTTTTCCTTGCATAGTTCCAACATTCAAAGTCCCTACTCTCAGTCCGAGGCTCACGCATTTCCTCTTCTCTCTCTGCCTACGGACACGCCTCCCGCCTCTCCTTCTTCGACGTCTTCGACCAACAGTAGTCCAATTTCCATCAGCACCCTGTTGGTTGACAGCACTGATGGCGGTCGTTGTTAACCCGGGCCTCGACCGATCCGGTATGAATTCTGTATTGATTATTTGCATTTTTTTTTTTTATATATATACATACATACATACACACACAGTCATCTCGTTACCTTCGCGTCCGGTGTCCGAGACGCACGATTTTTCCTCCAGACGCACAGTTTCAAACAATGTGCGTTTTTGGGACGCAAGCAATTTTCTCCCGATGGCAAAAAAAATTACACGGCAGACAAATTATTAATAACAAACATCGCCGTTCGCTGCGCTTGACAATCGTCACCATCTTTGTTTTGATCTCGCGACTAAACCTCGCGTGACGAGACCGGCTGATAGCAGACAAAATTTTTCTCGCGAGACGAGAGCGACCTTCACCTCGTGGTAAGCAGACGATTTAATAAGTATTAATTAAATAAGTATAAAAAAGGTATTAAATTTAATAAGTATAATAAGGCCGAATATTCCAAAGTTATGTCTCAGAAAAAGCAACAAAACCTGGATCGTTTTTTCTCTGTCAAAAGCAGTGTAAATAACAAGCGAAAGGCTTCGGATAAAACGGACGAACCTGAAGTGAAACGTAGTAAAGTTCGGACATTTCAGAAGCATTGGCTGGGATTGTTCGCGTGGTTGCGATACGACGAGGAAGGAGATTTTATGTATTGTTCAGCATGCACGGACAACAAACAAGTTAATGGTATGATTCAAGCAGCAAAATGCACAAATTTCCAAAGAAGCACCCTGGATAGACACGTGCAGATCCCAGGACATAAACTCGCGCTGGAAATTCCTACATTACGCAATAACAAGAGAAAAATCGAGTACAAGGCGTCGGAAACGAAAGATAAAGTTACTGCGTTGTTAAAAATTATTCACTGGCTGTCTGTGGAGGATTTGCCATTCAGTAAATTCAGCAGCATGATTCACTTAATGCATGAACTTGATGTTTCTGACCTGGATATTTTGAAGAAATACAAACTGAACTACGACTCTTATTTCACTGTCCATGATTTGTTGGATAGCATAGCTAAAGTAATCGAGGATGAAAAACAAATGCTATTACAAAATTCCCCTGTGATGACTATTCTAGCAGATGAATCTACAGACTCATCAAATACCAAACGTCTCGTTCTGTATGCACAAATCCTCGACGATGCCATGCAACCTTCCACTCACTACATCTCAAATGTGGAATGTACAGATTCAACTGGAAAAGGAATTGCCACATCCATAAAGAAAGAACTTGAGGCAAGAAATGTTCCAATGGATAAGGTTATGAGCTTTGGGAGCGATGGTGCATCAGTCATGACTGGCCACAAAAATGGCGTTGCTGCAATCCTGAAGAGAGATAGCCCCCACATGATCAACGTACACTGCATGGCACATAAAATTTCTCTCTGCACCTCTCAAGCTGCTGAAAATATCCCGGCATTAAAAAAACACCAAGAAACACCGACAGATCTCTTCTACTATTTCAAAGGAAGCAGTAAAAGACAATCATCCTTGCAGGTCATCCAAATGATCATTGATGATCCTGTGCTCAAGATCAAGGAAGTACATTCTGTTAGATGGTTGAGCTACTTTAATGCTCTCACATCAGTCTATAGGACTCTTGAGAGTTTGCGGATTTATTTCAGGGATATTGACTACACAACGGATCCAAAGGCTGAAGGACTTAGAAGAAAAATTGCAACAGAGAAATTTGTTGCACTGACTTATGTTATGATGGATGCTATGGCACCCATTACTGCTCTTTCTCAGTTTTTCCAGACAGAGAACATAGATGTAGCGCTAGTTGGGGTGAAACTGGAACAGTGCATCAGTGACCTGGAACAAATCAAGGAGATGGAAAGTCCACACCTAATGAAGCTGAAAGAAGATATGGTGGATGGTGTGTTCAAAGAATATCACAATCTCTCCAAATCACCATTCACACTGAACAAAACCATCAATGACTTTATTGACGAAGTGATTGGAAACATTAAAAAGCACTTCCCTCAAGATAGTATCCTCCATGCCTTCTCTGTTCTGGGGATGAGACCACGGTCTTTCTTCCAAACCAAAGATGTTGAAGAGTATGGCAAAGATGAAATTGAAATGCTGTGCACACATTTTGGCTCTTCAAAGACTTCATCATGGGTGGAGGATGATGACAGCAGTAAGTCAGTCAAAGACATCTGAAGCAATCATCTCACCAGCAGCAACAAAGAAAGAGTGGAGACTATTGAAGAAGGTGGTTCTTGCAGAAAGATACCCAACAGACAAGCTGAGCCATCTATGGGGCCTGATCAACCAGTAGCATAAGGCAGTTTCCAAATCTGATCAGATTAGCACAACTTGCCTTGACATCAGCAGTGCACACAGCAGGATGTGAGAGGGGATTCTCAACACAAAACAAAATCCTCACAAAAAAAGAAACAGGCTGCAAGTCCAAACACAACACAAACTTATGACTGTGCAGTTGGCAGCAAGTATAGATTTTGAAAAAGCACTGAATGTTTGGAAGGAAACCAAACAGAGGAGACTGTATGAACTCAAAGATTAACTTACCTTTATATTTTATATGTGTATCTATGAACTTTTCATATATTTTTTTTTCAATTTAATACATACAACTGTCAACATGCATGGAGTACACTTTGTCAATTGTGAAATAAAGGCGTTAAATGTAAATTATGGTTATTGTTGTCATATGCACTTTCAGTTTTGATAAAGAATTTTTTCAGATTATGTTTCACGACATATTGCATGCGTCATGGGACTCTCACTTTTTTGACAAGGGAGTCCCATGGACTTGCAGAGTATGAATTGTAAAATTATCACTGTATATATACTGTGTATATATATATATATATATATATATATATATATATATATATAATCTAGAATTTGCAGTAACTATTTAATCCTGATCAGAGACGAGAGAACCCACAGACAATAAAGAATATCCTGAATAAGACACCAGTCCATCCAGCACGCCACACACCTCAAGGCACAATCTCCCTACCAGCATGTTTATGGAAGGTGGGATGAAAACAGAGAACCCAGAGAAACCCATGAACATGAGGTGAACTTATAAAACTTTGCACAGACACTAAGCTGAATACAGGATTAAACTGTATCAAAAATTACCCCTGTATGCCTGCATTAAACAAATAAAAATCTCTGGTAAATAGGGGCGGGACTACATAGGGTTCCACCCAAATGAAGATGGGTTTACCTTTTGGGCCTGGTTTCTTCCTCACATCCAATGAGGGAGTTTTTCCTTGTCACCATCAGCTATCATTAGTGATGTGTAGGGTTTATAGAAAATGTTTAAATTATTTTATACTTTGTAAATTTTCCTGAAACTCTTTTACTGTGTAAAAGGCACAGTAGGCCCTTGACTATTCGCAGTTTTGCACCCACGGTTTGGGTATTCGCTGACTGCCGAGTAATCGGCACGTGATTGGTTGAGCTGATGTCCTGCCCCTTTTCCTCATTCGCGCACAAGTTGTCAATGAGACTCTTTTGTGTATGTGTTTTAATTACCAGTAGGATACCACTCAAAAGCTATGCGTCTTCTCTGGCTAAGCCATAGAAAACGCTGGATGTCTCTTCTGAAGAAATAAGACTTTCTCCTGAGAAACGAAGGTTTTCTCTGAACTGTTGTATTAAAATCTTTTTCAATTATTATACCAGTACAGTACCTAGGTTGATGTTTATGCGTGAGATTTTATGTTCTGTAGCATGTTTAACAAACGATACCAAAAGGATAAACTTTATTACAGTAGTCTTCATGTCCTTTTACATTGAACTTGGAGTGATGTCTCCAAGATGGCGCTGCCCAGAGGGCGACGTCACGGAGTTCTCAGAGTCAAATTGTTTCTTTGTTTGTTCATGTTTTGCACTATGCTTGTCTACGACCGGTCGACTGTACTACAGCAATAAGGTCGGCGTATCTTCGGGCGTGTATAACTAAGCAGAGCTTGCATGCTATTAGCAGAGCTAGCATGCTATTGTTCGTTTTAATTATTTGTTGTTTTGTTTGTTCATCTTATCGGGTGTACTCTCCTCGAGCCATGTTTCACAGAATACACAGTCCTGTAGATCCCTCTGCGCTGCAATCTGAGCATGAAGCTCGTCCATCTTGTTTCGCAGGGACTGAACGGTTAGCCAGAAGTGCTAACCAAGCGCCGGAGAATCTGAGAACTCCGCCTGGGCTTCATGATAGCATAGCATAGCAGCGCAGAGGGATCTACAGGACTGTGTTTTGGTGAAACATGGCTCGAGGAGAGTACACAGTCCTGTAGTTCCCTCTGCGCTGCAATCTGAGCATGAAGCTCATCCATCTTGTTTCGCAGGAAACATTTTAAAGCAGTATGGCCGGAAGTGCTAACCGGAAGTGCTAACCGGGCCGGAGAATCTGAGAACTCCGCCTGGGCTTATTGTTAGCATTGAGCTCCATAGCATAGCATTGCATAGTAGCTCACGATAGGAGTTGTTGCGTGCTTAGTTGCCCGAAGCTGAAGCAGCTCATAGCTGTAGTAGGGTTGACCAATCATAGACAAGCATAGTGCAAAACATGAACAAACAAATAAAACCAATTAAAATGAACAAAGAAACAATTTGACTCCGAGAACTATGCGACGTTGCCCCCTAGACGTCACTCCAAGATGTCACTCCAAGTTCAATGTAAAAGGACATGAAGCATAATAAAGTTTAGCCTTTTGGTATCATTTGTTAAACATGCTACAGAACACAAAATCTCACGCACAAACATTAACTTAAGTATTGTACTGGAATAATAATTGAAAAAGACTTTAAAACGAGTGCTTTATAACAGTATATGCTGTATAATGTTTATATTTTAATCATCAATAAAAATAAGAGTAAAAATTGAAAAGTTTTTCTTAATCATACTATATTTTACTCCATTAATACTGAATTAATGAGCAAGACTGTCTATAGAATGTGTTTAAGATGCATATTTTAGTGCATGTAATAGATACATAGTATTTTACTTACAGCTGCCCCCCCCAACTTACCAATTTTATTCGATCAGTCTCTGTAACGGTAAAATGAGGTGTTCACTGCCTGTAAAAGTGAGTATTTCAAGACCCCCTGCCACTGGGGAATGTCTACAATGTTCATCAGTAACAACACATTTGATCGTTCCGCCGTGCTTTAAAAAAACAGGAAAAAATTTTGTGTTTTCTCTTGGTAAATGTCTAACAGATGAACCATTCAAAACTGCTACAGTAAAACTATGGAATGCTCTGAATGAATGGAGCAATGAACCAGATGTGGACTTATCATAAAGTGATGAGTATTTTTCATCCGATTCTCCTGCTCGCTAACTTCATACATTTAAAAAAAGTTCCTGGTCATGTGCTAAAGTTCACCTTTGTGTTGATTGGTTCAACGTGCCATGTGCTAAAGTTGACATTCGTGTTGATTGGCTCGATTTTACATAAGGGGAAAGTATTTAAAGGAACAGCCTGGGGAAGTAAAATTAAAGGGTCGTTGTTTTTTTTAAATTATTCTGTTTTCTGTTTTTTCAGCTTTCATGTAAGTAATTTGGTTGATACCACAAAATGAATAACAAATACCAGTAAAACTCTTTTGTTGTCCTGTTATTATTCATGTTTTCCACCTCTATGGTCATAAACACTTACTGTTCCACATTTTAATAAGTGCCCACCCACTCCAAATGTTATGTGTCCTGGGTGCTCATCACGTCGACTACGGTACAGGTGCACCCCGACTTACGTTAATCCGTTTTACATTAAAAAAAAAAAAAAAAAGTCAAATTTTGAGTACAAGATGTACCTACGTAGTACGCTGATGTAATGATGCATACTCAGTTAAAGGGTACCTGTACCCAAAATATACAGCATTCAAAAAATATTCAATAAACTTTAGCAACTTTTAAACATCGCGTGATGTCGATAGTGTATTTATAAGTCCACATTTCCTTTTCTTCTATATGACATTCCTTGCTCACGAAGGTTGAGCGCGCAGACATGTTGGCTACTTTTCACCGGGGTCAAAGGTCATTGTGACGTAACATCGTTGACAGTCATATAGCCAATTGCAGAGTGTCAGTATATTTTCCTCAAGCAATTCATGTTCTTTACAACAATAGCACTCCGGATCGTTTTTTTGACGCACGTATTTTCCACAGGAGCACCAAATATTTGCTGGTTGTTTGCTACGATTTTCCCGAATAAGAGCTTCTGCTGACTCTCCAATATCATCCTCCGAGTCGTCACCTTCCTGGTTTGATTTCACTAAATGTGGATAGTCTTTCTTCAGTGGTTCATATAAATAACCTTCTAATCCTTCTACGAAATTGTCTTCGTCCATGGTTTAAAAAAAAAAATTACTATGTCTGTTTCTTTCAAGTTTCCGTGAGCTTGTGTTGTATGTCAGGTATATAGCCTTACGTTTACAATTCAATTTCGCAGTTCCGGTCGAGGCTTTGTCAACGATATGGCGTCACTTCAAATGTGTCGTTTTAAAACTCCGGTGCTCTGAAGCTTGACGTTAGTGACGCCCTTAAATCGCTTAAAGCTGGTTTGTGAGAGAATATAATAAACGCCTTATAGGTCTATTGTCAGTAGCTATACAAAATACATCAAATTAGGTATATGAGCGTTTTCACTACAGGTACCCTTTAAGCAAAGAGAGTTGTAAAATGAATGAAAACCCGAATCCACAAAAGAAAGAGAACTCTCCGCTCTGCTGATGAAGGACATCAGTGCAGGCTGAGTACTAAACAAGTATTCAACGGCACCCTTGATTACTTGAAAGCCCGGAAGTCCGTATAACCCGCGCTTTGTCTCAAGCACAAGCAAGTGAACTACTTTCAGTGGAGCACCTCACATATTGTAAGCATTGATTGGCTCTCTTAAGCTTCATGTAAAGTGACTCGGCTCAGCTTCACGTAAAGTGACAATCCGTCAACCATCGGAACCATTTACAAGCAGAAAGATCGCATCATAGAGAATATTAAAAGGTTATATTTGATATTTGATGAATGAATTTGATTAAAATTTATCTTTTTAAATTTTTTTGCTTGAATTTAATTTATTTGAAAGTAATCTTGATATTATTTGATACATTTGATATTTTACAATGTTATATTTATAATTGATTTAGGTGTTTTATGAGATATGGTAATGGTATTTATGGATGTATAGTACAGTATGAACGTCATACGTCACTGGAACTTACTTTTTTTTCAACTTACGTGCGGCCACCTGGAACCAAACAAAAATGTAATTTGGGGAGCTTCTGTATATCTAATTTTCATGTTCAATGCCGCTTTATCCTAATTAAGGTTGCAAGACGGCTGGTGTAAGACGGCTGGTGCCTGGCCGAAGTCAGGGTACATCATTGTTAAAGTAATTATACATATAAGTTATCCCAGCTTGTGTTTGATAAGTTTTGCAATATATTATCAAAGTTGAAACTGATTGCTTAAAGATGTTTTGCAGGAGTCCCCCTATATTATATATATATAGCAAAGCGGAATGGCATATACTGATAAAGCAGAACGATGTAACAACAAGATGACTCAGCAACCACCACAAGGCGAGAGACTGAATATTCTGTAGCTTGCAACATATATTGATAAGAAATATTGCTGACTGTGTATGTGTAACCCTCCCCTTAGAAGTCAGCATTGTTATGTAACTAGGAATCCCCCTAAAGAAATAAAAGAGGCTCTCGTTCAAACTTAGGGCAGAGCTTCTAGAACATGTAACTGAACTGGTTTGGTTGTTCTTCTCATACGAGTATGGAACTTAATTCTCTGTGTCTTTCTTCTTGTTAATGTGTTTTATTATGTCTGTGTTGATTTCGAACCTGACATTTAATTCGAGCCGGATACCAAGATACCTGAGGATTCCTGCTGACGAGGTGGATACCGGTGAAAACCTTGGCCAAGGCAACTCAAGAGCGAGTTGACATCAGACCCTTTTCGGGACCGGGAAGATCGACCCGTCCACAGGGATCCAATAGTTGACGATAATCCGAGGAGGAGACACAGGGTGAGTTAACTTCTTTTAAAAAGTAGAAATGAATGAGCTCGGTAACAAAGGTTACATAAAATGGATGTGAAATGGGTGAAAAGCAAAAAGAGGTTGCAAAGACAGTTAAATTCCACGAAAAAAATAAAATAAAATAAAATAAAAATATAAAAAGAAGAAAAAGGGAGGGTGGACTCCCCTGTCTAAAAAGCAAAACCCTGAGTATTCTAGACAATGGCAGGTATATAAAAGAAGGGAGCATGGACTCCCCAGGTTCTGAGAAGATAAATGGCCGTGGATGAATGAATGTGTGTGAGAATGGAGGACGTAATCCTTGATTAAATCCTCATATAATACTGCGGGATTAATACAACAAGTTTTTGTCGATGCAGAGGCAAGAATCCTTCGCCTGAAAAGGTAGAAGCTTGAGGATTACCACAGAAATAATTAATCACTGTCCCGTAGGAAACCAGTGTTAGGACACCCTAGGTGCAACAAACCACTGGTCCAAATTGGGTTAAAATGGGGAGGTAAAAATAGTAAACCTAGAGATAAATTAGAATGTGGAGATTGGAAAGCAGTAGAAAAACAGACGCCTGATAGAAATAAATATTTAGATTTATGGGTTAGCGAGTAGGGATTCAACGGACAGTTAAATGTAAAAAGACTAAAAGAATTACAAGGAACTATTAGACAAAACTGCAAAAATAATGAAAAAATGAAAAAACAAAGATGGAAAGAAGCAGAAGAGTGGATTAAAATGACAAATAAAAGGCGTGTAGGAGAAAAACAAAAACATGAGAAAGAGGAAAAAAAAGCAAGATAAAAAAAGGCCACAAAGAGGAAGTGATGTTTCATAGAAAAGAGGATGATGAGATAAGCAGTGGAAGAAGGTTCAGTATCAGATATGAGAAAGCATTCCGATGACACAGTGGAATAGTGGATGACAGGCCAACAAGGGGCCAAACATTTGCAATACACCTGAAAAATGGTCTGCATGGTACAGCACAAGAAAATGAAAAATTATCCTGGGTAAAGAAAGGTGCGCAAATTAAAAACGGTATCTATACATTGACACTTATCAAAGGCGGGCCATGTCTCTCACTGTCTATGGTGAGAGGCATGTAAAAGAACTATTGCTGACTTTCGCAAAGAGTAGGCTGCAAAGTCGTCAGCGTGTTTCTGTTCATTGCTAAAAGGGTTGTGACAGGAAGGGCATCCGACGTAAAAACCTCTGCCAAATGAAAATGTGCAAATCAGATGATTTGCTGTGGCGACTCCCGAGTAAAAGGGAAAAAGCCGAAAGGAAGACAGACAATTTTGAGCCATGGGAAGGCCAATGTCTCAACAGGAGGGATGGTGGGACAAGTAGACCAGAAATACACAGCATATGGCTTTAATCTATACTCAAAAAAAATTTTTGGAAAGCATGTCTAATCTGTGCAAAACACAATGCGCAAGGAAACATGAGACCGAAAAGAGTGAAATTCCCGAAACAAACCTGGAGAACAAATAGCTCATTAATATCTTGCAGTGCGTCAGGTGTATCCAGGTGTTTTTTCCCGCTAGTTTGATAGCAGCTGGTGTTGTCAAGAGGGCTTGGTATGGGCCTTCCCACTTAGCTGAATGCCAATACTTTCTTTTTATGCTTCTGATGAAAGCAATAATATTGATGATGAAAATGAGTATGAAATATTAAATGTTGTGCCTGGCTTGTTTTCAAATGGTGAAAACTATTAAGAAAGTCTTCTCTGACCTCTGTTAGAGTATTTACAGTTTGGGATAAAATTAATGAATTGACTAATCTAAAAACTGTTTGAAGTGTTATTAAAATGATGTTTTTTGTCCAAGCTGTGATAAACAGAAGGGAAATGTTAAAGTAATTATACATACAAGTTATCCCATCTTGTGGTTGATAAGTTTTGCAATATATGATTAAAGTTGAAACTGCTTGCTAAAAGATGTTTTGCAGGAGTCCCCCCTATAGTAGAACTGATAAGCGGAATGGCATACACTGATAAAGCGGAACGACATAACAACAAGATGACTCAGCAACCACCGCAAGGCAGGAGACTGAATATTCTGTAACTTGCAACATATTGATAAGAAATAGTGCTGACTTGTGTGTACCCCTCCCCTTAGAGGTCAGCATTATTATCCCCCTAAAGAAATAAAAGAGGCTCTCGATCAAACTTAGGGCAGAGCTTCGAGAACATGTAACTGAACTGGTTTGGTCACTCCTCATACGAGTATGGAACTTAATTATCTGTCTTTGTTCTTGTTAATGTGGTTTATTATGTCTGCGTTGATTTAGAACCTGACAATCATGGACCACCAGGCCATCACAGGGCTGCATGTAATTTAGAAAATATATATATTCTTTAAATTAGTAAATAAGAGTAATTAAAAAAAGTGTGATTTAAATGGTTCACGATGTCAGGATTCTTCTTCTTCTTCTTTTCCTTTCGGCTGCTCCCTTCAGGGGTCGCCACAGCAAATCATCCGCCTCCACCTCACCCTGTCCTCCGCATCTTCTTTTCTGACTCCAACGACCTTCATGTCTTCCTTCACCACATCCATAAATCTCTTCTTTGGTCTTCCTCGAGGCCTTCTGCCTGGTAGTTCCAACCTCAGCATCCTACTGCCAATATACTCACTAGAACCTCCTCTGTACATGTCCAAACCATCTCAATCTAGCCTCTCTGACTTTGTCTCCAAAACATCTGACGTGGGCTGTCCTCTGATGTACTCATTTCTGATCCTATCAATCCTCGTTACTCCCAGAGAGAACCTCAGCATTTTCACCTTTGCTCCCTCAAGCTCTGCCTCCTGCCTTTTCCTCAGCGCCACTGTTTCTAAGCCATACAACATCGCTGGCCTCACCACCGTCTTGTACACTTTTCCTTTCATTCTTGCTGACACTCTCCTATCGTACATCACACCGGACACTTTTCTCCAACCATTCCAACCTGCCTGCACACGCTTCTTCACCTCTTTTCCACACTCTCCACTGCTCTGGATTGTTGAGCCTAAGTACTTAAAATCCTCCACCTTCCTTATCTCTGCTTCCTGGAACCTCACCATTCCTGTTGGGTCCTTGTCATTCGTACAAATGTATTCTGTCTTACTGAGGCTAACCTTCATTTTCCTCCTTTCCAGGGCATACCGCCACCTCTCTAGATTTCCCTGCACTTATTCTCTGCTCTCACTACAGATCACAATGTCATCTGCAAACATCATAGTCCATGGAGATTCTTGTCTCACCTCGTCTGTCAGCCTGTCCATCACCATAGCAAACAAGAAGGGGCTCAGAGCTGACCCTTGATGCAGTCCCACCTCCACCTTGAATTCGTCGGTCACGCCGACAGCACACCTCACCACTGTCTTACATCTCTCATACATGTCCTGCACCACTCGAACATACTTCTCTGCCACTCCAGACTTCCTCATGCAATACCACAGTTCATCTCTTGGCACCCTGTCATATGCTTTTTCCAGATCCACAAAAGGCACAATGCAGTTCCCTCTGACCTTCTCTGTACTTCTCTATGAACATCCTCAAAGCAAACATTGCATCTGTGTTGCTCTTTCTTGGCATGAAACCAAATCTGCCCTTAGTCTAGCTTCCACTATTCCTTCGCATAACTTCATCATATGGCTCATCAACTTTATCCCTCTGTAGTTGCCGCAACTCTGTACGTCTCCCATGTTCTTAAAAATGGGCACCAGCACACTTCTCCTCCACTCCTCCGGCATCTGCTCACTCTCTAGGACCTTGTTGAATGTTCTTGTCAGAAAATCTACTGCGACCTCTCCTAGACACTTCCATAGCTCCATCAGGACCAACTGCCTTTCCATTCTTAATCCTCTTCAATGCCCTCCTCACTTCTCCCTTACTAATCTTTGCTACATCCTGCTCCTCAATGGTCACCTCTTCTACTCTTTTTTTTTTCTCTCTCTCATTTTCCTCATTCATCAGCTCTTCAAAGTACTCTTTCCATCTTCCCAGCACACTTCTTTCATCAGTCAATACATTTCCGTCTCTGTCCTTTATCAATCCAACTTGTTGCACGTCATTCCCATCTCTGTCTCTCTGCTGTGCAAACCTGTATAGATCATTTTCTCCCTCCTTACTGTCCAACCTATCATACAAGTCATTATACGTCCTCTGTTTGGCCTTAGCCACTGCTACTTTCGCCTTACGCTGTGTTTCCCTGTACTCCTGTTTACTCTCTTCGGTCCTCTCAATGTCCCACTTCTTCTTAGCTAACCTCTTCTTTTGTACACATTCCTGCACTTCCTCATTCCACCACCAAGTCTCCTTATCTACTTTCCTTCCAGAGGACACACCAAGTACTCTCTTACCTGTGTCCCTGATCTCATTTGCTGTGGTTGTCCAGTCATCTGGAAGCACTTCCTGGCCACCGAAAGCCTGTTTCAACTCCTCCTTGAAGACAACACACACTCTTCCTATTTCAGCTTCCACCACTTTGTCTTCTGCTCTGCCTTCTTCACCTTCCTCACCATCAGTGTCATCCTGCACACCACCATCCTATGCTGTTTGGCAACACTCTCACCCACTACTACTTTGCAGTATGACTTCCTTCAAATTACATCACCTGCACAAGATGTCGTCTACCTGTGTGCTCCTACCTCCACTTTTATAAGTCACCCTATGCTCCTGTCTCTTCTGGAAGAAAGTATTCACCACAGTCATTTCCATCCTTTTTGCAAAATCGATCAACACGTGTCCTTCTGTGTTCCTGTCCTGGATACCAAACCTGCCCATCACTTCCTCGTCCCCTCTGTTGCCTGCACCAACATGTCCATTGAAGTCTGCCCCAATGACCACTCTTTCACCTCTGGGGGTACTCTGCATCACTTCATCTAACTCACTCCAGAATCTCTCCTCGTTTAGCTCACATCCTGCCTGTGGGGTATAAGCACTAACAACATTGAGCATCACACCTTCAATTTCTAACTTGAGACTCATCACTCTGTCTGACACTCTTTTCACTTCTAGAACATTCCTGACAAACCCCTCCTTCAAGATGACTCCTACTCCATTTCTCTTCCCAGCCACACCATGATAAAACAGTTTAAACCCTGCTCCTAAGCTTTTAGTTTTGCTCCCTTTCCACCTGATCGCCTGAACACACAGTATGTCCACCTTCCTCCTCTGCATCATGTCAGCCAGCTCTCTATCTTTTCTTTGCATAGTTCCAACATTCAAAGTCCCTACTCTCAGTCCTAGACTCATGCCTTTCCTCTTCTCTCTGTGCCTATGGACACGCCTCCCGCCTCTCCTTCTTCGACCAATAAGACTGAAGAAATAAGACTTTCTGCAGAAGAAACGACAGTTTCCTCTGAAGTCATGTCATTGCTGAAGAGGAACTGTTGTAAAACAATCCACTATTAAAGTCTTGTTAAATTATTATTCCAGTACATGACCTAAGGTAATGTTTAAAATGTTTGTGTGTTACATTTTATTTCCAGTGGTGTAGCATGTTTCTCATTGTGTTTTGCTTATCCAATTTATTACATTTCTTGTTCTTTTATGTCCTTTTTGTTATGGTCTGTGTTTTGGGGGACTTTGATTTTGGCACTGTGCCTCTCACTTACTGTTTTTTTCCTGAGGGACCTAGCTGAGCTGCTCGGAGCAAATACACCTGGATTCACTATTCTCATTTACTCCCAATAAACAAAAGCACGCTCACCTCTGTGTCAGAGGATTAACTCAGATCAACATCACCGCTTCTTTGGTTTGTAACGCCTCTTACTCTTTCACTCTAAAATTCTGTTTTGTACACCAGTTCCGGTTTGGGGGGGGCGTGGCCGAGCTGCTCGGACTAAAAGCAGTTAAAACCTGAATTCAGTTGTGTCATGCCTCATGCAATACATTCCTCTAGTGGGCATTTTTGAAAACTACAGTGCTGTATGCTTCTAAAGAGAATGCACTGAAAGGTGTTTTATGCGTATGCTGTATATTGTTTATATTTTAGCATCATACACGGGGTTTTACTTCTGGGTACAGAACTCACGGATTATCTCGATTCGCGGGAGGGCCCGGAGCCGAACCCCTGCGAATGTCAAGGGCCTAATTATATATATATATATATATATATATATATATATATATATATATATATATATATATATATATATATACACACACACACACACACACACACACACATAGTAGTCCTTCTCAAAAAATTCGCATATTGTGATAAAGTTCATTATTTTCTTTAAAGTACTGATGAAAATTAAACTTTCATATATTTTAGATTCATTGCACCCCAACTGAAATAATTCAGGTCTTTTGTTTTAATTCTGATGATTTTGGCATACAGCTCATGGAAACCCAAAATTCCTATCTCAAAAAATTAGCATATTTCATCCGACCAATAAAAAAAAAAAAAAAGTGTTTTTAATACAAAAAAGTCAACCTTCAAATAAGTATGTTCAGTTATGCACTCAATACTTGGTCGGGAATCCTTTTGCAGAAATGACTGCTTCAATGCGGCGTGGCATGGAGGCAATCAGCCTGTGGCACTGCTGAGGTGTTATGGAGGCCCAGGATGCTTCGATAGCGGCCTTAAGCTCATCCACAGTGTTGGGTCTGGTGTCTCTCAACTTTCTCTTCACAATATCCCACAGATTCTCTATGGGGTTCAGGTCAGGAGAGTTGGCAGGCCAATTGAGCACAGTAATACCATGGTCAGGAAACCATTTACCAGTGGTTTTGGCACTGTGAGCAGGTGCCAGGTCGTGCTGAAAAATGAAAATCTTCATCTCCATAAAGCTTTTCAGCAGATGGAAGCATGAAGTGCTCCAAAATCTCCTGATAGCTAGCTGCATTGACCCTGCCCTTGATAAAACACAGTGGACCAACACCAGCAGCTGACATGGCACCCCAGACCATCACTGACTGTGTGTACTTGACATTGGACTTCAGGCATTTTGGCATTTCCTTCTCCCCAGTCTTCCTCCAGACTCTGGCACTTTGATTTCCGAATGACATGCAAAATTTGCTTTCATCCGAAAAAAGTACTTTGGACCACTGAGCAATAGTCCAGTGCTGCTTCTCTGTAGCCCAGGTCAGGCGCTTCTGCCTCTGTTTCTGGTTCAAAAGTGGCTTGACCTGGGGAATGCGGCACCTGGAGCCCAGTCCACTGCTTCCACAGGTCCCCCAAGGTCTGGAATCGGCCCTTCTCCATAATCTTCCTCAGGATCCGGTCACCTCTTCTGGTTGTGCAGCGTTTTCTGCCACACTTTTTCCTTCCCACAGACGTCCCACTGAGGTGGCTTGATACAGCACTCTGGGAACAGCTTACTCGCTCAGAGATTTCTTTCGGTGTCTTACCCTCTTGCTTGAGGGGGTCAATGATGGCCTTCTGGACAGCAGTCAGGTCGGCAGTCTTAATTGGTTGATTCAGATGATTAGGTTAATAGCTCGTTTATAGTATCTTTTCATGATATGCTAATTTTTGGAGACAGGAATTTTGGGTTTTCATGAGCTGTATGCCAAAATCATCAGTATTAAAACAATAAAAGACCTGAAATATTTCAGTTGGTGTGCAATGAATCTAAAATATATTAAAAGTTTAATTCTTATCAGTATATTACAGAAAATAATGAACTTTATCACAATATGCTAATTTTTTGAGAAAGACTAGTGTATATATATATAAAATGTTTATATAGCGTGTTACTCGTGTTAAGACGTCGTCTCTGTGATCTTTGTGTTTACACTGTTTTGTGGACTTTTGTAACCTTAAGCAAATATGGTTGGTCAAAACCATAAGCTGACTCGCATGATTGCAAGTTTCATATACAGAGATGAATTAACTATCTGCTCGGGTCGGCGCAATCTACCATTCATACTCAGTTAAGCAAAGAGGGTTGTAAAATGAATGAAAACCCGAATCCGCAAAAGAAAGATTCACTGCTGGTGATTCATGTCAGTGAAGGCTGAGTACTAAACGAGTTCAATGAAGCCCTTGCTCACTTAAAAGACCGGAAGTCCGTATAACCTGTGCTTTGTTTCAAGCAAGTACAGTAGCCCCTCGACATTCGCGGGGGTTCGGTTCCGAGCCCTCCCGCGAATCAAGATAATCCGCGAGTTCTGTACCCGGAAGTAAAACCAAAGGTATCACATCGCATGTGCAAATGAGCAGCCGGAAGTAAAATACTATGTATCTATTACATGCGCTAAAACAGGGGTCGGGAACCTTTTTGACTACGAGAGCCAAAAAAAAAGACCTTTTAAAATCTAATTCTTTAAGAGCCATATATACGGAATACAACTAAATTTAAAAAGACCAACAATTTTAGAGTATAATAAGACTGAATTTATTTTAAACGACAGTCATAATGAAGTTATTTATTAATAAGAAAAGTACTTCTTACTATCAGTGCTGCAGTGGTAAAAAAACGTGAGTACAGAATGGCAGCGAAGCGACCGAGGCGCGCAGCAGCAGGTGCACGGAGCGCGGGGAGGGCGTGGCTTTGGCTTTGAAACCATCACTTCATCCCCGCTTTTTATTTACACAGTCGCGGAAATTTACGTTGATCAACTATAAAGAAGACCAAATTAAGGCAGTACACACAACTCGGCCACTAAAACAACTGTGTACACGCCGTGTAATGGCATCCATCACTACAGCACTGCTTGCTATTAATGCGACTTCTAGTGCTGCATGGGTTTGCTGATGGCTTTATATCTGATTGATACAGGGTGAGGACTCGACACGACATGATTCACACGCTGCAGTGTTTATGTGATAGGAAGCGCGTCCCAAGTTTTGGCAATCAGCTGCTCTGCGGGTTGAAGTTTTCCCTGGTCTGTTCATTTGTGGTTGCTTGCCAGCTGTCATTGGCTTACGTGGAAATGAGCCGATCAAAAACGAGGGAAATTTATCTCGACTCAAAAACAACAAGCGCAGTCTGTGGCTGTTATAATCCAATAAAATTAGAGTTTCAAGGTATCGAATCCGCCCACAAAGGACTGGCTCTCGGCTTTGCGCCACAGTGACGTGGCATTGAAAATAGATGTATAGATTTAAATGCGCAAGATTTATTCATCTGTTTTTGTTTTATTTGATGGCTTTTTTGTATTTTTATTTAAATGACAGTGAAATTATGCATTCGTTATTCTGTTCAGAAAGGCCATCTGATTTATCTGAGAACCAGATACAGTCATCAAAAGAGCCACATCTGGCTCACGAGCCATAGGTTCCGACCCCTGCGCTAAAATATGCTTCTTAAACACATTCTATAGTGCGTCTTACTCATTAATTCAGTATTAATATAGTAAAATATAGTAATGATTAAAAAAAACTTTTCAATTTTCACTCTTATTTTTATTGATAAAATATAAACATTAAAACGAGTGCTTTACAACAGTATATGCTGTATAAAAGTCTTTTTTAATTAATATTCCAGTATAGTACTTAAGTTGATGTTTGTGCGTGAGATTTTATGTTCTGTATCATGTTTAACAAATGATACCAAACGGATAAACTTTATTATGCTTCATGTCCTTTTACACTGAACTTGGAGTGACGTCTTGGAGTGACATCTCCAAGATGGCGCTGCCTAGAGGGCAACGTCGCAGAGTTCTCGGAGTCAAATTGTTTCTTTGTTCGTTTTAATTGGTTTTATTTGTTTGTTCATGTTTTGCACTAAGCTCGTCTATGATCGGTTGACCCGACTACAGCTATGAGCAGCTTCAGCTTCGGGCAACTAAGCATGCAACAACTTCTATCATGAGCTTCTATGGGAGCTCAATGCTAACACACCCCGGCTAGCAATAAGCCCAGGCGGAGTTCTCAGAGGCTTGGTTAGCACTTCCGGCCATTCTGTTTGAAAATGTTCAGTCCCTGCGAAACAAGATGGACGAGCTTCATGCTCCAATTGCAGCACAGAGGGATCCACAGGACTGTGTTTCTGTGAAACATGGCTCGAGGCGATTGCACCAGCCAGCTACACAGCCTTCATCTCCTGCAATCCCAAGTGCCAGAGTCGTCATTCGGCCCCTTCCTGCCTGGGGTGCGGCTCGCATTGAGCTGCCTACCATAGCATATTAGCTCTCCGGCTAACAAGCCCAGTTGAGCGTGCTTAGTTATACATGCCCGAAGATACTCCGATCTTATAGCTGTAGTAGAGTCGACCAGTCGTAGACGAGCATAGCGCAAAACATGAACAAACAAAACAACAAATAAAACAAATTAAAATGAACAAAAAAACAATTTGACTCTGAGAACTCCGCGACGTCACCCTCTGGGCAGCACCATCTTCGAGATGTCACTCCAAGACGTCACTCCAACTTCAATGTAAAAGGACATGAAGCATAATAAAGTTTATCCTTTTGGTATCACTTGTTAAACATGCTCCAGAACATAAAATCTCACGCATAAACATGAACTTAGGTACTGTACTGGAATAATAATAATTGAAAAATATTTTAATACAACAGTTCAGAGAAAACCGCCGTTTCTCAGGAGAAAGTCTTATTTCTTCAGAAGAGACATCCAGCGTTTTCTATCGCTTAGCCAGAGAATACGCAGTGTTTGAGTGGTATCATAGAGCTTAACTGGTAATTAAAACACAAAAAAAAAAAGAGGCTCATTGACAACTTGTGCGTGAATGAGGAAAATGGGGCGGGACGAGTTCAACCAATCAGGAGAAAGGAGAACAGCCGTTGGCTGACTTTGAATCATGTGCCGGTTCCTCGGCAGTCCACGAATACTCAAATCGTGAGTGCAAAACCGCAAATAGTCAAGGGCCTACTGTATGCTGCGCTTGGTTAAGAAAAAAAAATTCCAGCTGATTAAACATATTTGATGTAGTTGACAAGGTCATGGATGCAGGGAAAATAACGACAGGCACTTGCAGAAAAATAGCATAAATAATACTGCGCGGTTTAAAAAATAATAATAATATGGTTCATGAAAAAGGCATAGCACTGCACCATGGTAAAACAGCTGAGCTGGAACACTGGATGGTTTTCATTATTTCCCAAGAACGAGGTGTTTTTTCCAACGATCCATCAGTATGCCTTACGTGAAACTATGGCAACCGGCCAAGGCTTCCTTCTATCCTAGCACGCTAACAAGAGGTTAGGCTGGCTAATAATAATGCGAGACTCAGTGCATAAAAAGTAATGCTATTCATTCATTTTCTGAACTTAATCAGATGAGCTTAAGCTTAATCTTAATTAAGGTCACAGGGAGACTGGTGCCCATCTTCGCCAACTCTGTGTGAGCTCAGCGTATACTCGGGACAGCTTGCCAGGACAAGCAACATCCGGAATGAAGTCATTTCATGATAAGGACAAATAATTAATTTTTAAGAATTAGCTGTTTTTTCGAACAAATGCAACTTTATTGGCCTGCTGTGAGGAACAGGCCTGAGAGGGAAGAAGCAGTGATATGCAGCTTTCTGAACAGACGCCCTCTGAACCTAAAACCGTGTTTTATTATTGTTATTATGCTCATGATTTATAACAAGTTTCTAGTACTGTAATAAAAATCTAAAAAAAAAAGGGAGGCAGCCATGCTCTAACGGTTAGACAAGTTGGTTTGAGACAAAGGTTGATGGTTCGATTCCAGAACCAGCGGGAAACATGTGGTGGGGAGTGAGGAGGACCTACCCCTCCTCCAGTTTCATGGCTGAAGTGCATTTGAGCAAGGCGCCTCAAATTGTGGCAGCCTGCTACTCTTAAGTGTATTCAGTAAATTCAGCTAAATAAATATATAAAGAAAAAGAAATATTGCTACTCTAATACAGTACTCAGAGAAATTGAGTTTGCTTGAGAACTTCAAAAGGGTGCATTGCTGACTAATAGTCCTAATGGGATTTAATGACACATTAAAATGCACAAAGGTTATTGCGAACAAATTAAATGCATGGTTACAGTACTGTAGGTCTACTTCACATTACACAGCCTTCAACGAAACAAGATTCAAAGTAACCACAGTACAAACAAGTTAAATAATTGTTTACAAGTCAGATTCTTCATCATAAAATAAAATGACAAAACAGAACTTCCTCAGCAAAGTGATGTGTCAGCATTCACCGTCAGTTACAGGTAGACGTTTTCAATGGAACACGCCGTGGAATGTCTGACAACCAAAAGATTTTCTGATGATTTAACCCGCTGAGCATGCGGTGAAACGTCAACGTTTACTCTTTGGAACATATCGTGCTTTGAGCATTCATCCATAACACATACACTTTACCTTCCCTTTTATTACAAAATCAAATGACTTTCCAGAGCATTTTTCATGAAATGCTCTGAAAAAGCCAGAACATTTCAAGAATAAGACTTTAAAGTTCCAGGATTTTTATTTTTTTGACCATGAGAATCTTGGCTATGGTTGGACTTTGTAAATATAAACCAATAACTTTATTTTAGTTTACCTTTTATTGTTTTCACATTAAAACTGTTAAAGTTTAAGACATCTGCTTGTGCACGTGCTCCTGCTCCTGTAACCAACAAGATTTACCATCTTAAAAAACAAACCAAAAACAAAACCCAAAACAAAACAAAAAACACTCTGCTTCATATCAATCTCAGGAACAAAACCACCTACTGTTAACAATCTTGGTCTCGTTTATCTATGGGGGAGATCACAGTTCAAAGCCTGATTTGACTTGGTGAGTACAATCACATAAGGAACATTAAAGGAAGGCTTCACTTTAAGCCACAGAAAATAAAAGCGCATCTAACACGAAGAATATGTCTTTAATTGCTTACCACAACAAAATCTCCGCAAAATTTGCCCGGCGAGCATAGTAAATTCGACTTTTATTACTCCCATCATGCAGCTTTGTAGTATCTGCCATTTTCTACGAGTCACGTGATCAAAACAAGGTCAGTGACATCAAGTGTGCCCAATCTGCCAAAGAAAATCTAAGCCATCATACACTCGGTTTGTACACATACAGAGGGCAGTTTGTTAAAGTGCGACTTCCTGATGTTTTTGTCGGACACTTTGCAGGTGTTTAGTAATGCAATAGGGGGCAGAAACACGGAGACGATATTTGTACACAACAAAACATGCAAAATGGTGGAGTACGAGGAGGCATGAGCACACATGACGTCACAGACCTAATTTTGAACACGTAAGGCAAGTCTGTTGGGTTTTTTCACCCGAACCGAGTGGCTCATCAGGCCGGTGCTTATCCCCGGTTTCCGTAGCGTGAAGCGACCAGGAGCTCAACTCCTCCTGGATGGGACGCTAGTCCATCGCAGGTTACCTTCCCAGTATATTTTTACTGGTACCCATTTATACTGCTGGGTGAACAGAGGCACACTTATAGTTGAGACCTTGCCCAGGGGTCTTAGCACAGTGGGGGTCTCAGTGGGATTTGAACTCAGAACCTCCTGATCATGAGCCCAGCACTCTAACCACTACACCACCGGCCCCAATTTTGAACACGTGACCGGGTATAAATGGCTGCGCCCGCGGAATATGAATTTTCTTCAGTTACTTGCTTCTAAACTCTGGAATGTGATTACTTTTCTTTGTCATATTTCGTAAGTATGCTGTACTTGGTCGATTATTTCATCAGAGACAGTGAAAGGAATGGGCTTTTATGACCAAAGTATCCCTTTAACCAAAAGTATATTTTGGACATTCCAAAATCAACTGGATTATGAGACACTGCAGGAGCTCCGCTATCACACCAGCCTCGGAAGGCAATCAGTAGGGATCCATCAGGAGCAGCAGTGCCTCAACATATATATTATTGAAATTTGCAGTTTAATGTCTCTGCTAAATTAAAACACAAAAGTAAAATAAAAGTCATGAAATTGTTCCGCTGAACACAAACTAATCTAAATTTTAACTCCTCAGAAGTTGCCACTTTAAGAGATGTTCCAGATGAACATTAGTGTCTCCTTTCGATGAGGAAATTACATATTGCTCTGGAAGTTTCTTCAAAGAAAAATATTGTACAGTGGAACCTCACCTTACGATCGTTCCAACATCCAGAAAATCCAGGTTATGAAAAACATTTTCCGAAATTTTTTGTCTCTGGATATGAAACAAGTTCATGTTACGAAAACCCCATCTCAAAAATACAAACAATGCTCTCCCATTGGCTATCTCCCAACATCCCACCCCGCTGGCCTCCCATTGGCTAGGAGGGATGATGCTGCTCCCTCCCATTGGCTATCTCCCAACATCCCACCCTGCTGGTCTCTGGATATGAAACAAGTTCATGTTACGAAAACCCCATCTCAAAAATACAAACAATGCTCTCCCATTGGCTATCTCCCAACATCCCACCCCGCTGGCCTCCCATTGGCTAGGATAGATGACGCAGCTCCCTTGAGCAGCAGCTTGTTTCATGTGTTTTTCGAGTGGGCTCATTGCAACTTCATTTTTTGACTCAGGCTTTTAACCTTGCATAAACATTTGTAAGATTATAACTCTGCTAAGAAGACATGGTCAACACGAAGCAAGTACCTTAAAAAGATATGCTTTTATAATTTTATGAGTTTATGGGGTAGTATTGGGGGCCTTGGAACGAATCACGCATTTTACATGTAAAATGCAGTTCTACTTATGAAAAATCCAGGTTACGAAAACCGCCTCTGGAACGTATTAATTTCATAAGGTGAGGTTCCACTGTATTGTGCACTCCATCCCAAGCCAAGTCGATGGACTGTAACTTGGGAGACTGTGCTCGAGATTCCATCACTCAAAGTCAACAGTTTTGTGCAACACCCCCGACCACCACCACCCCCGTAGCTATGCCGCCTCCCTCTCTTATTTTTAACATGTTACCTGGATCAGAACTGCTTACATTTCAATGTAACTGAAAAACAGCAAGGTGTTCTAAAACTTTTGACTACTGGTTTTCTTTGTTATTGTCTGTGTGTAGAAATCATGTAAACGCTTTTTAGGTTGCGAGTTTTTTCTTTACTGAATTAACGATTGCACTGATGTCATGCTCTCTAGAAAAATCAGTAGCTGCATTAGAAAATTTTTGTTTTTCCAAAGATACTCTCAGCTAATGACAGGAGCATTCCGTGTTCAGCATTTTTATTTCTGCAAGGGCAGGGTATGGAAAGCATCTCGACTTGTATCCCCCACCCCCTCCATCCCGCAATATGACAAGCCAAGATGAAGAAAGCAACACACAGATGTAGAACCACCCACCTGGCAGAAAGTCACCTGCAACTGATGAGTATTTGTTCCTCCCACTGATGTAGCATACTAACTACTACATGACCTGTGAAATAACTGCTACCCTGTCTGTCTTCCTTTCGGCTTTTTCCCCTTTTACTCGGGAGTCGCCACAGCGAATCATCTTGATCCGCACGTTTGATTTGGCAGGGTTTTTTTTTTTTACGTCGGATGCCCTTCCTGTCACAACCCTTTTTTGCAAGGGACAGAAACACGCTGACTACTTTGCAGCCTACTCTTTACGAAAGTCAGCAATGGTTCTTTTACATGCCTCTCACCATAGACAGTGAGAGACATGGCCTGCCTTTGATAACCCAGTTAGCTGCACTGGGGGGGAGTGACAACCTTGTGGAGAGTGGGACTTGAACCTACAATCTTTGGATCAGCGATCCAGCGCCCTATACCACTAGGCCACCACTGCCCCATAAAAAACTGCTACCCTGATAAAAGAAAAATCAACTAAGCCAGAGGACATTAAGGGCTAGCTTTCTAATCAGAGACAGATCATGTCTTTTCCATATTGCTCTTCAGGCAGTCACTGCTATTGCAATTTCTCAATTAGAAACAGATGCTGTGCTCCCATATTAGCTCACCAAGCTAGAGCTCTCAACAAGAACAAGATCCAAATGTGAAGAACAGTTTTTCCTTTGGGACATGCTGTTCCTGCAGTAATAAAGTGCAAGAATGAGCTTTGCAAAGGGGTCCATCCTAATTATGTGCCAAACACGAGAAGAATGTCAAGTATCTGCCTTTGATGCCCAAGTCTGAACATTTGTAAAAGAAAGACTCCCAACTGAGCGTTTTATCTATAAAGAAATGTTTTAAATAAGACACATAGTGGTGCAGAAAACAGTGCAATCTGTGAGACACAAAGAAAGGAATGACTGTTACACAACTGAGGAATATCTGCAATATTTTGTTGTCACTCAAGCAGGTCTCTGAAGGCAGGAAGTGACATATTGATCTACTAGTCCTTCTAAAAAAATTAGCATATTGTGATAAAGTTCATTATGTTCTGTAATGTACTGATAAAAATTAAACATTCATATATTTTAGATTCAGTGCACACCAACTGAAATATTTCAGGTCTTTTATTGTTTTAATACTGATGATTTTGGCATACAGCTCATGAAAACACAAAATTCCTATCTCAAAAAAATTAGCATATCATGAAAAGGTACTCTAAACGAGCTATTAACCTAATCATCTGAATCAATCAATTAACTCTCAACACCTGCGGCTGAGGCTGATTCCTGAGGCTTTTAAAAACTCCCAGCCTGGTTCATTACTCAAAACCGCAATCATGGGTAAGACTGCTGACCTGACTGCTGTCCAGAAGGCAATCATTGACACCCTCAAGCAAGAGGGTAAGACACAGAAAGAAATCTCCGAGCGAATAGGCTGTTCCCAGAGTGCTGTATAAAGGCACCTCAGTGGGACATCTGTGGGAAGGAAAAAGTGTGGCAGAAAACGCTGCACAACCAGAAGAGGTGAACGGACTCTTAGGAAGATTGTGGAGAAGGGCCAATTCCAGACCTTGGGGGACCCGTGGAAGCAGTGGACTGGGCTACAGGTGCCAGCATTCCCCAGGTCAAGCCACTTTTGAACCAGAAACAGCGGCAGAAGCGCCTGACCTGGGCTACAGAGAAGCAGAACTGGACTGTTGCTCAGTGGTCCAAAGTACTTTTTTCAGATGAAAGCAAATTTTGCATGTCATTCGGAAATCAAGGTGCCAGAATCTGGAGGAAGACTGGGGAGAAGGAAATGCCAAAATGCTTGAAGTACAGTGTCAAGTACCCGCAGTCAGCGATGGTCTGGGGTGCCATGTCAGCTGCTGGTGTTGGTCCACTGTGTTTTATCAAGGGCAGGGTCAATGCAGCTAGCTATCAGGAGATTTTGGAGCATGTCATGCTTCCATCTGCTGAAAAGCTTTATGAAGTGGTTTTGGCAAATGGTTTACTGACCATGGTATTACTGTGCTCAATTGGCCTGCCAACTCTCCTGACCTGAACCCCAGAGAGAATCTGTGGGATATTGTGAAGAGAAAGTTGAGAGACACCAGACCCAACACTGGATGAGCTTAAGGCCGTTATCGAAGCATCCTGGGCCTCCAATAACACCTCAGCAGTGCCACAGGCTGATTGCCTCCATGCCACGCCACATTGAAGCAGTCATTTCTGCAAAAGGATACCCGACCAAGTATTGAATGCATAACTGAACATAATTATTTGATGGTTGACTTTTTTTGTATTAAAAACAATTTTTTCTTATTGGTCGTATGAAATATGCTAATTTTTTAGATAGGAATTTTGGGTTTTCATGAGCTGTATGCCAAAATCATAAGTATTAAAACAATAAAAGACCTGAAATATTTCAGTTGGTGTGCAATGAATCTAAAATATATGAAAGTTTAATTTTTATCAGTACATTACAAAAAATAATTAACTTTATCACAATATGCTAATTTTTTGAGAAGGACTAGTATAAGTAAGCGAGAGAATTACACAATGCATGTCTGCTGAAAACTTGCCAAGATACAAGAAAATATTTACAGTAAACAAAGACAGCTCCTCCTAAAACACACTGCCAGTGACACTGGATGATCTATCTTACCAAGAACCTGACAACTACTTCATCAAATAAACCCGTTTGACAGTCAAACAGCCCCAGCATCAGAGCTGCACTAAAAATAGGCCCTTGTACTTTGACTTGTTTCTTCATCTCAATGGAGGCCACATTTAATGCCCCATCCCAAGTGGACCCATGGGAACAGGGTCGTACACCATGGGTCTCTGATGAGCACAATGAAAGCGCTCTAGAGAAGCGCTATACTGAGACGTCCTTCTCAAAAATACTACACATCCTCTCAAGTCGGACCGGTGGCCAGTGTTGACCTGAGTAAAGCTCAGGTTGTATTTCAGCACTGTGGGGCAAGTTTGTCAATTTGACTGTGTTCTTACGTTAAACAGCTCTCCTTTCCAAAAAAAAAAAAAAAAAAAGGAAAAGAAAATTGCTGACTTTACATAGTTACACAATATAAGAAAAGTGTTTGGGTTGAGCTGCCAGAAGAGGGAAAAAAGCAGGGAAAGTGGACACAGATCAGCTGCTCGCCGTCTGTCCATACTGAGGGAGAAGTGACAACAGCATCATTCACTTGCGATCGTACCTTCACATATCGACTACGGTCCCAGTAGCACCCAAGTTCCCACGCAGTCTTCAGCTCTACAGAAACCAAATAACCCACCCAATGCACACATTGTCTGATTAATCCACGGCCTGAGCGCACACAGAAAAGCCAGACCAATCAAAACTGATGTCCGTATACTTCCCCTACTTTCCTTTTCAGACTATTGAACATTAGAAGCAGGAATTCTTTTCAGACACCAAAAGACACAGAGACGCTGAATTGTATTTTACACATGGTAATAAGAAAAAAAAAAGAAAAAAATCTACAAAGTTCTCAAAATCAACATCAACGGTGCCAGCACTGTATTTACACATTAGCCTACATTCTCTAACGGGATAATAATTTCCTGTGTCAGTTAAAGACTCAAAAACAATTAAAACACAACTATTATCCTCTCTCAGCGCAGTGAAGCCTGGAAAGTCTACTAAAAAAAGATAGTTTACAAAAATGTTGGCACTTCATGCAAAAACCACAGAAAGGAACTGACCTTGAACTTGGTCCAGCACACTACAGGCATTTCAGTCTATTTTAGGAGTTTTACTTTCCTTAATGAGAATTTTATAAATTTAAAAACCATTATTATTAAGAATGTGGTAGTTTCTAAATCAGTACTACATGAAACAACGTTTTCTTCAGTCCAGAATCCAGCACAAGTGTGTATTGAAGATGACAACACGAAAAGACAAAAAAATTCAGGTGTGGACTCTGCTCTCAATCCTGGACTTTCCAGCATAACTCTGGGACCTTTCCATTTTCAACCACAACGCTGGCCATGAAACTTTAGATACAATGAATCTACCAGAATTTTAAGGTAGACAAAGTCGGAACAGAACCTCTGGGTCTCTTTTTTAAACAGCTGGGTCCAATCACTTCAACCAGCAGCACATGTGCATGCATGTGCATGCATGCACACACACACACACACATACACGTCTGTCAAAACTCAAAAATAATAACACACCTATTGAGTGTAAGATCAGAATAACAAAAAGCATCTGTTTGGAAATTTCTGTCTGCTTAACCAATTTCTTTTGTTTTGTTTTTTGAAGAACATAAACAAGCTTTTTATAGAAATATGGGCTTTGGAACATTCACGAAGTTTGAGCAGATGCTTAATTAGTCAATAGGAGGGAATTCCTTTATATGATGTGGGATAATTTCCCATGTTCATCGCATTATGTTGTAAGCCCCATGCTGCTATAAAAAACAGTTTACATTGGTTGTTTATGTTCTTCATCCTGCAGTCCTCTCTGGAATCCTACAGGGGAAAGAATTCAGTAGGTGTGTGTTGTGTATATTAATCTGCATGTATACAATATATTCAGTTCACCACCTGTCGCAATAGACCAATGCTTCTCAATTACAGTCAGCCCTCTACTTACGAAATTAATCCGTTCCAGTGCCTTTTTTCGTAACCTGGGGTTTTCGTAAGTATAGGTGCATTTTACATGTAAAACGCCCGATTCGTTCCAAGGCACCCAAGACTACCCTATAAACTAGAGGTCGGGAACCTATGGCTCTTTTGATGACTGCATCTGGCTCTCAGATGAATCAGGTGGCCTTTCTTAACAGAATAACTAATACATGATTTTGCTGTCCTTTAAATAAAAATACAGAAAAAAGCCATCAAATAAAACAAAAACAAATCTCACACATTTCAATCTATACATCTATTTTCAATACCACTTGTCACTGTGGCGCGCAGTGGAGAGCCAATCCTTTTTGTACTCCAGTGTATGGGCGGGGCCAATACCTTGAAACTAATTTTATTGGATTATATGCAGCCTGCGCGAGTTGTTTTTGGGCAAAGAGGTAAATTTCCCTCGTTTTGATCACCTCATGTGCAAGAAGCCAAGCAGAGCTGGCAAGCAAAACACCAATGGACAGAATGAAAAAACATCAACCTACAGAACAACTGATTGCCTTGGGACCATACTTGTCAACTCTCACGCATCAAGCATGAGAATCACACATTTCATCTCTTCCTCAATCTCTCACGCAAGGTGTCTAAAATCTCATGCATCAATTCCCAATTATTTCCCAATTTTATTATTTCTTAAAGATGTAATTTCTATGTCAATTTATATTTTCATTGTCTATGTCCTTTACGTAAACATACAGCTTCTTCTTTCTGCTTCTGGCTGCGGGATCCTTTACTGTAAAATCAGATACATACACGCACTTAAAAACTAAAGGTGAAACTTGCTCAAATGATGTTTTCATTTAGTAATTTAGTTAAATGTAGATTTAGTTAGAATTGTTAACATTGTTAATAAGTTTCAGTTTGTAATTCTGTGTTGTTACAATTTTGCTGCACATGATACTTGCCATTTATGAGTAGATTTGTTAACATGGTTAACTAGTTTCAGTGTGTAAACTAATTGTGTAGTTGTAAGGTTGCTGCATATGATACATGCCATCTATGAGCAAAGACAGCAAAGATTATTATGAAGAATTATTTGGGAAAAAACTTCAAAAAAGAGAAATGTTACAAGTAATACTTTACTTTAGGCAACCTTATTTTTGATATATGTTATTAGTTTACACTTCATATTTCATTAGTTCTTTCATTGAAGATTTCATTTACATTACACAATTAAATCTTAAAGACGTGTGTAATTTTGTATTTTTCCCCTATGTCTGTGTTTAATCATTACATATAAAACTTGCATGAAATGGCTTTAAAATTACTCTTAAAAACCCTTAAAACCAAAATTTTCTTTGCCTCCTACACCCCCCTTCCCCCACCACCACGCTGTCACTATGGACCTGGCTGTGCCCCCTGGACCCCTGCTTCTTACTCTTTATTAATCTTAGGGGTTGACAGCTATGTGGGACGCACTTCCTGTCACAAACACTGCAGCATGTGAGTCGTATTGACCATGTTTGGCTCCACATGCGCACTCGAGCGGTCCTTCTCACAACTGAAAAGCATCAAGACCAACCTGTCACGTAATAGATGGAAGCCTAAACGCCTGCATGAAGCTGAACCTCACCCCGTATCAATCAGACTACAAAGCTATCAGCAAAACCATGCAGCACCAGAAGTCGCATTAATAGTAAGAAGTACTTTTCTTATTAATAAATAACTTCGTTATGACAATGTCATTTAAAATAAATTCAGAGTCGTATTATACTCTAAAACGGTTGGTCTCAGTATTAAAAAATATATTTGGCTCTCAGAGGGTTAAATTTTTTTTTTTTTTTTTTTGGCTCTCTTAGTCAAAAAGGTTCCCGACCCCTGCCATAAACCCTTTAAAAATTATAAAAGTACACCAATTTTGTATTAAATATGTATGAAATGTGTTAAAAGTAAAAGAAATTTATTTACCTTTATTTTTTTAAATCTCTCGAACCACCCATGTGACGCTTTAAAATCCGGGGGTTGCTGGTCTGAAGAACTCTCACCCCCACCCGCACCCTGCCTCACGAGGTCCGAAATATGGCAGTTGCTTTTTCCGAAATATAGACGCTCCCCGACTTACGTTTTTAATTGGTTCCGGACGGCCGAATGCAAGTTGAAAGTGAACGCAAGTTGTTACAGTGACATATGACATATGATGTATGACGCTCATACTGTACTGTCTGTCTTCCTTTCGGCTTTTTCCCTTTTACTCGGGAGTCGCCACAGCGAATCATCTGATTCGCACATTTGATTTGGCAGAGGTTTTTACGTCGGATGCCCTTCCTGTCACAACCCTTTTAGCAAGGGACAGAAACACGCTGACGACTTTGCAGCCTACTCTTTACGAAAGTCAGCAATGGTTCTTTTACATGCCTCTCACCATAGACAGTGAGAGACATGGCCCGCCTTTGATAACCCAGTTAGCTGCACTGGGGGGGACAGTGACAACCTTGTGGAGAGTGGGACTCGAACCCCCAACCTTTTGGATCAGCGATCCAGCGCCCTATACTACGAGACGCTCATACTATACTATACATCCATAAATACCATTACCGTTATTTATACCGAGTTACTTTACATGAAGCTTAAAACAGCCAATCAACGCTTACAATATGTGAAGCGCTCAATACCGAAAGTAGTGTACTTGCTGTGGGTTATACAGACTTCCGGTCTATTAAGTGCACAAGGGTGCTGTTGAACTCGTTTAGAACACAACCTGCACTGATGTAAATCCCAGCAAAGCGGCGAGTTCTTTCCTTTGTGGAAGTAAGTAAGTAAACTTTATTCAAGAGATGCATACAAAGAACAAGTACAAATCCTAATGAACATTAATATAAAAATAAGTATGCACTCTTAGGATTCTGCTAAAAGATAATAAATATCTGTAATTGTTCTGTAATTTGTGCATTCGGGTTTTCATTCATATTACAACTCTCTTTGCTTAACTGAGCAGCACAGTCATTAGCTGCCGGCAACCGGCGATTTTGCCACCTAGAATAGCCCTACTGCTGTCTACTCCGAAACATTTTTAAAAAAATTAATTTGAAATACATTTTTTTATTTTTAGGATTGTGCAGTTTTATTCATCTTCATATTAACAGGTAACTTGAGATAAGTGATCATAATTGTCGTTTTAGACGTACATGGCTGCTAAGTGCTTGTGTACCTAGTACGCATGGGTGACTCGGTTTTGTTGTCGAGGCTCGATTTGCATTTCTGTGCATTTCTTAGTTTCACAACAAATGTCGGATTCAAAATAAGCTTATTTATAAACAACTGTACACGTTCGTTACGATGTCTAAGCGGCAAGGAAACATCAAGGACTTTTTCAGAAAGAGATCTAAAATACAACATACACAACTAACACAAGGTAAATTATAAACAGTTGCGCTTGTTAACAGATAGCCTACCAGGGCCCGCCCTCTGATCTATATAAAACCATCTTTACCATATTGCCAGCCCAATGACGGAAAATATTTTTGTCTGGCTACAAAAAAAAGTTGTCAAGGCGAACTTTTTGGCGATATATAAATCCTTTATTCAAAATCATGTTCTTACAAATATTTATGCAAATGTCGGTAGCAAATACACTTTGAAAGTTCACAATAACGGCAACTTTGATCCATGATTAATCCTGTATGAATCATTCTCCATCATTCTCATGCTTTCAAGAAATTCCGCTTGCTTGATTTGTATGGCTGCAGCAAAGCTGCACTGTTTACGTCTTCGCGACACAGCGCCCTCACACAGCTTACGGCCAAACTACACACAACTACATGACAGTTGAATATCACAAAGATGATATAATATGATGTACATATTTTCCATGCTATAACTTTCTAAGTTATAGATCAAATTTACATGTAGATATATACTAGGGGTCAGCAACCCGCGGCTCCGGAGCCGCATGCGGCTCTTTCACCTTTCTGGCGCAGCTCCATGGCTTTTAAAAATAATGTTGTACTTTACGGTGGCCGACGGGTTCACCACAAGGTGCTTACTTACTCACATGGCACGCTCACATGGCAAAGGGCCGGTGTGGGTGCAGGTTTTCACTTCAACCAAACAATAGCCACACCTTCCACCTGTTTCCACCAATCACTGATCATCAAAAGAAAAGAAAAAAATACTAGATTGGACATTACTGTTTCAATTCTGAAGTGGAGCCATCTTGGTGAGATCACCTTGCTTTAAGTCTTAAACAGTAATGTGATCTCACCAAGATGGCTCCACTTAAGAATTGAAACAGTAATGTCCAATCTAGGGTTTTTTTCACATGAATGATGTTCCAATGCTCTAACAGCAGCGTGGCGAGAGAGATTTTTTTCTGCCGCCAGGGTTTGTAATCCAGGAACGGAAATCACAGCTGAAGTAAGAGACGGTGGACGACATTTGTTTATACACAGCAATCTCCGAGTTAAATAACTGTCCTCACAGTGACAAAATAAAACACTGGGTGTAGTTCAGTCTCCACTCTGAGAATGGGTCGGTCAGTGCAGCATTAAGCATTAATATTATTTAAAATAATGTTGAGCCGGCTCCTTCTTAAAATAAATCTTCATATACTTTTCTGTGTTGTTGTCATTTTTGTAAATTAAAACTATGACAAAACAACATTAATATAAAGAATAAAGAAAAGAAGATCCCACGAAGGGCGTGATGGTGAGGTAGACTACCCAACCCATTAACACATCCGGCTGTTCCCTGGCCCATGCTTCGTGGGATAGATATTCTTTTTCTTTATAAAAATACAAGAAGGACTCGAACACATTCATTCATTTTCTGAACCGCTTAATCAAAATTAGGGTCGTGGGGAGGCTGGAGATTTTTTGTTTTAATCTAAATGTTTTTGTTGCAAGCAGAATTGTAATTTAATTGTCTCTGCAATCGTTTAAATCAATGCAACACATTGCTGTTTTATATTAACAAGAAGGAAAAAAACATTATATGCAGTGTTATTTGATTTTAAATGTCAAATAAGGATTTGTGGCTCCCAGTGTTTTCTTTAATGTGGAAAACGGTTCCAAATGGCTCTTTGAATGGCAAAGGTTGCCGACTCCGATCTATACTATACAATATAATACTGTGGATGTGATAAATCAGCCAGCTTCTGCAGTACTTTTGTATTTTGACAGACAACTTGAATGAATGAATGAATATATATATATATATATATATATATATATATATATATATATATATATTAGAGAGAGAGAGAGCTGTGTGTAAGTGATGTTTTCACACAAGTCTCCTATGTTTATGGAATTGTAAAGCTAAGCAAATTTTGCCAAACTTGAAAGTGGGCCCAACTGACAATATATAAAGCCTATAAAATTCTATAAAATATTGGGAAAACAATTTCTTTGATTCATAACACTGCTTGAGCACAGGAAATCAAATCCTTGAAATAAAATATCATATAGTGCCTATATTGCAGGCCTACTTCAAGGTGATTGGTAATAACAGGCACATACATCATTCCAATGTACTAACCTTGAGAAGCACTGAAAAAGTATGATAGATTTAGCAGTCAGAATACACAGAATGCACCATTTAATATCTAAATATACAAAATTTTCCCAGGGGGGGGGGGGGGGTGGACCCCCCCTACCTCCCTACCTTCTCCCCTATCACGATGAGGGCTTGCGCCGCCATCGCTCTGCTTACGCAGAATTGCCCACCTGTTACTCTCATCAAATTGCCTACTACGATTCAGTTTATTGAGAGGGCTGACTGAGTATAGTATGGTAGATTGCGCTGATCTGAGCAGATAGTTAATTCATCTGTGTATGAGACTTGCACCCATGCTAGTAGGCTTACACTTCTGACCAACCATATTTGCTTAGGGTTACAAAAGTCCGCAAAACAGTGTAGACACAAAGATCACAGAGACGGCATCTTGACACAAGGGTAACACGATATATATATATATATATATATATATATATATATACACACACACACATACATATACACACATATACACACACACAAACAGTCTGTAGTTTGTAAACAATGAATGCAGCGTCATTACGTCAGCGTACTACGTAGGTACGTCTAAACTCAAAATTTGACTTTTTTTTAAAAAAAAAAACAAACAAAAAATCGAAAAAACGTAAAACAGATGAACGCAAGTCGGGGAGCATCTGTAATCGCCTCTGTCACTGTATCTCCGCTTTAAAGGTCTCCTTCTGCTTCAATATTGTCCCGATTGTAGGTGTTTGAGCCATACTGCTTTGCAATTTCGCTCAATCGCATCTTACTTTCGTATTTTTTTTTTTTTTATTATCTCCTGCTTCACTTCGATTGATAACGGAGCCTGCTTCTTCTTTTCGGTGTCAATGGGAATCACTTTCTTGGGGTCCATGATGGATAATGAAATATGCTGCAATGATCACGCTCAAAAAAAACTCACGAGCCAACAGTCCTGTTCAACTTTCCTTCACGTGTGTGACAAACAGGAAGTATGGGTACAGGAATGGGTACAGTTCAGCTCCTTCCTGGCCAATGGGAGGCCAGTGGGGCGGGATGTTGGGAGACAGCCAATGAGGGAGCAACTTTGGATGTTTGAATGGCGCGTTTGGCGCTTTTCGTAAGAAGAGGTTGTTTCGTATACAGAGGACGAAAATTTATTACATTTTGCAATACACTTAATTCTTGTACACAATTCCAGAAAAGCATGTTCCCTAGGGTGAGAAGCCTCCCCCGCATCATACCGCATCCCTCAAGGGAGGCGCGTCCCACTATTTGAGAAGCACTGCAATAGACAGAAACGTGAAATTTTTTTGGATGTGGATTTGTACATAATCAGGGAAACAATGAGTCAAAACATTCATCTGAACTGTGAGGAGAGATCATGGATACCAGAAATAGATGGAACGTTGGACATGTGGATGGATCAAAATTTGGGATCTGAATTCTACTAAAGAAATGTGGGATTCTCATCACAAAGTTTTTTTTTTTTTGCAATGTCAGAATGTAGGTGGAATTTGGAGCACAGTGCCAAAATAGCAGGGTAAAAAAAAAAAAAAATTAAAAGAACACTGTCAGCACATTTAGCGCCCTCTCCTTTTTTTTTTTTTAAATAAATACAGTAGGCCCTTGATATTCTCGTGGGTTCGGTTCCGGCCCCTTCCGCAAATTAAGATAATCCATGAGCTCTGTACCCGGAAATAAAACCCCATGTATCATATTACATGCGCGAATCAGCAACCGGAAGTAAAATACGATGTATCTATTACATACTTCAACACATTCTATAGACAGTCTTACTCATTAATTCAGTATTAATGTAGTAAAATGTAGTAATGATTAGGAAAAACTTTTCAATGTTTTACTGTGATATTTATTGATAAAATCTAAACATTATACAGCATACATATAAAAACACCTTTAAATGCATTCCCCTTGAAACATACAGCACTGTAGTTTTCAAAAATGCCCATGAGAGGAAGGCATTAGGCATGAGATGACTGAATTCAGGTATGAACTGCATTCAGTCCGAGCAGCTCAGCCATGCCTCTCAGCCGGAGCAGGTAGAAAACAGAGTTTTAGAATGAGAGAGTTAGAAAGCCTTACAAACTCAAGAAGCGGTGATGTGATGCGAGTTAATCCTCTGCACAGAGGTGAGCGTGCTTTTGTTTATTGGGAGTAAATGACAATAGTGAATTCAGGTGTGAGCACCAAATCCACTGAGCAGCTCAGTCAAGCCCCTCAGCCGAAGTGGAGAGTAAACAGTCAGTTAGAGGCACAGTGCTAAAATCAAAGTCCCCCAAAACACAGACCATAACAAAAATGACAAAAGAACAAGAAATGTAATAAATTGGATAAACAAAACAAAATGAGAAACATGCTACACCACAGTAAATAAAATCACACACACAAACATTCTAAACATTAACTTAAGTAATGTACTGAAATAATACAGTGAGTCATTGACTTACAACCTATGTGAGTTACATCAGATCGACTTTACGACCGCAAAAGTGGTGAAGCATGATTCATGGCAGTGTAGTGCGAGTATTGCGCACGACGTTTGGGCTGCCGGCAGCACCAGCATCTTAAAAGGCAAAGCAGGAGATGATGCAGCTTCACTTTCTAACTGCTCAGAGCAAATCTATTCATCTACTTTCAAAGCCACGTCACTGTGGCGAAGCCGAGAGCCAATCCTTTCTGTGTGGGCGGGTCCGATACCTTGAAACTCTAATTTTATTGGACTCACATGCTGCAGTGTTTATGTGACAGGAAGCGCTTTTGGCAATTAGCTGCTCTGCGGGTTGAAGTTTTTCCATGTCTGCCCAGTTGTGTTTGCTTGCCAGCTGTGCTTGGCTTCGTGGAAATGAGCCGATCAAAACGAGGGAAATTTCTCTCTTCATAAACCAATAAAATCGGAAGCTATGGGACCCGCCCACACAGTGGAGTACAGAAAGGATTGGCTCTCTGCTGTGTGTCACAGTGATGTGGAATTGAAAATAGATGTATAGATTAAAATGTGCGAGATTTATTCATCTGTTTTTGTTTTCCGTGAGTGTATTTGGATGGAAAGTCGACATACGACCAGATCGAGTTACGACCGGTCTGCCTGAACCAAACACGGTCGTAAGACGACGACTCACTGTAATTGAAAGAGACTTTAATACTACAGCTTAACAACAGTTCAGATGATTATTCCTCTTCAGGCACTTCAGAGGAAATTGCCGTTTCTTCTGGAGAAAGTCTATCTCTTCAGAAAAGACAGCCAACGTTTCTCTGGTGCTTAGCAGGCATTTGATTGACATCATAGAACTTAACTGGTAATTAAAACACACTAAAAAAAGGCTCATTAACAACTTGTGAGCGAATGAGGAAAAAGGGGCGCGACTGTCAATCAGCCAAGGAAGGAGGACAGCCATTGGAAGGAGGACAACCATTGGCTGAATTTGAATGATGTGAGAGTTGCTCGGAAGTCAACAAACAGGCAAACTGTGAGTGCAAAACCACGAATAGTCAAGGGCCTACTGTATCTGGATTTATTTCTTTTATGGTTTATAATAAAATCAATTTGGGGCAGTGGTGGTCTAGTGGTATAGGGCACTGGATCGCTGATCCAAAGGTTGGGGTTTCGAGTCCCACTCTCCGCAAGGTTGTCACTGTCCCTCCCAGTGCAGCTAAAAGGGTTATCAAAGGCGGGCCATGTCTCTCACTGTCTATGGTGTGAGGCATGTAAAAGAACCATTGCTGACTTTCCTAAAGAGTAGGCTGCAAAGCCGTCAGCATGTTTCTGTCCCTGGCTAAAAGGGTTGTGACAAGAAGGGCATCCGACATAAAAAAAAATCAAACGTGTGAATCAGATCATTCACTGTGGCGATCCCCAAGTAAAAGGGAAAAGCCGAAAGGAAGACAGAATAAAATCAATGTGAGGTCAAATGCCGGTCCAGACCAAATTTCAGCAGCAAGTAAAACTTTTTTCCTTGCAAGTTAACACGTCCTATCAGTTCTGTCATTCCTGGCCTCGCATATCTGTGTGAGCGACTCTGGGTACAATGTCTGACGGCGCATACAAGATGAACCCCCCTCAAATCTTTTTTGCCAAACTCCAGCAAGTGTTCCATTATGCTGCCTGTAAAGTTGCCCTATTAACACACTGTAGAGCAGGGGTGCTCAATACGTCGATCGCGAGCTAACAGTCGATCTTTAAGGTAATATTGGTCGATCGCGAAGGTAGTATTGGTAAATAACATGACGTAAAAAAAATAGACGTATTTTTCTGACCTTTAGCTCGCCGCGCATGTGCAAACAACGGCACCAAGTACAGCAAAACAAGTTAGTCAGCGAGTTCCCTCCTATTTTAAGCCCTTGCTTTTTTCTTAAAGTAAAGAACGCTTATCAAACATGAGTATGGATGCTGGAGCAAAGAAGACAAAGTATCACTTTCATACAGAAGGGGAGGCGAAGTTTTTTTCACGATGTCATTTTCGAAGTGCGTTTGGAAGTGTGCTTGAAGCTGGCTGTCAGCAGCTGCTGTCCGGACTATGCATCCCTGGATGATTCAATTCAGTGCAAGTCATCAAAGTGAGCTCAGGTAGTTACAATGTTCACAGTTAATTATGTTGTGTTGTGCAATATTGGCTGATGCGGTTATGCAAGGCACATAAACATACATTTACAGGGAAAGAATCCTCAATATACTTTAAAACAAATATGTTTTGCATTTTTTAGTGGGTAGTGATCTTTGTGACGTGTTCATTCTATAAGTAGCTCGCGTGCTGGAAAAGTGTGAGCACACCTGCTGTAGAGTAACAAGCCTCACAGCAGTGTTTACAGATCATAGGGACTGTGTATGTCACGAGAAAAACAAATTGCACATATTTTCCTTTTTTAAGAGATGTACAGCTTTAGTGACCATTTTCACAGTGCTAAAATTCACTATAGATCTAATGTTGGGAAGAAGACCTTTTTTTTAATATTGCAAAACTTGTGTTTTAATTTTTGACACTATACTGGAGCCAAAAACTCCTTCCACTTCAAGAACTCACCGAACAGTTGAACCGAGTCCTATGAGTCAACCAACAGAAGGTACTACACTACAAGAACCACATGTCAGTTTGTACTGCTAATCTTACAGCTGTAGATTTTTGAATCTTTAGGGCGGATCTCAGTTGGCACGGTGTTGTAATGGTCAGCATGTCCGCCTCACAGCAAGATGATTCTGGGTTCGAGTCCCCGGACTCGGCGTGGGAATTTCTGTGTTGTTTGCAGTTCTCTGTGCTCGAGGGGGTTTCCTCCGGGTACTCAGATTTCCTCCCCCAGCTTATAGACATGCTCAGTGTTCAAAATCAGCCCGAGCTGCGAGTGTATGAATTGTTGTGTATTATTTCCCCTCGATGGACTGGTGAGCTGTTCAGGATGTACCTTGCCTTGCCTTCACAAAGTGGCTGAGATATTAACAGTGAGGCTGAAGTCTAATAATGACTGAATCTATTCCATGGCGATGGGTGCAGTATATTTTAAAAAGTTTTATTTTAAATGTGCGTGTTTGAGGATTTTAAAGAAACGATAATAAAGATAGAAGGAGAAGATCAAATCAGAGGTCTGCAGCTGCTTTTCAGCGAACTGTTGATTTTAGTTGTTATTAAACAAGTCTGTAAAAACTTGAGCAGAACAAAACAAGAACTAATGTATATATGGGGAATTTTCAGAACTAATAAACAAATGAGTGCTAATAACCACCCAGCAGTAATAGAATGCAGGACTCACCCAGCACAGGTCCCAGTCCTCACCTCGCTTCACACACAGCCATCAGAACAGCCTCAAACTCAACTCCCACATGGACCGAACAGCCTCACCACACCTTCGCTACACATAAACCCCGCCCACATTTCCGTAATTGCCTGAGTGAGGCAGGAAGATGCGTCCGAGAAACTCAGTGCATATCACGACACAAGCCCCGCCCATTTCGCGTCACTGCCCGAGAGAGGCAAGAAGAAGCGTCTACTGGCTACATATAAACCCCACCCACATTCGCTTCACTGTCCGAGAGCGGCAAGAAGGAGCGTCCACCGAAAAGCGCCATTCAATCCGCTATTTGTGTACACACAAATTCCTGTGTCCCTGCAGCTGTTCCTCATTATCCCGTGTGGCCAGTTTTAATTGTCTTAAAAACAGCAGGGGGAGCAAAACCGGTTCAACAGGTTTTGGCTATTCATTAAAAAAAAGAGAAAGTCTTCACTTCATGTGGATTTGTCACAACTTGTTACTTCTTTAATTAATTATTACTCTCACTTTAAAAATGTATATGCTGTATATAATAAATTAGATCAGAAATTTCTCTGCCATTTTCACTACTGTTTACGTAAACATTGGGTCACGTGACTACTGCTCAAAGACACGGTACAAGGCAGCGTCACTTGTTTTCCACGTGATCACAGACCACTGGTTAGGGTTTTTGCCCTGTTAGTATAAATCACATTGTTCTGTATTATGGGAAAATAAATATGACCTACGAATAGAACCAAGCCTGTCCTAATCAAGCCTTTTACAATAACAACAGACCTTAAGCCTCATTTCGGTGAAAATATCCAACACAGTCAACAGAAAACACTGGGATGTGAACTACACATCCACAGCCAAATGGCTCATGCCAAGTAGCAGACCAATCTCGCCCTCTATTGCCAACATGGAGATACGACTTTAATGTTTGCTTTAAATTACAGTTCTAAGGCTTATTAATCAAAATGATGACTTGTTCATGCATGTTTAATGATTCATTTCAAAGATAAGATTATCCCCTTCATTTCGCTTTGGTGAATAGAAAAGCATACATCAAACCTTCATGTGCTGGATGGACCACAATAGCAGAAAACCACTAGAAACTATCAAATTCCATTTATGTCAGCCAGGATCAATCTGAGACTATCAGGGGCACAGCCTCATTAAAATTGTCCACCAATTTTGCAATATCAGGGGATGCCCACTGCAGGTCTGGAATGAGGTGCTGCCCCAATTGGAGGAGTTCCAAGTATCTTGGGGTCTTGCTCACAAGTGAAAGAAGGGCGGATTGCTGCCGCCTCTGCCGAAAAGTGATGCTTGTACCAGTCTGTCTTGGTGAAGAAGGAGCTGAGCGGCAAAACAAAGCTCTCAATATACGTTCCAACTCTCACCTATTTTCACAAGATTTGGGTAGTGACCAAAGGAACAAGATTGCGGTTACAAATGGCTGAAATGAGCTTCTTCCCTGGGTGGCAGGGCTCGCCCTTAGAGAAAGGATGAGAAGCTCAGTCATCCGGTAAGAGCTTGGAGTAGAACCACTGCTCCTCCGCAACAAGTGGAGCCAGCTGAGGTGACTCAGGCATCTGGTTAGAATGCTTCCTGAACACCTCCCTGATGTGGTGTTTCGGGCATGTCCAACTGGGAAGAGCCCCGGGGTCGACCCAGAACACATCGTCAACTCAGCTGGTCTTGGAATGCCTCGGTGTCTCCCTGGAAGAGCTGGAGGAAGTGGCTGGGGAAGGGACGTCTGGACCTCAGTGCTTGGGCTGTTGCCACCACGACCCCAGAATAAGTGTATGATGATGAAATATAGTACAAAAACAAGATATGCAACATTTAAACTGGTAATCTGTATTTTTAAAATATACTTTCCACACATATACACACACTCTCTCTGAGCTTGATGCTACACAGTCAGCAGAGAAGCAACAAAAATACTGAGAAATGGCTAAAAGTTCAAACGCTTGTGAAGAACATCCCACATGCAAAGCAGACAGGCACTTTATTAATCCCACAGGGAAATTCATATTTGCCACCAGCATTTGCAATAAAACAGCACACACTTATTCTATAAAAAAACCTCAAACTTAAATTAAGGCATCTGTGACAGCCTGGCGAACTGTCCATGGTGTACCCTGCCTACGCCCCTCTGCTGCCTGTGCTGTCTTTTTTTCCTCCCACTGATCTCTCCTCTTCTCACTGGTTTGGATACCTGCCTTCACAGCATGCTTCCAGCTACTGTGGTCAGCGGCCACTGCCTGTCAGACTGTTGGGTTGATATCGCCTGCCTTCAATTTGTGTTTAAGGATATCGTTGTGGCAGAGGACGGGAAGGTTTGGAGTCAGTGGGAAGCTCTCCATACCACACATCCTTCGGCTAACATGACCGAGCCATCTCAGTCCTCTCTGGCTGAGCGAACATACTGAGCATTCCCGCCTGTGTCAGAACATCCTTGTAAGAAACATGATGTTGCCAGCTGATGCCCAGGATTCTTCTGAGGCAACACATGTGAAAGGTGTTGTGTTAGCATTCTTGGCGGGAGTACAGGGTTCAGGCTTTGCAGCCATACAAGAGTGTGCTGAGTATACAAGCCTGGTATATCGCTTTCTTGGTGCTGGTAGTCAGGATGGCATTGTCCCATACTCGTTTTCCAAGGTGAGCCAATGCTGTTGCTGCTTTGCTGATGCACTTGTTCAGCTCTGCATCCAGGGACAGATTGCTTGAGATGGTGGAACCCAGGTAGGTGAACTTATCCACCACCTTGAGGATGTGGTCGTCAATGGAGGTCCTGGGAATGCTGCAAACATCCTGGCCCATAACATGAGTTTTCTTGATGCTGATTGTAAGAACAAACTCTTTACATGTGTGAGCAAAGCAGTTGATGTAAGGCCTCCTCTGTGTGTGCAGCCAAGGCGGTGTAATCAGCAAATGGCATCGCTTTAATCAGACCTTTTGTACCTTGTTTTTTACTTGGAGATGTGCAAAGTTGTCTCCTTGTCTCACACTGCTTCTGATTGGGAAGGGGTCCAAAGATGAGCCGTCTTACTGGACGGTGCCACACATGTCTTCATGGAAAGACGAAATCATCCTCAGGAGTCTGGTAGGACATTCAATCCTCTGTAGCAGGGTGAAAAGGCCTTTCCTGTGTACCTAGTCAAAGGCCTTTGTCAAGTCAATGAAGGCAATGAACATTGGACGCCTCTCTTCTCGGCAGTTCTCTTGCAGTGTCCTCAGTGAAAAGACCATATTAGTAATTGATTTTTCTGCTATAAAGCCACACGGTGCCTCGGGGTAGACTTACTCTGCAAGTTTCTGCAACTGGTTGAGTACTAAGGTGAAGGTTTTTCCAATGGTACTGAGAAGGGATATCCCACGATAGATTTGCAGTCATTGCATCTCCTTTGTTCTTGCAGAGCATGATGATGCTGCCATTATGCATGTCTTGAGGATCGGTTCTTTCCTCCCAACACTGGAGTAAAAGCTTGTGCAGGTGGTGATGTAGAGTAATACTCTTGCCTGCTTTGACAACCGCTGTGGGGATGTCATCATTGCCAGGAGCTTTCCTGTTGGCGAGGGAGTCGATGACTTTTCTGAGTTTGTCAATAGAGGGTAGCGCATCTAGTTCCTCCATGAGTGGTCGGGTGTTTGTGTTCTCAACTGCTGCAGTGCTGACAATATTCTCTCTTGAGTTAAGGTCTTGATGGCGTTTATATCTCTCCAACTGCTTTCCTTTGTCTGTTATAATGTTGCCAGAGGTTGTCTTCTGAGGTGCGATCTTGGTAATGCTTGGGCCAAAAGCTTTCATCATGGTGGGAATGTTGCTGTAGTCTGTAGAAAGCTGGATGCTCTGGCAGAGGTTCAACCAATATTCGTTAGTGCTGCGCCAAGCTATCCGTTGGGCTTAATTTCTGGCCTTCCGAAGTGCAACAAGTGTATTCTCTGAAGGCTGTCTTGTAGTGAAGCTGTACTTTTCTTTTTGCTGCGATTGCTGGTTTCAGTTTTGTGATTCCAGCTTCAAACCAGTCTGTATTCTGCCTCTGTCTTTCTGAAGTTGTCCATGGTGGAGTTGTAAATGGCATCCGAAATGTGATTCCACCTCTTTTCAGCGCTGTTTGAGGGGCAGTCTCAAAGGGCCTCGTCTATGGGATCGACAAAGTGCTTACTCAGGTCTGGCATTGTTGTCCTGGCTGTGTTGTTACATGGATGTCTTTTCTGCTTGGAGCAATAGATCCATTTGGACTGAAGTCGCACCTTGTTACCAACCAACAAGTGGTCGGTATTGCAGTCACTGCTGTGGTGGCTGTGGGTTGTGAGGATGCAGTTCAACGAGGATCTTCTGATGATAACGAGATCCATGAGTGCCCCTTATAACGAGTTTTCCATGATACGAGCTTCGAACGCACCCAAAAAACATTCTTCAACAACATGTATATATATATATATATATATATATATATATATATATATATATGTGTGTGTGTGTGTCTGTATATATGTGTGTATATATATATATATATATATATATATATATATATATATATGTATATATATATATATATATATATGTGTGTATATATATATATATATATATAAAATGTATACATATATATATATACACATATGCATATATACACATATATATACACACACACACATATATATATATATATATATATATATACATATATACATATATATACACACATATACATATATACACACATACATATATATATATATATATACACACACACATATATATATATATATACACACACACACACACACACACACACACTAGTCCTTCTCAAAAAATTTGCATATTGTGATAAAGTTCATTACTTTCTGTAATGTACGGATAAAAATTTAACTTTCATATATTTTACATTTATTGCACCCCAACTGAAATATTTCAGGTCTTTTATTGTTTGAATACTGATGATTTTGGCATACAGCTCATGAAAACCCAAAATTCCTATCTCAAAAAATTAGCATATCATGAAAAGGTACTCTAAACGAGCTATTAACCTAATCATCTGAATCAACCAATTAACTCTAAACACCTGCAAAAGATTCCTAAGGCTTTTAAAAACTCCCAGCCTGGTTCATTACTCAAAACCACAATCATGGGTAAGACTGCCGACCTGACTGCTGTCCAGAAGGCCATCATTGACACCTTCAAGCAAGAGGGTAAGACACAGAAAGAAATCTCTGAGCGAATAGGCTGTTCCCAGAGTGCTGTTTCAAGGCACCTCAGTGGGACGTCTGTGGGAAGGAAAAAGTGTGGCAGAAAACGCTGCACAACCAGAAGAGGTGACCGGATCCCGAGGAAGATTGTGGAGAAGGGCCGATTCCAGACCCTGGGGGACCTGTGGAAGTAGTGGACTGGTCTACAGGTGCCGCATTCCCCAGGTCAAGCCACTTTTGAACCAGAAACAGCGGCAGAAGCGCCTGACCTGGGCTACAGAGAAGCAGCACTGGACTGTTGCTCAGTGGTCCAAAGTACTTTTTTCAGATGAAAGCAAATTTTGCATGTCATTCGGAAATTAAGGTGCCAGAGTCTGGAGGAAGACTGGGGAGAAGGAAATGCCAAAATGCCTGAAGTCCAGTGTCAAGTACCCACAGTCAGTGATGGTCTGGAGTGCCATGTCAGCTGCTGGTGTTGGTCCACTGTGTTTTATCAAGGGCAGGGTCAATGCAGCTAGCTATCAGGAGATTTTGGAGCACTTCATGCTTCCATCTGCTGAAAAACTTTATGGAGATGAAGATTTTCATTTTTCAGCACGACCTGGCACCTACTCACAGTGCCAAAACCACTGGTAAATGATTTACTGACCATGGTATTACTGTGTTCAATTGGCCTGCCAACTCTCCTGACCTGAACCCCATAGAGAATCTGTGGGATATTGTGAAGAGAAAGTTGAGAGACACCAGACCCAACACTGTGGATGAGCTTAAGGCCACTATCGAACCACCCTGGTCCTCCATAACACCTCAACAGTGCCACAGGCTGATTGCCTCCATGCCACGCCGCATTGAAGCAGTCATTTCTGCAAACGGATTCCCGACCAAGTATTGAGTGCATAACTGAACATAATTATTTGAAGGTTGACTTTTTTGTATTAAAAACACTTTTTTATTGGTCGGATGAAATATGCTAATTTTTTCAGATAGGGATTTTGGGTTTTCATGAGCTGTCTGCCAAAATCATCAGTATTAAAACAATAAAAGACCTGAAATATTTCAGTTGGTGTGCAATGAATCTAAAATATATGAAAGTTTAATTTTTATCAATACATTACAGAAAATAATGAACATCACAATATGCTAATTTTTTGAGAAGGACGAGTATCTATATATACGCACAGGGATCCCTTGCTACTTCGCGCTTCAGTGCATCGTGGTTAAAAAAAAAAATTATTCGAATAAAAATTAAAGAAGAAGAGGGGGAAGTTAAGGAAAATGCCACAAAAACCATCAAAAACACCTGGAGATATGAACAGGGCTGTTGGTTGAAAGTGAAATGAAAGTGAAGAAGAAATAGAAATAGAATAAAATCTATATAAAGATAGATCATAAATTTAAGTATGAAATATGATTAAACATTATCCTGAGTTGATCTATACAGGATGGCACAGCAGAGAAATAGAGATGGGAAGGACGTGCAGCAAGTTAGATTGATAAAGGACAGAGAGGGAAATGTATTGACTGATGACAGAAGTGTGCTGGGAAGATGGAAAGAGGACTTTGAAGAGCTGATGAATGAGGAAAATGAGAGAGAAAAAAAGAGTAGAAGAGGTGACCATTGAGGAGCAGGATGTAGCAAAGATCAGTAAGGGTGAAGTGAGAAGGGCATTGAAGAGGACGAAGAATGGAAAGGCAGTTGGTCCTGATGATATACCTGTGGAGGTATGGAAGTGTCTAGGAGAGGTAGCAGTAGATTTTCTGACAAGAACATTCAAGAAGGTCCTAGAGAGTGAGCAGATGCCGGAGGAGAAGTATGCTGGTGCCCATTTTTAAAAACAAGGGAGACGTGCAGACTTGCAGCAACTACAGAGGGATAAAGTTGATGAACCATACGATGAAGTTATGGGAAAGAATAGTGGAAGCTAGACTAAGGGCAGAGGTCAGCATTTGTGAACAACAGTTTGGTTTCATGCCAAGAAAGAGCACCACAGATGCAATGTTTGCTTTGAGGATGTTAATAGAGAAGTACAGAGAGGGTCATAGGGAGCTACATTGTGCCTTTGTGGATCTGGAAAAATCATATGACAGGGTGCCAAGAGAAGAACTGTGGTATTGCATGAGGAAGTCTGGAGTGGCAGAGAAGTATGTTAGAGTGGTGCAGGACATGTATGAGAGATGTAAGACAGCGGTGAGGTGTGCTGTCGGTGTGACCGACGAATTCAAGGTGGAGGTGGGACTGCATCAAGAGTCAGCTCTGAGCCCCTTCTTGTTTGCTATGGTGATGGACAGGCTGACAGACGAGGTGAGACAAGAATCTCCATGGACTATGATGTTTGCAGATGACATCGTGATCTGTAGTGAGAGCAGAGAACAAGTGCAGGAAAATCTAGAGAGGTGGAGGTATGCCCTGGAAAGGAAAGGAATGAAGGTTAGCCTCAGAAAATCAGAATACATGTGTGTGAATGAGAAGGACCCAGGAGGAACGGTGATGTTACAGAGAGCAGAGATAAAGAAGGTGGAGGATTTTAAGTACTTAGGCTCAACAATCCAGAGCAATGGAGAGTGTGGAAAAGAGGTGAAGAAGCGTGTGCAGGCAGGCTGGAATGGTTGGAGAAAAGTGTCCGGTGTGATGTGCGATAGGAGAGTGTCAGCAAGAATCAAGGGAAAAGTGTACAAGACGGTGGTGAGGCCAGCGATGTTGTATGGCTTGGAAACAGTGGCACTGAGGAAAAGGCAGGAGGCAGAGCTGGAGGTAGCGGAGATGAAAATGTTGAGGTTCTCTCTGGGAGTAACGAGGATGGATAGGATCAGAAATGAGTATATCAGAGGGACAGCCCACGTAAGATGTTTTGGAGACAGAGTCAGAGAGGCTAGATTAAGATGGTTTGGACATGTACAGAGGAGGGATAGTGAGTATATTGGCAGTAGGATGCTGAGGTTGGAACTACCAGGCAGAAGGCCTCGAGGAAGACCAAAGAAGAGATTTATGGATGTGGTGAAGGAAGACATGAAGGTCGTTGGAGTCAGAAAAGAAGATGCGGCGGACAGGGTGAGGTGGAGGCGGATGATTTGCTGTGGCGACCCCTGAAGGGAGCTGCCGAAAGTAAAAGAAGAAGAAGAAGGAGTCTTGTTCACGAGTGAGGGAAGGATGGAGCGGGAGATCGACGGACAGATCACTGCAGCCTCTGCTATTAAACAGAGCCTGTACTGGTCCGTCGTGGTGAAGGAGCCGAGTCACAAGGCGAAGCTCTTAATTTATCAGTCGATCTAAGTTCCAACCCTCACCTATGGTCACGAGTTTTGGGTAGTGACCGAAATACGGCGGATACAAGCGGCTGAAATGAGCTTCCTTCGCCGGGTGGCGGGGTTCTCCCTTAGAGATAGGGAGAGAAGCTCTACCATCCAGGGAGAGCTCGGAGTAGACCCGTTGCTCCTCCGCATTGAGAGGGGTCAGTTGATGTGGCTCAGGCATCTGCTCAGAACCCTCTCTGATGTCGTGTTTCGGGCATGTCCAACCAGGAAGAGACCCGGGGCCGACCTAGAACACGCTGGAGGGACTATGTCTTTCGGCCTGTCTGGACTGCCTTGGTGTCCCCCGGAAGAGTTGGAGGAAGTAGCTGGGGAGAAGGATGCTGCCCCCGTGACCCGACCCTGGACTTAGCAGATATGGTGAGATACACACACACACACACACACACAGTCTGCCCCCCTACTTACAAAATTCATCCGTTCCAGAGCCTTTTTCGTAACGTGGAGTTTTTGTAAATAGAGGTGCATTTTACATGTAAAACGCCTGATTCGTTCCAAGGCTCCCAAGACTACCCCATAAACCCTTTAAAAATGATAAAAGTACACCAATTTTGTATGAACTGTGTGTTAAAAGTGAAAGCAAATTATTTATTAAACCATTCAAACATTTTATTAACATATTAAACCATTTTATTCACATTTATTAATTAAACATTTTTTATTAACACACACACACACACACACGTCTCTCGCCCTCACACACACAATACAGTGTACACTACAGTGTAGTGTATACACATTAAATGTGTATTGTGGTGCTGCGGGAAATGCCCACAAGCAGGACGCCAAAGCATTTTAAGACGTGGAATTCAAAGCACATTCCCTGCTTGACAGATCGGAGGTCCAAACTCAACTTTAACTTGATTCCTTGAGGGATCGGAGGTCCAGATGAGCCGCATTTTTCTGACATGCGGCACATTTATTAAACATTTACTGAAGTAAACAACTTAAAAAGCAAAACTAAACTCTAAAGAGTTAAGTCTCCTTTCATCTCTGATTGATGCTGCAGAGTCTCTCTCTCTCTCTCTCTCTCACACACACACACAGAAAACTTGGGCCTCACATGCAACACGCAGTTGATGTAACAATTCTGTTCAAATCCGTGGTTCTTAACCGTGTTGGCGGTACTGAACCCCACCAGTTTCATATGCTTATTCATCGAACCCTCCTTTATTGAAAAATAAAATATGATTTTTTTTCAAATTCAGGACATAGGTATATGTTTTTACTTGGGCACCAAAATGAACCGCGCATTAACATCGCTGTGTTCAAAGAACAAAACCAATACAATGCATGAACTCCCCCATCACAACTACTTACATTTTTATGTGAGGTACGCATCTGAGTGTGTGCATGCGCATCTGTGTACGCGCGCGCATCTCTATGTGTTTTATTTACATCTTATGCATTATTTTTGAATGTTTAATTGTTATAAGCATTTATAGCATTGAATATGTATTCATTGATATTACATACACATATACAGCAGGGATTGATCCTACTTCGCGAATCATGCAGATCGGACGCTGACTAGCATCAAGTTCCGTTATATATGTGAATCCGTGTTGTACATATCGTCCGACCACTTTCTTTTTTTGCTCAATATAGTATGGATTAAAACATTAAGAAATCGCACGACGTACCATCACAACAGTCACAAGTCGACTACTGAGCGCACCAAATTTCCTGCAGCACAGATTCACCAAGCAATGTAGCGTGACCACCTGCAGCCAATAATGGCTGAGCGGGGCGTGTCGTCATGAATGTGTGTCGGGTGTGTGTCTTGACCTCCGCCGAACCCCTGAAACTGACTCACTGAACCCAGGTTAAGAACCACTGATTTAAATGTTTAAATGGACGGGGTGTTTTATTTAAAGCGGAATTACAGTACAGTGAGTCGTCGACTTACGACCAGATCGAGTTATGACCGGTCTGCCGGAACCAAACGCGGTCGTATGTCGACTTTCCATCCAAGTACACTCACACCAAACAAAAACAGATGAATAAATCTCGCACATTTAAATCTGTACATCTATTTTCAATTCCACGTCACTGTGACATGCAGCGGAGAGCCAATCCTTTCTGTACTCCACTGTGTGGGCGAGTCCGATAGCTTCAAACTACAATTTTATTGGATTATAACAGCCACAGACTGGGCGCGTTGTTTGAGTAAAGCGATAAATTTCCCTCATTTTGATCAGCTCATTTCCACGAAGCCAAGCACAGCTGGCAAGCAAACACAAATGGACAGACATGGAAAAACTTCAACCTGCAGAGCAGCCGATTGCCAAAACTTGGGACGCGCTTCCTGTCACAAACACTGCAGCGTGCGAGTCCAATACATTTGGAGCTTCGAGGTATCGGACCCGCCCACACAAAGGATTGGCTCTCAGCTTCGCGCCACAGTGACATGGCATTGAAAGTAGATGAATAGATTTGCTCTGAGCAGTTATAAAGTGAAGCTGCATCATCTCCTGCTTGGCCTTTTAAGATGCTGGTGCTGCAAGCAGCGCAAACAACTGTCGTACGCAACACTCACACTGCACGGCCATGAATGATGCTTCATGACAGTTGTGGTCGTAAAGTCAATCTGACGTAACACGCATGGGTCGTAAGTCGACGACTCACCGTACCTGTTTGAAGGATCAGAGGTCCTCATTTAATATTAACTTGCTTCCTTGCGAGATCGGAGGTCTTCTCCCACGGAACACTCTGTTTTAATATCGTGCTGAAATAATCACCTCCGTCGCTGAATTTCCGCTTTAAGTCTCCTTCTGGTTCAATATTGTCCCGATTGCTTCGTTTCGGCGATAATGGAATATAACGCTGCATGATCAATCTCAAAATAAACCAACAGTCAACTCTCCTTCACACGTGTGACAAACAGGAAGTATGGGTAACAGCTGCCTCCTGGCCAATGGGGGGCCAGCGGGGCAGGATGTTGTAAGACAGCAAATGAAAGAGAAACTCACGCATCGTGTGAAATTTTGATTGGCGCGTTTGAATTTTGAATGGCGTATTTGGCACTTTTCGTAAGAGGAGGTTGTTTTCATGTCCTGGCAACGAAAACTTTGGAAAATGTTTTTCGTAACCCGGAATTTTCATACCCAGGGGGTTTCATAAGTAGGGGGCCGACTGTATGTGTGTGTGTATATATTATATATATATATATATATATATATATATATATATATATATATATATATATACACACACACACACACAGGGAGTCCTCGGTCACGACGCTGATCTGTTTTTAAGACACGATGTAACCCGAATTTCAGTGCAAGTCAGAACATAAAATATACTGAAAAGTACTGTACGTACAATGCTATAATGAAATGTAACAGTTAATGACAAAGTATTAAAAAAAGACAAAACAATTCCTTACCACAAGAATGAAATACAGTCAGGGAGGGAGAGACAGGCTTATTGTGCTGGAGAAGCTGGGGCAGGTGAGCCTGGAGTAGTAGATGCAGCTGAGGTAGAGGGTACAGGATCTGTTGCAGGCCTCTCTACCTTCTTAAAATACTGCTCCAGGTTAGACTTGACAGAGAGCAACCTCTTCTCATCCAAGATCTCTTTGTAGCATTGCATCAAATCCATGATGCCTCTGGAAACCCTAGTGAACCTTTCCAAGTTGGGATCATGAGCCTCAAAAGTTGCCAATGCTTGCTGCATCTCGCACGCCCGAAACTAGTTCGCTTTTGTTTATGTAACCGCGTAAGACGTAATGAAGCATAATATTACAGTACCGAGACTGAGCGAAGGGCAGTGTCTTCCTTGGCCCACAACCACAACAGTGTATTCTTCCGCCTCGCACGCCCGAAACTAGTTCGCATTTGTTTACATAACCGCGAAAGATGTAATGACATGTAATATTATTTTTTATATTTTTATGGGGGCGCGTTTGTAACCAAGAAACGGTGTAAGTCAGGACTGGTGTAAACCGAGGACTCCCTGTATATATGCACACAAATCTTTTCTTTTTCAGCTTTTTCCCGTTCTTGAGAGTCACCACAGCGAATCATTTGATTCGCACATTTGATTTGGCATGGGTTTTTACGTCGCCTGCCCTTCCTGTCACAAACCTTTAGCAAGGGACAGAAACACGCTGACGGCTTTGCAGCCTACTCTTTACGAAAGTCAGCAATGGTTCTTTTACATGCCTCTCACCATAGACAGTAAGAGACATGTCCGCCTTTGATAACCCAGTTAGCTGCACAGTGACGACCCTGTGGGGACTCGAACCCCCAACCTTAGGATCAGCGATCCTGCACCCTATCCACTAGACCATCACTTCCCCTGCACATACACATATATGAATATCTGAGAGAGAGGGATAGTTAGATATATAGAGATATATAGATAGATAGACACACTCAACTGCAGTGCTCTTCCTCCCTCTCCTCCCCCAATAAAATAGTTCACAACATATACAGTACATTTTATTTAATCTTTAAAAAGATATGAAAAACTTCATACGTTATGTATATGTACAAACACAATGAGAAAGTTCACACAATGGTATTACTTTAAACTTTCAAAAATATAATAACTTGTGATATGTACACAAAAATCAAACTGAATCTAAACATTTAAAAAATAATAAAATGTTTAAGGTGCAGTCAATCACCTCCATGCTTTCTTTGTGTACCCTCCTCAAAAATACATTGAAACAGTTTGCCAGCCGAAATATCATGCAATATGTATCTTTCTAATTTAAGTTAGACTGACAGCCTGATCTGAATAGTTAAATGATAACATTAAACCCTGAGTACAGAAGTGATGGTTAACAACCAGTAGAAGGCTTATGCACACAAAACAAACAGGTCCATTGTTGTACAGATAAAAGAATAAAACCTGCTATAAATCGCCCCCCTTCCTTTAAAATAAATTCAGTGTTCAAACTAAATGGATTGCTGAATAAAATTAACTATTTAATAAAAATAAAAAGCCCAACAAGTTATTTGAAAGCTTTCACAAGGGCTTGGTACCAGTGTATGAGATCAGAAGTCTGGTCACAGTCTCAGTCCTGCCTGCATGTGCTCATGTTATCTAGTCTGATTCATTGGCAGAAGGGCTTAGCAATTAGGAGACAGTCCGCACCTGCAGTGTTGGTACAGGGACAGCACTGAACAGTGCATTTCCAGTAATGGTGTGCAGTAATGTTTATTTCCAGTGCTGGGTCAATGAGGGAGTAATTTCTACCTATTTCAAATTAAATATTCACAGGCATTGGCATTTATCAATCTTTGTCAAAAACATTATCCTAATTGTTTTGTTCTAATAAAACTGAAGTGGGAAATACTACAATTTCTTCACAAGTAAAATTCTGATAAAAAAAAAAAAACAAAAAAAAAAAAAAAAAAACTTGCTGTCAGAAAACATTAAATGCTTATATAAAATGCTTCCTCCCAGACTTGGTTAAAGAAGTCCATAATGAGTCCTACAGAGGTCTATCAAAAATTCTTTAAGGTTGTTTATGCAGACATTCTCATAGTTTTGAAAGTATTAAATGTAGCATTACAAGTTACTCAGCGAATTATCAAACCCTTACTGAGTAGATTTGAGTGTTTTATAGCAGGAAGATAAAACTGTGTTGCAATACAAAAGCACTGCTGTATTTATATGGGTTTGGTGGTACTGTTGTAGACAAGTTTATCTGTGTCCTCTACAAGAGGGTGTGCACCATTAGCAGAAATGTATTGATGTCTTGACTGCTGCTTATTCTTCTTATCCTTCAGAAAGCAATAACCAAGCACAATCAACAAGATCAGGATGGCCAACCCCAGTGCAACAGCAATGGCAATGGGAACTAGGGGGGAAAAAAACCCCCACAAGGGACCTGAATTAGTGTTGATTAGAATTATGATACAGCAGAAAAGAGATGTTCACAGAGTTGTGAGGGGAATACACGGTATGTAAAGAAACTGCACTGCAATACAGAGTATGCTTTTGATCAAAATTCATAATTCATTATAAACAATAGTAACGGAACAAAGAATGGAAAGATGATGGAGCAACCAGAGTGGTGAAGAATCTAATACCCCCATTTCACTGGAGCGCGGAATGCAATGATCGTGGCAGAACGGTGCAGAACACACTCTATGGAGGAGCTTCGGCATTTCTACATGGAAAATGGGTCGAAAACCTACGGAAAATTGTATCCTCGGAACACCTTTGGAACGTTCATGGAACGTGCGGAAAAGACACGGAACACGCGGTACAATGTTGGAATACATGTGTAAAAGTGCTCGGATTACCTTCGGAACCAGTGCGGATTGCAAATGAAGACCTTCGGATAATTCATGGAACGTTCACGGAAAGCACGGAACACTCGAGGAATGAGTACGGCACTACTCCATTTTAGAAGGAAGAGCTACAGAACAGGCAGAATGAAGGCGGAACGTTCACGTTCAACATGGAATGATGAAGGAATGACTGAGGAATACCCGGTGTAACCATGTTTCAACAAGGAAAAATCGGCAAATATCAAAGGATTTAATAATTAACAATAAACACGCGGAATCGACCAAGGAAGCTTATTCTCTCAGTCATACTATGTTTATAATGTACAATAAATTTAAAACTTAACATATGTTAATATGTTTAATATCAATAATGTCAATACGATCCTTTTATTTGCACCTCAATAAATCATTCCACATTAAAAAAACCATGCACACAAGTCCAAATCACAGTGATTATTACTTTAAAACTTTATTACATGAACAAAAAAAAAAAAATCAAGTGAATGAATCGGAATAATTTATAGTGGAAGTGACTTCCTTGAGTGTTCCAAGTCTTCCGTTTTATCCGCAACCATTCCACAAACCTTCAGTGAGTATTCCTGGGGATTCTGTGGCTGCTTTTGACCACCCAGAACAAGGAGGAATGTTCATGGAACGTTCAAGGAAGAGCTGTGGAATAAAAATAAACAAGGACGGAACGTTTGCGGAAGGACTGTGGAACGTGAGGGAACACTGTCGGAAAATTTTCCCATGAACATGTTCAAAAGCAGGTTCGCGGAAGATTTTGGCCTGACGGTAGACGAGGAATACCTTCGTAATCGTATGGAAGGACACGGAAGATGACGGAATGATTAAGGAACGTTGGAGGATGACTACGGTTTTGCTTCCGCGAGTCTGCCGTACTCCAGTGAAATGGGGGTATAAATGTACACAAATAATTTCTCTCAGTAAATTGAACAATGGTTTGATTAAAAAAAAATACCTGATTGACTGTCATCCATGTGCTTCTCAAAGTTTGTCCGTGTGGCGTAAACATCTTTCTCTGCATAAATACAACATTAATAAAGATATACAGTACGCTCACCACAGTCCTCACATGGCTATATCTTACCAGTGTGTTTTTTTTTTTAACCTTTTACTCATGGAAAAGCTAGAGGTTATTTTGCTTGCATGAGCTCTCTTCTTCTCCTGAGAGAACTTCTCTGAGAGAAGAAGAGAACTTCTCCTGCACCTTCACTTCATCTGCAGTTGGTGGATCTCTCAGCCCTTGTTCCTTCCCGTTTCCAGTCTGGATTGTTGATAATGTAGCACACCTACCTTTCTCAATATCAAGCTAAAGTGAGTGGTGGTGTGAAGTGAATTTTCTACTCTTCACCATGATTAAAGACAAAACTTAAACTCTCACTGTTACAAACTCTTAAATCCCACATAATAGAATCCGTGCCAGTTATGGAATTGGCTGACACCCATATTACAGCCACCCAAAAATTGATCTATAAATTAGGTGAAACCCCTCTGCTGAAGCACCACATTATAAAGGGTATGGTGTGTTTGCATTAGTGCACAGATTGCAATTCAAGATGGCAGCTGCGATGGCCGGATATCAGACCATGGCAAAAACTATAGGCTTGTGTAGATACACAGTTCCAACATCCACATCAAAAATATTGATTAGTAATGACCCTTTTTTTAATGCTACAAAGGAACGTGTAGATCTTCTTGCAGGGGAGCACTTCCTTTAGAAAATAAAATTAAACAAATCAATCAGTTTTCCTTATCCTTCATTCTAATTCCTCCAATTCTGCTGTTAACATTGATAGTGTGGGACTATAAGGTGGTGTAGTGGTTAGTACGTTTATCTCACAGCAAAAAGGTCCTGGGTTTGAGTCCCAGGCCCTGTGAGGGTGTTTCACTGTGGAGACTACATGTTCTCCCTGTGTGTGTCCCCCGCACAGTAGGACAACTGGCTGTTCGAATCTACCCCCAGGTGAGTGTGAATGGTGGTGTGTGTTTGTGTTCACTCAACATTGAAATGTTCAGGGTGTACCACGCCTTCGCACACAGTCACCTGAGATAGGCTCCAGCGCCACATATATCTAATATAATTAACTGGTTGGACACTGTGCTTGTTGAATTTGTTGCTGTTGTCAAAAATCTCACAAAATTTTTCCTCACAAGGAATAAATTCTTTCAGCAATGTTCCTCTTTGCCTGTTTCTGATTAGCAACAAGACAAAAACACTGTCCCCCCCCCCCCCCCCCCCCAAATCATGTCTTGCATTGGTTACTACCATTTTCTCTTCATGGGTTTCCCTTCAAAATCTTTACAGTGGCTGCACGGAGAATATTCCAACCTCTATCATCAGAGTCGCACCCACACCAAGAGCTTCCAACACCCCATCCTCTTATACTGTTGGCCATTCAGTCCCGTGTAAGTGCATAGTCATGTTTCTCTCAGTCAAAATCATGCACAACCTCCCTCCTGTCTACTTTGGGGAGATTCTGTCTTTTGGTCCACTTGCTACATCAGATCTTTTAGCAAAAATGCCTTGTTGTCTAACACACCAGATTTTCCACTGGGCAGGCACAAGGCAGGTCCCTCAGTTCCATGACCCAAAACTCTGCGATTCTCTTTATCAGTCTATACAGTTCTGCTCTTCTTGCTCTATATTCAAATCCAGATTATAGAGACAATGCACTTTGAAATTGTGAATTAGACTATACAAGTGAAGCTGATCATCATCATTAATAATAATAATAAATTGAGCTTGAAATGAGTATAAATGGAAGTAGGATAAATAAGTACACATTTTAGTTTTGAAACATCAAAATTAAAAACAGACATATTTACCTATAATCAGGATATTTTACCATAATTTAGTGAAAGGCCTCAAGTCAAAACTCACCAGTCACTTCACGGCACAAGTTCATGCAGTTCTGCTCAGAGTCAAATTGGTTATCATTACCATCGCAGCCACCGTAGTTGAAGGGACTGCATATACGTTCATATGGGTTGTAGTACCACTTCGTAATGCTGTCCCGACAGGTTCCTGTGAGGGCAGGTTGTGTACATTGGCTGGCTACATTGTCTGAAGGTTGTAAAAGAATAGAACGAGGTAAGAACAGGATTCTCCGGACTACATTCTCCAGTATACATCAATAAATTAAAATAAATCCACAAGGCTGTTGACACATCCCTCTGTTCCCTACCTTTATTAAACTTAAGCAATCTGCGAAACTTGGAGTCCACTGTTCAGAAAGAGAAAAAAATTAACATAATTAAATAAGAGGATAACCTTAATTTTTTCCATACAGCTTAGTCAAACAAACATCATGATACCAGAAAAAAGTTAAAGAGCCGAGGGGGGGCTATAATATCTGAAACCGAGTTGCCCACAATCTAAATAATTAATAATAATAATAATAATTACTGTTGTTAGTAAAATGGTTCATAAAATCAAGCAATTGTAACCAACAAAACTAATGTCAGCAGATTATATGGCCATAACTTTCAGAGATCCTTAAATCTGAGCACATTGGAATGTACTGAAATCTGAATCAGGTATAGAAATTAATTTAGGAGGAACACAAGAAAAAGTTTGAATGCTTTTGTAAAAACCTTCCTGAGATACAGCTAATTAAAGATTAGAGTCTGACAGTGTCTTGATATGGTTTTATATTGATTGGTCTAGTGGTATAGAGTGCTGGATCGCTGGGGTTCGAGTCCCACTCTCCACAAGGTTGTCACTGTCCCCCCAGTGTGGCTAACTGGGTTATCAAAGGCGGGCCATGTCTCTCACTGTCTATGGTGAGAGACATGTAAAAGAACCATTGCTGACTTTCGTAACGAGTAGGCTGCAAAGTCGTCAGCGTGTTTCTGTCCCTTGCTAAAAAGGGTTGTGACAGGAAGGGCATCAGACATAAAAACCTCTGCCAAATCAAACATGTGAATCAGATGATTCGCTGTGGCGACTCCCGAGTAAAAGGGAAAAAGCCGAAAGGAAGACAGTGTCTTGATATCCATACTTGATTGTTCAGCCCACAAATCGTGAGGACATTTTTGCTATTTTGGAAAACTGGTAACGCCTAATAGCCAATCAAAATTCTGCATATTAACAGAACAAAACTAAAAGCTTTCAGAATCTGCAGTCTATTAAAATCACTCCATCATGTATGATTCAGATAAAATTAACGCTTCATAGTATTTTGGGATTTTCAACACAAAATATTTTCAAAACTTACAAAAGCGTTTCTCTATCAAATTCCAGCACCTCTCTCTGTAAAATGAAGAGATTCCACCAAGTATAAATGCAATAGGGTGTTTCGGGGCAGACAAAAAAAACCAACTCAATGCTTAATTAAAAATTCAGCCATTTACAAACGGCTGATGAGAATGACGGTTTACCAAAGTGATGAAACGTAATCACATGCACATTAGATCGAAAAACACTCATTCCCCTCCCCTTATTGTTTCATACATTTAAAACGTGTTTTCTGTTCATCTAACTTCAATTTAAGACTGCAATGTTATTTATGTACATTTTTATTCTCCTTTGAGGGAAATTTTTTTTTTTTTTTAAAAAGGTTTGTTTTTTTTTATTTCCTGAGCAAATTTTAAACAAGAAAAGTCCGAAGGGAGATATTAGCTTTCAAAAATGACCATTTGATGAGATAAAAAATAGGCTGCCATCTTGAAATGGCCAGAAATGGCCATGTTGTTTTTTTTTTGTGCTGCATGGCAACATGAAACTTTGCATCCACTTCCACTTAATTCAGAGTCAGGTTGCAGGGGCATCAGCCTAAGCAATTATTATATAAACCAATTATACATAACTAAAATTTCATTTAATTTCAAGACGGTCACCTGGAAAATTGGAATGATCCAATTATCATTAGAGGGAAACGATGTTCACCCTCAGTTGTTCGAAAAGCACTGTGGTCTTAGACCCAAGATCTCACAAGAAAGATTGTGATGATGATGTTACATTACCCATAGTGTTTTTAATCCTGTGTGGAACATGCAGGATAGTGTTGGATATATCGAGAACAAGCAATGGATCATTGTATGGGTTTTGGTTATTCAAACCAATCAGGAAGAAATAAAAAGGTTTAAATTTCATTTATCTGAAGGATAAAGGGGCCGGTGGTGTAATGGTTAGGATGCTGGGGTTATAAGATTAGATAAGATAATACTTTATTATCCTGAAGGAAATTTTGGTTACGTGTATTATTACGACGTGCGTCGCCGACGAGCAGCACCACCTAGGTTGTTCAAGGAGTCAAGTTACAAATGGAAAAGAAGCCTCAAATCAACAATACACAAACTGCTATAAAATACATAAAAATTCTATGTTTAAAGGACCTTACACCGATCCAGTAAACAATATAATAATAATAATAATAATAATAATAATAAATACAATAAATAAAACAGTAGATAACTGCAATAAATGAAATTGCACTAAATTATATTATAATTATATTTATATTGCACTATGCCCATTGTTTTGTTGGGGAAAAAAAAAAAAAAAAAAGTTCTCTGGTTAAACAAAATGGCCGCAACTTCAAAATTAGATGTTCTCCATTCTCAGAGCAAGGTTTAGAGATAATCTACAGTGAGTAGTCAGTACACCAGGTTTATTTAATGAGAATCCGCCGTTCTTCCGCCATGGGTTTTCTTGCTAGCCTCTGGCTCCGGTCCTCTCTGAAGGCCATGTAGCCGGCTGGTATAGTGACCTTGCCGGGTGTACTCTCCTCGAGCTATGCTTCACCGAAACACAGCATAGAGCAGTTCTGTAGATCCCTCTGCGCTGCAATCCTAGCATGAAGCCGGTCCATCTTGTTTCCCAGAGATTGAACATTTTCAAGCAATATGACCGGGAGTGCTTCCACTGCTAACCAAGCGCCAGAGTCATCGTTCAGCCCCTCCCCACCTGCCACGTCTCCGCCTGGGTCTATTGTTATCTGGGGTGTGGCTAGCATTGAGCTTCGGTAGCATATGAGCTAATCCAGTTCTAAATGTCTGAAAGGACTGCGCTCTCATAGCTGTAGTAAGGTTGCACGGTCATAGATGAGCATAGAGCAAAAAACAAACAAAAACAACATACAAGACAAATTAAAACAAACAAAAACAATTTGACTCCGCGCCGCCGCCCTCTAGGGAGAGCCATCTTGGAAAAAGTTATGATCAGGAGGTTGTGTTCTCGAATCACAGTTAGACCCCTGGGCAAGGATTCAACCACAAGTGTGCCTCTGTTCACCCAGCAGTATAAATGGGTACCAGTAAAAATATACTGGAAAGGTAACCTGCGATGGACTAGCATCCCATCTAGGATGAGTTTAACTCCTGGTCGGAAACTGGGAATAAGTACCAGTCCATGAGCCACTTGGCTTAGGTGTAAAAAGCCCAACTGACTTTATCTTTACCTATCTGAAGGATGAGCAGTTGAAGTGAGAACTGACTAACAGTTGTATCCAGAACTTCCAGGAAAAAATTGCAATCATGCTATGTGCAGTGAACATTTTACTCAAGATGCATTGTTCAGGACCTGACTATGGAATTAATAAGGTCCAAACCAAACTAAAACTCATGGAAGTTGCTGTTCCAACAGTACTTCTGTTTAAAACACTCCAGCAGTGCGTGTAAGAGCAAAGAACATCACCAGGTGAAGAGAGAACAGAGAGAGAGGCGAGTCGGACCTCATACGTGATTGAAAGTGATGCGTGTTTCCCAGCCATACACCAGGTTTGAGTTATACAGCGATCTCGTTGAGGCTTACATTGTTGAGCCTAAACAGAGATTACTTACCGAATTTTAAATGGAGACAGGCTCCAGGACTTGTACCAACACGTTGTAAAAACCTGAAAGCTACACAGTTGCTATATTGTTGGGAATTACAATCAGAGGGCAGTACTACTGGAACATACCACTCTCAAAGCTACGCTTTACTCTTTTTATGAGCCTTAGATTTCATAAGGAACCTACAATTGATTCATCTGTAGTCCAGTTGTTTGGTATTAGACTACTGTATAGCCATGAAACCTGAAAGTGTTTACTCATAGCCCAAGTGTGTGTTGCCAAGTCTTTCAGTATCCCTTCACAGCACTCGGTAATCCCCTACAGGATAACTGAGCTGTAATTACTAAAAAAAAAAGAGAGAAAATACTTTTACTTCAAATGTAATTATTATATTATTTACCATTTTTGAATATAACTAGTAGGCCATGATGCTTGAATCTAACATACTATCCCAACACCTTTTATAAATCGCAACCACAAGTGGCTAAAACAGCACAGAGCTGTGCTATCAACACAATGAACAGCGATTTTCAGGTAGGGGATTCGGGATGGTGAGTACAGTAATACACAGTGCCCCCATTAACACTCTGCAGAAAAATAATAGAAAACAATTCTTTCACCAAAATTAGTCACACACTACTGTACAGTATCTTCTCAGTGGACGCTGCCTTGTCGATGGTTGAGAAGCTTGTGCGCCTCAATGACCTCAAGAGCTATGCTGACGGGTCCTTTGGGCCTGGTAGGGTTCCCCATGTCAGACAGGTCTTTGGGGTGGAGGCCAGACTAAAAGCATCCAACCGGCCCTCCAGGTTATAGGGGGTTGAGCGTATGGCTAACAACCAGACCTTGTAAAAATAGTATGTTACGGAAACAGCAACAAATGTAACTCCAATCAATCGTGCTCACCTTCCGGAGCCTCAGAATGAAGCTAGTATGACTGCCAGTGGCCAAAGCGGAGAGGACGCTACTGGCACGAAGACGGAAGTACTGAATACGAAACAGAAAACCAAAGTGGGCATCTAGAACGTACGCACCATGTACGAGACGGGAAGACTGGCCCAAGTAACATCAGAAATGCAGCGTAATAACCTGACACTTTTAGGTGTAAGTGAATGCAGGTGGACAGACAGTGGAGAGATCAAGACTGCAACCGGAGAGACTGTGCTCTACTCAGGGCGGAGAGACAGTCAACATCGAGAAGGGGTTACCCTGATCTTGAAGAAAGGGACTGAGCGATGCCTTCTGCATTGGAAACCAATCAGCAGTCGATTTATGGGTGCCAGATTGAAGGGTCAGCATATCAACTTCTCAATTATCCAGTGCTACACCCCGACCAATGACAGCACTGAGGAGGACAAGGACGTCTTCTTCGAACAACTGGAAGCAGCTATATTGGATGTGCCAAAACACGATTTGCTGCTCATGATGGGCGACTTCAATCCCAAGGTAGGCAGAGACAAGAAGCACTTCGAACGTGTCATTGGGAAGGAAGGCTGCGGGCTTATGAACGAAAATGGTCTTCGTCTGGTTGAGACATGTGCTAGCCACAACTTAGTTATAGGAAATACCCTCTTTCAACATCAAGACATCTACAAGCTCACATGGACCTCACCTAATGAACGAGATGTGAACCAAATCGACCATATTATTATAAATGGCACGTGGCGACGATCCCTCCTTGATGTCAAAGTGAAACGTGGAGCTGATATCAGCAGCGACCATCATCTTGTTGTAGTATCTCTTAGACTGAAACTCAGAAGCACTGGTAAGAAAACAGCTGGTGTGCAGAAACCTGATGTCAGCCTCCTAAAGAATCCTAGACACAAGTACAACTTCATTCTCCAGCTGAAGAACAGGTTTGAGGTTTTTAGGGAAGAAGATGCTGAAACTGAGGATGGAAAAGTTCAGGTCAACAAACTGTGGGAAGACTGTCTACACAGGCACAGGGAATGAAGTGCTCGGCCCCCGAAAGAAAACCCAGAGCAAGGACTGGATTAGTGAAGCAACCTATGAGGCTATCGCAATAAGGTGCAATCTGACGTCACGACTACTCTGCGCTAAATCGGCAAGAATACAGGAAAACCTGAAAGCTCAATACCGAGAAGCCAACAAGGTTGTCAAGAAGATGGCCAGGAAAGACAAGCGAGAACATGTAGAAGAGATGGCATCTCAAGCAGAAAAAGCAGCAATATTAGGGCACCAAAGAGAGCTATACAAGATGACGAAGCAGGTATGTGGAAAGTTTCGTAACAACAGCAACACACCTGTGAAGGACAAGCAAGGAAGACTTCTTACAACCAAGGGGGACCGAGAGAGGCGCTGGGCCGAACATTTCCAAGAAGTATTGAACCAACCTGACCCTACAACTACAGCTGATGTTCAACCTGTAGGTCTTGAGCTCAACATCCCGATTGACCCGCCTGACCTACATGAGATCAAAGCATTGAAGAATGGGAAGGCACCAGGGCCTGACTTACTATGCCCTGAATTCTTCAAGGCAGACCCAGCCTTATCAGCAAAGATCCTCTTCAATGTTTTTGAAGCCATATGGAACTGTGGCGATGTTCCAACAGACTGGAAGCGAGGGATAATCATCAAAATTCCTAAGAAAGGAACACTCACTGACTGCAACAACTGGCAAGGAATAACTCTACTCTCGGTACCAGGAAAAATTCTCGGCAAAATCATATACAATAGAATATGTAGTGCAGTAGACAGTCATCTTCGCCAAAACCAAGCTGGCTTTCGTAAAGGCAGGCGCTGTGTGGACCACATATTTGCTCTGAGGAATATTATTGAGCAATGTGCCGAGTGGCAACGAGGGCTGTACATAAACTTCATTGACTTTATGAAGGCTTTTGATAGCGTACACAGAGACACCCCCTGGAAGATCCTAGAGGCTTATGGCGTCCCTGAAATTCTCAGGAACATCATCAAGAGCTATTACAACGGCTTTTCTTGCTGTGTTGGTAGCAGCAACATTATGTTTGAGGTGAAAACGGGAGTACGTCAAGAACTACTACTCTTGGAGAAGATAACCTTCGGTACATTGACAAATTTTCCTACCTGGGCAGTATTGACACTAAAGAAGGAGGTGCAGAGGAGGATATCAAGAGCAGATTGACCAAAGCCAGGACAGCCTTCTGGATGCTGAACAACATGTGGAAATCCTCTAAATACAGTGTAGCAACAAAGCTGAAACTGTATAAGAGCTGCATCATCTCAACTCTTCTTTACGGTGCTGAGTGCTGGCGGATGACTGATGCTGACGTAGACAAAGTAAATGTTTTCCATACAAAGAACCTACGCAGAATCCTAAGAATCTTCTGGCCCTCAACAATCGCAAACGATGTCCTCATGGAATGGTGTGACAGTGAGCATGTGTCAAGAACAATCAAGAAACGAAGATGGACCTGGGTCGGTCACGTGTTACGCCAGGAACCAGATTCTCTTCTTCGTACTGCGCTACATTGGACGCCTGAGGGGAAACGACGTCGGGGCAGGCCAAAGACAACATGGAGGCGTACAGTGGAAGCCGAAATGAAAACATTTCGCAAATCATGGGGACAAGTGAGACAGATGGCGGATGACCGTGATGAGTGGAGGAAGTTAGTTGCTGCCCTATGTGCCACCCGGCATAACAGGCAGTAAGTAAGTAACTGTACAGTATTCCCGTGGCCCTGAGCATGTCCCTTTCAGCATTTACAGGGATCCCTCTCCACTTCGCGCTTCAATTCGTGTGGCTTCAGTGCATCACTTTTTTTTTTAAATATTCAATGAATTAAAAAAAATAAGGAAATTAAAGAATAGGCGGGGAAAGTTACGGAAAATGCCACAAAAACAAATTATGTAAAACAAACAAAAAATACCCCTAAACCAACAAAAACAACTCAAAACCTCCAATCAAAACTTGTTACATTGTTTTAAGGTGCGCATCTGAGTGTATGCGGGGTCTTAGCACAGTGAGGGTCTCAGTAGGATTTGAACTCACAACCTCCCGATCATGAGCCCAGCACTCTAACCACTACACCACAGGCCCCACAGAAGGCCTAGAGGAAGACGAAAAAGAAGATTTATGGATGTGGTGAAGGAGGACATGAAGGTAGTTGGAGTAAGAGTAGAAGATGCAGAGGATAGGGTGAGATGGAGGCAGACGATTCGCTGTGGCGACCCCTGAAGGGAAAAGCTGAAAGGAAAAGAAGAACTATGTACATGTACGTATACGTCAGTGGGGGTGGGGGGGTGGGGATCCTACTTTGTGGATTATGGTAGTCACATGGGGATCTCAATTAACTGCAGAAAGTGAAGGATCCCTGTATTTCAATTTGGGCCAAAATTACAACAAAGGAAGAGACAAACAAATAGTTTCTTAAACAGATAAAAAACACCAGTGGGAACTTAATACTAATTATCTGGTAAGTATTCCTGCTTTTTTTTTTTTTTTACTACTTTACTAATTTATTTAATTAATATGAAGAACATGAGGGTTAAGAACAGAATGGAAGGTTAGACTAAATTGTTAGCTTGGCATTGCTGGCTATGACAACAGTCTGTTTACTAACAATAATTTGCTTTCAATAATTTACATCACATTACTGTTTCCAGAACAACAGCAACTCAGACAATTCTAACAAATTAAGAAATGATTTTACAAACCTTTCACTGTACCGAGTACTACAATGTTAGTTAGTTTTTTGGCACTCTAAGAGTTTTGATTTGTTCCATCATTAGCTTGCTGGTCCTTTCTCACATCTATCATTGTATAGTTTTGTTCATTAGGGCCAGTAAATGCTTCCTGCGATCTAATAATTTAGACAATATGTCATAATACTGCAATCCCAAAAATGCAACAGCAGATCTAACAGCAACGAAATGCAAACAAATTAACATGAATAATTAAAACATGAATAAATTAACTGCCAGACAATAACTTTGGTACCTACTATTGGCACACAGAGCTTCATCTGAGCCGTCGCTGCATTGCTTCAACTGGTCACATTCGAGTGCTTTATCTATGCAACATCCATTATCACAGGTAAACCTCTCTGGTCCACATGGCACACCACACTGTTCACCTAAAAGAGAGACAAAGCTTGAGTTTTACATCGTTTTTTTTCTAAAACTGATACAAGCAAAATAAATTACTGTAGTGCTGTACTGTGCATTACTGTACAGTAGTGTACTGTGCATCTGTACAGCATAAGCCTAAACTCATTGTGTTAAAATTAAAATTAGTGATTTTATATTAAACTTAGTGATGACTGGTAGCCTATGATAGATTCAAGGGGTACTTAAAAGACCCAAAGTGTCACAGGTGAGTTATGGTCATGTGCAGGCTTACTGCTCTTATTTAATAAACCTTAGAAAAGGCAGATTTCTAGGAGAGCAGACTGATGAACTTACTTGGATCAATTGGACCAAGTCTTCCTGATGGGGAAGGTGAATTAACTACAACAGAGAGGGACGAACATGAGCAGTACCATTCCAGAGAAGATCATTAATACATGCTTTAGTTTTTTAAATCCTGACATTTAAAATCTTGCTTGGGATGCCCACTAATACAGCTGAGCAATGATGTGACAGAAAACGTTACTGTATGTTACCTGAAACTTGATCACAAGCTCGTTTGCATTCCTCGTCAGATAGATAGTTATTGCGATTTGGATGGCAGCCACCAAAGAAAAACTTCTCACACTTCTCTGACAATGCATTGTAGTGCCAGCGAGGGAAGGAACCACGGCATGGTCCTACCTTCTTAGGTACCAAACAGTGGTCTAGAGAAATATTAAATTAAACAGACCAAAAACAACAATATTGAACATGCATAGGCAAGAGATATACATCAATAAGAGATAACGTTAACACCCCCCTGCCCACATGCAGAAAGCTGTAGTACACAGTGTGTTTGGACTCCTTTTCATCAGATCTAGCATGAACAGGTTCGGTAACCGTTCTAATTTGAACTACAGTCATTCCTTCCTTACTCATCTTCTCCCCCCACACATCAGTGAGTCCTGGCAAGCTCAATTTGCTTCGCTACCCCAAAGTTAAAGCAAATAAACACTAATTTCTCCTTTCTTCTGACACTCAAGACCAAATTAGACTGTTCTAGACCAGACATTGCTTGGCAGATTTTTACTGACTGAGGTTTGACCCTGGTTTCCTTAGGCAAGAGTACCATAGTTTACTAGTTGCCCTTGGTAGGGACTATTTTTGGTAGGTGCTTACCATAAGTTCATATCTAGAGACTAATTAAACCTTTCTAATAAACCATCTAACTGTGCCTGTCCAGAACGTTATCTGAAATTAATTATAAATTAAACTAAAATCTTTTGACAGTGCTTTATTTTCTATAGTTGATTGATTGCCTTCAGTTACACTTCCAAGCACTGAAATGCTGTAGCTAACTTTTTAAAATCACGATTTATAATTTATATTTACACAGCGAGTCATGCAGATACAAATACAGTATTTTATTTCCTGAACTGTTGCTTTTACGTTTTTTACTGATCTGTTAAGTCGCATCAGGAAACAATAACTGACGGGTCTTAATTTCATCCTGCAAAGCAACAAAATGTGAATAATTTGAAAGTGGAGATTTTTTTTACACCCACTGTATATTAATGCATTGATATACTGTACACAATTATATGTTGGGCAGTGGTGGTCTAGTGGTATAGGGCACTGGATCGCTGATCCAAAGGTTGGGGGTTCGAGTCCCACTCTCCACAAGGTTGTCACTGTCCTCCCCAGTGCAGCTAACTGGGTTATCAAAGGCGGGCCATGTCTCTCACTGTCTATGGTGTGAGGCATGTAAAGGAACCATTGCTGACTTTCGTAAAGAGTAGGCTGCAAAGTCGTCAGCGTGTTTCTGTCCCTTGCTAAAAGGGTTGTGACAGGAAGAGCATCCAACGTAAAACCCTCTCCCAAATCAAACGTGCGAATCAGATGATTCGCTGTGGCGACTCCCAAGTAAAAGGGAAAAAGCCGAAAGGAAGACAGACATACTGTACATGATTATATGCTATCTGCTAACTGACAGGAAACACTTTAAGTCATGCGCCTGTTCTGTGCATCAGTAAAAAGACAGGAAGGCAAAATGATATGGAGTTGAATACATAAAGTGACAATAAGCTGAAAATTGGATATGAAGCAAAATTTAAATATTGAATTGCATAAATTCACATGTTGTAAATTTAACTGTTTTAAAGCATTTTAAAGTGCCTATTGTTGAAGGTTCTGTACAAATAAATTGACAGAAATAAATGCAAAGAATAATCACTGTGTGCGTGTGACAACAACAAATCAAGTCTTCCACAAATATGGCTTGTATTGGTGGGTTAGGAGAAAAAAGCCAAGTGTCAAAGCCAAAGTTGGAGTGTTTCTCTTCACCAGGGTACACACAAAAATGATAGTGCAAAATACAACCAAATTCTTGAGGGAAAACCTTCTGTACTCTGCCAGACAGTTATTAAGGGGAAGAAGACCCTTTAATCATCTCAACGACAGTAGGAAAAAACAAAAAAAAAAAAATCCAGCTGTGATTGTCTTTAACTTGGCTGTCGTATACACGCAGTTCAAAAATGTCTGTGTCCCCATTTCAGGCTGCAAAAACAACAAAGTGTGAATATTCTGAAGTAGGTCTGCGTGAGTGCGTGTGTGGTGTGCGCAGAAGTATGTGCGCGCATGTTTTCTATATCCACTGAAACGCTAACATAGGGACAGTGATTTTCAATTTCAAAATCAGTTTTTCCATTTCAGGCAGTATATGATTGCGTTTCATTTCCGTTTCGTAAGTTTACACGTTATGTATCTTGCAAAAACTGACATTGAAGTGCACTGTACATTATTTATTGTGGTTTTGTGCTGTTGGGACTTTAAACACCTTTTTCACTGAAACATTAAAAGATGTTTTGGCCAAGGAAAAATTTTATTTGATGCAAAGGTATTATGATAAATATCGATGCAAATAAAAGACAACAAAATATTATGCAGATCACAAATAACCAAAAAACATTAAACTTTACACGATAACCTTTACAAAATACTCCTGAGACCCTGAGACTTGTTCAGAGTGTTCAGGGAACCTATTCAGGTTCAGATCACTAACGTACTCGGTCATTCTCATCATTGGCTCCTTTTTTTTCTGGCTACGTGCTTTTTTTGAAGCGATGTGATTTTCGCAGGTATCAATATGGATATCATCCACACAGTGTTGACAAAATTTATAAAACATGATGCTGTCATCATCATAGAAATGTTCTGGGAACTGTTCATTCTTTGGCTCTCTCTCTACTTCTAGCTGGCGATCGCATTGATTTTAAAGGCTCTGGGTCACAGTGACATCTCCATTTTTCCAGGTTTACGCATCTGCCGGCCTTGAACTCTTCAACTAGACTTTGTATGAATGCTGACAGTTCATTGGTTGACTGTGCGTCACATCAACCAATCACAATACATGATGTAAAACTACCAGAAAAGCATGTTCGTTGTCTGCTACAGATGTATACAGGGATCCCTCACTTTCTGCGGCTAGTTGGAACCGAGATCCCCACACGACCACCGAAATCCGCAAAGTAAGATCATCCTCCATCCACCCTGACTGACGTATACGTACATGCATATGTGTATATAGTATCAATAAATACATATTCAATGCTATAAATGCTTATAATAACAAACATTAAAAATAATGCATAAGATGTAAATAAAATATAAATACAAACACATACAGACACAGTCTGTATTCCGATGCACACTTCACAACAATGTAAGTAGTTTTGATGGGAGATTTTGTGGTTTTTTTGTTGGTTTAGGTTTTTTTTTTTTTGCATAATTGGCCTTGTTTTAGTGGCGTTTTCCTTCATATTGTCCCCTATTCTTAAATTTGGTATATATTAACAAAAAAAAAAAAAAAAAAAAAAAAAAACAACAAAAAAAAACGTGAAGCACTGAATTTCAGCGAGAAGTAGCAAGGGATCTCTATATATACGATTAACATGAGAGTAAAAAATGAAAATTTAAAAATGCTTATTTAATGCAATTTTCATGTTTATATACGAAATTCTGTGTCAGTGATGTTTCCGTTATTTCTGTCCATTTTCTGTGATTGTGGAAAATCATTGGCCCTACTAACATCTGGCCATCCTCCTTACATGCTTGCTAAAAAATTGTGTGAAGGCTTTAAAAGAGCAGAAAAACATACAACAATTTTAGGTAATAAAAATTATACTTCAATTATTGTACAAAAACATTCAAGTTTAAAATATTAAAAGAAACAGTTCATCTGATTTTAATGAATTTGTACACACACACACACAATACTATAGTTTAACTAAAATAATTGAGAACCCTCTTCAGGGTACTAAAACTAAAGCAAGGAGCATGATTTTAAAAATATAAAGAACAGAAAATACTGATGTTCCTTTTAACATGGAGAGGAAGCGTAATCAGTAAAATCAATACTTTATTGTCCTTCAGAAGAGCTTTCAGGGATCTGTACTGCACTAAAGTAGTGCAGTATACATTGGTACATCCCACCTCTGCCTGTTCAGATTTGATGTCTAAAGGACAAGTTTTTCCAAAAACTGTGATTATCTAGTATAACAGTTCTTGGTTAATTCAGGATAGTGTTGGGTATTGCAGCCTGGAATAGGTTCAAACGCATGCTTATTCCACTCGCTAGCATCCTATTTACTGGAAACTCGCTATAGAGCTGTACCACGAAGCTCATTTTGGAAACTCAGTATTTTTTTCTGCATATCTGTCATTACCAGC
>CM045732.1:36792974-36855474 GCA_024760905.1 Plotosus lineatus | reverse complement strand
CCCTGGTTTCCTTAGGATGCAATACAACAATTTTATTTAAAATACAACAAATTCACTGAAGAGAAAAATAAAAAAACACCCACCCAACACACACACACACACACACACACACACAAATATCCATTTTTTTACATTACTAAATCTGGTGCTTCACAGTGGATTAATAACAATTAATTTTATTGGATTAAATGTTTTAATATTTATACATCATATAAAATAATTTAACATCAACTCCCTGAAGAATCAAATCACTTGATTAAATGAGCCAAGTCAGGTGTGCTGCTGCTTGATTGAAACAATAACCTGCAGCCACATGGCCCTTTGTGGCATGAGTTTGACACCCATGCTCTAGAGCAAGCAGTATATTTTAATGAATAAAACAATGTACGAAAACAAGTTATATAGTTTCAGTCGAAAACCAGCTTAGCGTAATGCCGAGTGTTAGTCCAAGCGTCCTGTGTTCATGACAGCGTCTGTAGTAAATGCCATTTTCAATGACACCCCTAGTAAATGGTATGTCCTGCTTCTCTGTATGGTAAATGGTACATCCCTGCTTCTAGTGTGCCGTCAGAGTGTGTTCAACAGTAGGGAACATTTTGAACAAGAACAGACACTTCTCACCGGATAATGCAGATATGTGCATCTTCTTGCATCATAATTATGAATTGTAAAAATGCATAGCTCTTAAACTTTTCAATTGACAAGTGTTTGGAGAATAGAAACAACTTGCTTGAAATGAACTAGTAAACAAGTGTTTATAGATTTGTTAAATACAAAAAGGTGTTAATTAAAATCTTGTCGGTGGAAAACTATTTCCTGTCTTTTATTTCAGATTTGGCTTTAGTAATTGGTCACTTTATTACAAAATATTCAGTGCATTATACAAACTACTGTAATATATCATAGTACGTTTTATTTAATGCATTTATGGAACAGTACAGCAATATTCTAATGTATCGATACATCGGATTTTTTTTTTTAATCAATATATCGATACCAATAATAGGTTTTCAATGACACCCCTATGGTTGCCCCATTCTATTCAGTTGTAGTTGTTTCCCTTTATTGGTAAATATGCCAATATATTATGTGCTGTACACCTGACTAAATTAAAAACATAAATCAACTAGGGCTGCACGTATCACTTATTTAATTACTGATAGTCGTCGACTTACGACCTATGCGAGTTACGTCAGATCGACTTTACGACCGCAACTGTCGTGAAGCATGATTCATGGCAGTGCAGTGTGAGTGTTGCGTACGACAGTTGTTTGCGCTGCCGGCAGCGCCAGAATCTTAAAAGGCCAAGCAGGAGATGATGCAGCTTCACTTAATAACTGCTCAGAGCAAATATATTCATCTACTTTCAATGCCACGTCACTGTGGCGTGAAGCGGAGAGCCAATCCTTTCTGTGTGGGCGGGACCAATACCTTGAAGCGCTAATTTTATTGGACTCACATGCTGCAGTGTTTGTGTGACAGGAAGCGCGTCCCAAGTTTTGGCAATCGGCTGCTCTGCAGGTTAAAGTTTTTCCATGTCTGTCCATTTGTGTTTGCTTGCCAGCCATGCGTGGCTTCGTGGAAATGAGCTGATCAAAATGAGGGAAATTTATCTCTTTACTCAAAAACAACACTGTGTCTGTGGCTGTTGTTATAATCCAATAAAATTAGAGTTTGAAGGTATCGGACCCACCCACACAGTGGAGTACAGAAAGGATTGGCTCTCCGCTGCGCGTCACAGTGACGTGGAATTGAAAATAGATGTATAGATTTAAATGCGTGAGGTTTATTCAGCTGTTTTTGTTTGGCATGAGTGTATTTGGATGGAAAGTCGACATACGACCAGATTGCTTTACGACTGGTCTGTCGGAACTAAAAGCGGTTGTAAGTCGACGACTGTCTGTAATTGATCGATTAATGATAAAGTTTAGTCAAGTAACTGGATAACATACACTTTATTGTTAACTTGCAATTGCTCTTTAAAACAACAGACAACAAAACTCTTAAGAATCAACAACTCACAGCATGACTTTCTTGAACACTGAATTATCATTTAGAAATTTCTAAATTGTTTCCATATTTTTAAGTACAGTAGGCCCTTGACTATTCGCGATTTTGCACTCACGGTTTGAGTACACGCCAGCTGCCCAGCAACCGGCACGTGATTCAAATTCAGCCAATGGCTGTCCTCGACTTCTTTGTTAGCTGGGGCGCATCCCGGCTAACAAAGAAGCCGAGGCGGGAAGGTGCCGAACGACGACTCCGGCGCTTGGGATAGCAGGGGATGAAGGCCGTGTACCCGGCTGGTATGTTCGCCATATCGGCTGTACTCTCCTCGAGCCATGCTTCACAGAAACACAGTCCTGTAGATCCCTCTGCGCTGCAATCTGAGCATGAAGCTCGTCCATCTTTTTTCGCAGGGACTGAACATTTTCAAGTACGTAGTATGGCTGTCTCTCCCCTCATGCCGGTCCCAAGCCCGGAGAAATGCAGAGGGTTGTGTCAGGAAGGGCATCCGACGTAAAACCAATGCCAACTATTGATAATGCAAATCAAAAGTATTACCTCCATACCGGATCGGTCGAGGCCCGGGTTAACAACGACCGCCATCAGTGCTGTCAATCAACACAGTGCTGATGGAAATTGGACTACTGTTGGTCGAAGACGTCGAAGAAGGAGAGGAGGGAGGCGTGTCCGTAGGCAGAGAGAGAAGAGGAAAGGCATGACTCTAGGACTGAGAGTGGGGACTTTGAATGTTGGAACTATGCACAGAAAAGGTAGAGAGCTGGTTGACATGATGCAGAGGAGGAAGGTGGACATACTGTGTGTTCAGGAGACCAGGTGGAAAGGTAGCAAAGCTAAAAGCTTAGGAGCAGGGTTTAAGCTATTTTATCACGGTGTGGATGGGAAGAGAAATGGAGTCGGAGTCATCTTGAAGGAGGAGTTTGTCAGGAATGTTCTAAAAGTGAAAAGAGTGTCAGACAGAGTGATGAATCTCAAGTTAGAAATTGAAGGTGTAATGCTCAATATTGTTAGTGCTTATGCCGCACAGGCAGGATGTGAGCTAGAAGAGAAGGAGAGATTCTGGAGTGACTTAGATGAAGTGATGCAGAGTACCCCCAGAGGTGAAAGAGTGGTCATAGATGCAGACTTCAATGGACATGTTGGGGCAGGCAACAGAGGGGACGAGGAAGTGATGGGCAGGTTTGGTATCCAGGACAGGAACGCAGAAGGACAGATGTTGATAGATTTTGCAAAAAGGATGGAAATGGCTGTGGTGAATACTTTCTTTGAGAAGAAACAGGAGCATAGGGTGACTTATGAAAGCGGAGGTAGGCGCACACAGGTAGACTACATCTTGTGTAGGCGATGTAATTTGAAACAAGTCAGTGACTGCAAAGTCATCGTGGGTGAGAGTGTTGCCAAACAGCATAGGATGGTGGTGTGCAGGATGACTCTGATGGTGAGAAAGGTGAAAAAGGCAAAGGCAGAGCAGAAGACAAAGTGGTGGAAGCTGAAAAAGGAAGAGTGTCGTGTTGTCTTCAAGGAGGAGTTGAAACAGGCTTTGGGTGGCCAGGAAGTGCTTCCAAATGACTGGACAACCACAGCAAATGTGATCAGGGACACAGGTAGGAGAGTACTTGGTGTGTCCTCTGGAAGGAAAGTAGATAAGGAGACTTGGTGGTGGAATGAGGAAGTGCAGGAGTGTGTACAAAGGAAAAGGTTAGCCAAGAAGAAGTGGGACATTGAGAGGACCGAAGAGAGTAAACAGGAGTACAGGGAGACACAGCGTAAGGCGAAAGTAGCAGTGGCTAAGGCCAAACAGAGGGCGTATGATGACTTGTATGATAGGTTGGATAGTAAAGAGGGAGAAAATGATCTATACAGGTTGGCACAGCAGAGAAATAGAGATGGGAAGGACGTGCAGCAAGTTAGATTGATAAAGGACAGAGAGGGAACTGTATTGACTAATGACAGAAGTGTGCTGGGAAGATGGAAAGAGTATTTTGAAGAGCTGATGAATGAGGAAAATGAGAGAGAAAAAGAGTAGAAGAGGTAACCATTGAGGAGCAGGATGTAGCAAAGATCAGTAAGGGTGAAGTGAGAAGGGCATTGAAGAGGATGAAGAATGGAAAGGCAGTTGGTCCCGATGATATACCTGTGGAGGTATGGAAGTGTCTAGGAGAGGTAGCAGTAGATTTTCTGACAAGAACATTCAACAAGGTACTAGAGAGTGAGCAGATGCCGGAGGAGTGGAGGAGAAGTGTGCTGGTGCCCATTTTTAAGAACAAGGGAGACGTGCAGAGTTGCAGCAACTACAGAGGGATAAAGTTGATGAGCCATACGATGAAGTTATGGGAAAGTATAGTGGAAGCTAGACTAAGGGCAGAGGTCAGCATTTGTGAACAACAGTTTGGATTCATGCCAAGAAAGAGCACCACAGATGCAATGTTTGCCTTGAGGATGTTAATAGAGAAGTACAGAGAAGGTCAGAGGGAGCTACATTGTGCCTTTGTGGATCTGGAAAAAGCATATGACAGGGTGCCGAGAGAAGAACTGTGGTATTGCATGAGGAAGTCTGGAGTGGCAGAGAAGTATGTTAGAGTGGTGCAGGACATGTATGAGAGATGTAAGACAGTGGTGAGGTGTGCTGTCGGTGTGACCGGCTAATTCAAGGTGGAGGTGGGACTGCATCAAGGGTCAGCTCTGAGCCCCTTCTTGTTTGCTATGGTGATGGACAGGCTGACAGACGAGGTGAGACAAGAATCTCCATGGACTATGATGTTTGCAGATGACATCGTGATCTGTAGTGAGAGCAGAGAACAAGTGCAGGAAAATCTAGAGAGGTGGAAGTATGCCCTGGAAAGGAGAGGAATGAAGGTTAGCCTCAGAAAATCAGAATACATGTGTGTGAATGAGAAGGACCCAGGAGGAACGGTGATGTTACAGGGAGCAGAGATAACGAAGGTGGAGGATTTTAAGTACTTAGGCTCAACAATCCAGAGCAATGGAGAGTGTGGAAAAGAGGTGAAGAAGCGTGTGCAGGCAGGCTGGAATGGTTGGAGAAAAGTATCCGGTGTGATGTGCGATAGGAGAGTGTCAGCAAGAATGAAGGGAAAAGTGTACAAGATGGTGGTGAGGCCAGCGATGTTGTATGGCTTAGAAACAGTGGCGCTTGAGGAAAAGGCAGGAGGCAGAGCTGGAGGTAGCGGAGATGAAAATGTTGAGGTTCTCCTGGGAGTAACGAGGATGGATAGGATCAGAAATGAGTATATCAGAGGGACAGCCCACGTAAGATGTTTTGGAGACAAAGTCAGAGAGGCTAGATTGAGATGGTTTGGACATGTACAGAGGAGGGATAGTGAGTATATTGGCAGTAGGATGCTGAGGTTGGAACTACCAGGCAGAAGGCCTCGAGGAAGACCGAAGAAGAGATTTATGGATGTGGTGAAGGAAGACATGAAGGTCGTTGGAGTCAGAAAAGAAGATGCGGAGGACAGGGTGAGGTGGAGGCGGATGATTTGCTGTGGCGACCCCTGAAGGGAGCAGCCAAAAGTAAAAGAAGAAGAAGAAGAAGAAGAAGTATGGCTGGAAGTGCTAACCAAGCCGCTTAGAGCTCCGCCTGGGCCTAGCTGCTAACCGCTAGCATTGAGCTCCTAACCAAGATGCTAACCAAGCATCGGAGAATCTCAAAACTCCGCCTGGGCATAGCACAGCTGCTCAAGATATAAGTTATTGCCCGAAGCTGATCATGCTGTAGTAGGGCCGACCGATCATAGATGAGCATAGTGCAAACCATGAACAAACAAATAAAACAAATTAAAACGAACAAAGAAACAATTTGACTCTGAGAACTCCACGAGGTTGCCCTCTAGGCAGCGCCATCCTGGACACGTCACTCCAAGTTCAATGTAAAAGGACATGAAGCATAATAAAGTTTGTCCTTTTGGTACCATTTGTTAAACATGCTACAGAACATAAAATCTCACGAACAAACATTCTAAGAATTAACTGAGGTACTGTACTGGAATAATAATTGAAAAAGACTTTAAACGAGTGCTTTACACAGTGTATGCTGTATAATGTTTATATATTACTAAATATCACAGTACAAAATTAAAAAGTTTTTTCTTAATCATGACTACATTTTACTACATTAATACTGTATTAATGAGTAAGACTGTCTGTAGAATGTGTTTAAGAAGCATATTTTAGCGCATGTAATAGATATAGTATTTTACTGCCGGCTGCTCATTCGCGCATGTGATGTCATACATGGGGTTTTACTTCCGTGTACAGAGCTCGCGGATTATCTCGATTCCCGGGAGGGCTCGGAACCGTACCACCGCGAATGTCAAGGGCCTACTGTATTTTATGATGAGAATTTTTAATGTCTTGACAAAAAAATCTTTATTTGTATTCTCTATTGGCTGAGTGACAAATTCTTGCTAAAGTGAGAGACTTTACATTGGCAGTAGGAGAATAACCAAGAGGTCCTTGAGCGTGCAAGATCAGCAACCACTGAATGTATCCTCTGCAACAACAGACTCCGCTGGCTGGAACGTGCTGCGAGGATGGACACTGCAGGAATTCTCTAGCAGATATTGTTTGGTGAAATAAAGCAGGGCAAAGGCTCTATGAGTTCAACTTGGTTACTACATCTTGGCACCAGCAACATTGGACCAGGCCCTCTGGTGCTCTAAACTTTTCAGTATGAGGCAGCTGTGTGAGGAAATCCTTAAGCGTAAGGCTGAAGTAAGAGGCTACAAATTACTGCAAGGGGCTGCAAGGGCCCTAACCCATCACCGAAATACTGACAGGGACAATACAGATGTATGTATGTATGTATAACTACGGTTCAAATTTGTGAAGGGTTTGCTGTGTACCACGATACAACATGAACACAGCTGGACAACAGTGTGTATCACACGGACATGGCGTGTTGTGTGACATCTCTTCAGGTTACTGTCTGTGATGAGAATTATAAAAATTAAAAATTGAGGACTTTAATTTGGTTATTTTGTTTTACATAAGTAATTATTTCAGCACTACAGTCAAAAGACTATCATCATAATCATCAGTTTATTCCAGTGTCAGGTCGCAGGGCAGCACCCTAAGTAATGAGGTCCAAATGTCCCTCTCCCCAGGAACTTCCTTGAACTCTTCCAGAGGGACACCAAGGCATTCCCTGACCCCCTGAGACACATATTCAACAGTCTCCAGTGTGTTCTAGGTCAAACCCCAAGTTCTCTTCCCAGCCGAATATGCCCGAAACACCACACCAGGGAATCATTCTAACCAGACATCCAATCCACCTCAATTGGCTTCTACGCCAAGCTTATATATAACTGTTCGTGTGTACTGGGAGCAAAATCGTACCTCAAACTTACCAATTTTATTCGGTCAGTCTCTCATCATCATCATCTTCTTCCACCAAGTCCAGGGTTGGGTTGCGGGGGCAGCAACCTAAGCAAAGAGGTCCAGACGTCCCTCTCCCCAGCCACGTCCTCCAACTATTCCGGGGGGGACACCGAGGCGGTCCGAGACAACCCGAGAGACATAGTCCTTTGAGCGTGTTCTAGGTCGACCCCGGGGTCTCTTCCCAGTTGGACATGCCCAAAACACCACACCAAGGAGGCATCTGGGAGGCATTCTAACCAGATGCCCGAGCCACCTCAACTGGCCCCTCTCAATGCAGAGGAGCAGCGGATCTACTCCGAGCTCTCCACGGATGGTAGAGCTTCTCACCTGATCTCTAAGGGAGAATCCCGCCACCCGGTGAAGGAAGCTCATTTCAGCCGCTTGTATCCGTGATCTTGTTCTTTCGGTCACTACCCAATGCTCGTGACCATAGGTGAGGGTTGGAACGTAGATCAACAGGTAAATTGAGAGTTTCGACTTGCAGCTCAGTTCCTTCTTCACCATAACGGACCGGTACAGGCTCCGTTTAACAGCGATCTGTCTGTTGATCTCCCACTCCATCCTTCCCTCACTCGAGAACAAGACTCCAAGATACTTAAACTCCTCCACTTGGGACAGGACCTCATTCCCGATCCGGAGGGTTCATTCCACCCTTGTCTGACTGAGAATCATGGCCTCGGACTTGGTACTGATTTTCATCCCGGCTGCTTCGCACTTGGCTGCGAATTGCTCCAACGAGAGCTGGAGGTCCCGACTTGAAGCCAAAAGGACATCATCCACAAAAAGCTGAGACGAGATCCGATGGCCACCAAACCAGAACCCCTCAACGCCTCGACTTCGCATAGAAATTCTGTCCATAAAAATTATGAACAGAATCAGTGACAAAGGACAGCCTTGGCAAACTCCGACTCCCACCGGAAACGAATTCGACCTGTTGTTACCAAGACGGACCAAACTCTGGCTCTGGTGATACAGCGACCAAATGGCTAAGGGTCCAGAACGCCGTACTCCCGGAGCACGCCCCACAAGATTGTTCAAGGGACACAGTCGAAAGCCTTCTCCAAATACACAAAACACATGTGGACAGATTGGGCAAACTCCGATGCCCCTTCCAAAATCCTGTGGAATGTATAAAGTTGGTCAAGCGTGCTACAGCCAGGACGAAAACCCCATTGTTCCTCCTGAATCTGATCGGTCAGATCTTCCTCTCCAGTAGCCCTGCATAGACTTTCCCAGGTAGGCTGAAGAGTGTGATTCCCTGATAATTGCAACACACCCTCCGGTCTCCATTCTTAAAAATTGGGAGCACCACCCCGGTTTACCAATCCAGAGGTACAGCCCCCGATGACCATGTGATGTTGCAGAGACGTGTCAACCAAGACAGTCCTACAGCATCCAGTGCCCTGAGATATTCTGGGCAGATCTCATCCAACCTTGGAGCTCGACCCCCGAGGAGCTTTTGGACAACCTCAGCGACCTCCACTCCAGTGATGGGCAGACCCCCACCCAAACCCCCAGGGTCTTCCTCCTCCTCGGAGAGCATGTTGAGGGGCTTGAGGAGGTCCTCAAAGTATTCCCTCCATCTCTCACCATCACCCGGGTTTGAGGGTTACTGCCACGACAAGAACCGACGACCTTCCGGCCACAGCTATGGGCTGCCACCTCAGCGAAGGAGGCACTTAACATGGCCCATTCGGATTCCATGTCATCCGCCTCCTCCAGGACGTGGTTCTAGCTCTGCCGGAGGTGGGAGTTAAAGGCCTCTAGGACAGGGGACTCCACCAAATGTTCCCAGCAGACCTTGATTACACGCTTGGACGATTAGTCTCTCTAACAGTAAAATGAGGCATTCACTGCCAGTAAAAGGTAATTTACACGTTACAGGGATCCCTTGCTACTTCGCGCTTCAATTCATGCGGCTTCAGTGCATCGCAGTTTTTAAAAATATAAATAAATATTCATCAAATTAAAAAAAGTAGTAAATTAGGGAAGAATAGGGGAAAAAGTGAAGGAAAATGCCACAAAACAAGGTCAATTATACAACAACCCCCCCCCCCAAAAAAAAAAAAAAAAATCCTAAACCAACACAAAACAAAAAACAACCCAAAATCTCCCATCAACACCAGTTACATTGTTGTATCGGTGTGTGCACTGCATCTGCGGGCGTGCGTTCGCGCGCATATGTATGTGTGTCTTCTTCTCATGCAATACCATCAGTATGTGTGTATATTTATATTTTACTTACATCTTATGTTATTTTTTAATGCTTAATTCTTATTGTAACCATTTATAGCATTGAATATGTATTTAGTGATATTATATACACATATCCATGTACGTATTTGTCAGTGGGGGGTTTGGGGGATTCTACTTCGCGGATTTCGATGGTCGCGTGGGGATCTCGGTCCCAATTAACTGTGGAAAGTGAGGGATCCTTGTATTTCAACATCCACTGCCATTGAGGAATGTCTATAATGTTAATCAGTAACAACACATTTGATGGTTTTGCCGTGTTTTAAAAACCAAGAAAGTATTTTGCTGTTTTCCCTTGGTAAAATGTCCAACAACTGATGAACCATTAGAAACTGCTACAGCAAAACTTTTGGATGCTCTGAATGAATGGAGCGATGAACCAAATATGGACCTATAAAAAAAGTGATGAGTATTTTTCACCCGATTCTCCTGCTCACTAACTTCATAAATTTAAGCACGTTGCTGGGGTTGTGGTTGTGTTTTGTTTCGGTTTGTGTTGATCGGTTCAACGTGCCATCTGCTAAAGTTGACATTCCTGTTGATTGGTTCAACGAGCCATGTGCCAATGTTGACATTGATTGGCTCAATTTTACTTCCGGAAAAATGTTTAAAGGAGGGAAAGTAAGGGGTGTTTTTTATTATGCTGTTTTCTGTTTATTTTCAGCTTTCATGTAAGTAATTTAGTTGATACCACAAAATGAATAACACAACTACCAGTAAAACTCTTATTGTTCTGTTATTATTCACATTTTCCACCTTGGGTATGTATTTTTCTGAGAAGATTTGAACCACTGTAATTAAAAATGAATAATTAAGGGGTGGTTCAACATTTTCCCAAGTATACAGAGAGTATTCTTATTTGACCCCCCCCCCCCCGAAAGTGTACAAATAAATGGTGATGATCTCTCAGCAGGATTTTTAAATAAGATATTAAAACAATGGTCAAACCTCTTTTATAAAATAAATCAATGTATTTCCTTGATAAATACCTCTTTTATACACCAGACAAATAATAATGAAATCAATTTAAAAATTATACTTTTAAAGAATTCTTTTTAATAAGACCTGCTTTAATATTAATATTAAGACATTTGATTTTAATAATAAAAATGACATTGTTTTTATGACTATTGTTATAATATTATTTTATATTAAAATATAATTAAAAATGTCTGTAACAACTGTTGGCCGTGTAACAATACTTCAGTAAAGGTTCAAAGTCCGTGAAACACTCCATCGTACCCTTAATCTTTAAAAGCTTTAAGCGTCAACACCGGTGTTACTTCAAGCAGAGCGAATCAACCGATGTTGTTGTGCGTGTACCCCTCTTAGTTACCCCCCCACACACACATATATATATATATATATATATATATATATATATATACACACACACATACATACATACACACACACACACACACACACACACACACAGTAGGCCCTTGACTATTCGCGGTTTTGCAATCACGGTTTGAGTATTCACGGATTGCCGAGCAGCTGACACGTCACTCAAATTCAGCCAATGGCTGTCCTCCTTCCTGCTGATTGGTTGAGATGATGTGATGCCTCTTTTTCCTCATTCGCGCACAAATTTTCAATGAGCCTCTTTTTTTCCGTGTGTTTTAATTACCGGTTAGGCTCTGTGATGACACTCAAACGCTGCGCTAAGCTTTAGAAAGGTAATGATGTTGGATGTCTCTTCTGAAGAAATAAGACTTTCTCCTGAAGAAACAAGTTTCCTCTGAAGTGCCTTAAGAGAAATAAACATCTGAAAGCACTCTATTATTAAAGTCTTTTTCAATCGCACAAGTTGGCGATGAGCCTTTTTTAGTGTGTTTTAATTACCAGTTAAGTTCTATGATGTCAAAATGCCTGCTTAAGCACTGGAAAAAGGTAATGAAATTGGATGTCTCTTCTGAAGAAATAAGACTTTCTCCGGAAGAAACGACGGTTTCTTATGAAGTCACGTCATTGCTGAAGAGTAATACTGTAATCCTTTAAACTGTTGTAAAACACTCCACTATTAAAGTCTTTTTTTAAATTATTATTCCAGTGCATGACTTAAGGTAATGTTTAAAATGTTTGTGTGTTACATTTTATTTACTGTGGTGTAGCATGTTTCTCATTGTGTTTTGTTTATCCAATTTATTACATTTCTTGTTCTTTTATGTCCTTTTTGTTATGGTCTGTGTTTTGGGGGACTTTGATTTTGGTGCTGTGCCTCTCACTAACTGTTTACTTCCTGAGGGGCGTAGCCGAGTTGCTCACACACACCTGAATCCACTATTCTCATTTACTCCCAATCAACAAAAGTGCACTCAGCTTTGTGCCAGAGGATTAATTCACATAAACATCACCGCTTCTTTGGTTTGTAACGCCTCTGACTATCACTCTAAACTTCTGTTTTGTACTTCGGGTCCGGTTGGGGGGGGCCTGGCCGAGCTGCTCGGACTTAATGCAGTTAATACCTGAATTCAGTTGTGTCATGCCTAATGCAATACAGTACGTTTCTCTAGTGGGCATTTTTGAAAACTACAGTGCTCTATGTTTATAAACAGAATGCACTGAAAGGTGTTTTATGCGTATGCTGTATAATGTTTATATTTTAGCATCAATAAATATAACAGTAAAAATTGAAAAGTTTTTCTTATTCATTAATACATTAATACTGTTTTAAATGAGTGAGACTGCCTATAGAATGTGTTTAAGAAGCATATTTTAGTGCATGTAATAGATACATAGTATTTTACTTCCAGCTGCTCATTCGCGCATGTGACATCATACATGGGGTTTTACTTCTGGGTACAGAACTCGCAGATTGTCTCGATTCGCGGGAAGGCCCAGAACCGAACTCCCTCGAATGTCAAGGGTCCACTGTGTGTGTGTGTATATGTATATATTATATACACACACACACACACACACACATACATACAGCGAGTCGTCGACTTCCGACTGCTTTTGGTTCCGGCAGACCAGTCGTAAATCGATCTGGTCGTATGTCGACTTTCCATCCAAATACACTCACGCCAAACAAAAACAGATGAATAAATCTTGCGTATTTAAATCTATACATCTATTTTCAATTCCACGTCACTGTGACACACAGCGGAGAGCCAATCCTTTCTGTACTCCACTGTGTGGGCGGGTCCGATAGCTTCAAACTCCAATTTTATTGGATTATAACAACAGCCACAGACTGCGCGTGTTGTTTGAGTAAAGAGATACATTTCCCTCGTTTTGATCGGCTCATTTCCATGAAGCCAAGCACAGCTGGCTAGCAAACACAAATGGACAGACATGGAAAAACTTCCATGGGATTTTAGAGTATCCAATCTGCCTTTAGGCATGTGCCCGGATTATGGGAGGAAACCAGGGAACCAGATAAATCCCCATTAACCATTGGGCGAACAGTACATGTTCTTATCTCATTATTTAAAAGAAAAAATACCATTAAAAACACCTACATTAATCAACACATCAAACTGACTTGCATCATAGGAAGTTCGATATCAAACTGTGGTGCTGGTTCATTAGTGGGATGAGGTTAAGAAAAATACTCACGGTGTGACTGCTCAGGTGTAAGGACCAAGATGGTGACCTCTGCTGAATCAGACTGCCCAATACTATCTGTGACGGTCAGCCTGAATTTATACATTCCAGGAGACAGTTTGGACACCCTCACTTCATCTTCATATGTGGTTTTCTAAAAGGAACAGACACACTGAACTGTATCAAAATGCAGAGCTCTCTACCTACAACTGAACTCCAGGTGAGTGATTACGTGAACACATACGATAGAATCAGCCAAGTTTAGCTTGAGTTTACACAATGTGGCATCCTACTTTTTAAAAGTAGACTCAGTTCGTTTTTGTAATTCAAGAGTAAAACGGAAGCTTTATGAGAACATGCAACACACCTCGATGACTACGGGGCTTCCAGACACCTGCTCCCACTTATAGTTGAGAATCTCTTTGTCATCCTTGCTCTCGAGGCCGTTGAGTAACACAGCGTCATGAGGTTGCACCACTCTGTCCTGTCCTGCTCTTGCCCTAGGAGGGTGATCCTTATCTGCTCGACATAAGAACACAAACAGTAAACATGACCACAATCAAACAAGTTGTCACATGTCTGAGGCATGTACACATGTGTGTGTGCTCTTCATGAGTATATTTCACCAGGAAGGGCAGGGGGAATCTTGCATTACAGGAACTGGTTTTCTACTAAACTTACAAGTTCAGCAACTCAGGATTCCAAAGAAAGAAAAAACAGTAAAAGGAAGATAAGGGATGATGTGTTTGATTAATCAAGACCTCAAAGCGAGGAGCATTTCTAACAAAAACAGAATTAGAGCTTGGATTCCTTCAACTGAAAACTGGTTACAGTAGACATGCATTAAAAGCATTAAGCACATTACAAAGGTTTAACGCAGAAACATCTGTTTTTTAGATGCTGTAATAGTCCATAAGAGTCTAAGAGTTCATGGGAACAGCCTGAAGCTATTAACGATACTATTACTGATCCAGCTGAAGCATATTATGACGTCAGTTAATACACAAAGCATAATGATAAAACCAGAGAACTGAATGAATGCAGCCAGCATCAACACTGCAGTAAATTTTTAACAGCCATATTTTAGTATATTACAATACAACCTCAAGGCAAAAATTATGGAATCACCAGTCTTGGAAGATGTTCAATTGGTTGTTTAATTTTGCACAAGAAAAAAGCAGATCACAGCCATGACACAAAACAGTCATTTCAAATGGCAACTTTCTGGCTTTAAAGAAACACTAAAAGAAATCAAGAAAAAAAAATGTTGTAGTCAGTAACAGTTATTTTTTGACCAAGCAGGGGATTAAATTATGGAATCACTCAATTTGGGAAGAAAAAAATATGTAATCACGCTGGAAATTTCCATTCCCAAAACTAACACCTGCATCAGATTAAATCTGCTCGTTAATCTTCAGTTAAACAGGAGTGATCACACCTTGGAGAGTTGTTGCACCAAGTGGACCGACATGAATCATGGCCCCAATATGAGAGATGTCAATTGAAACAAAAGAAAGGCTTATCAAACTTCTTAAAGAAGGTAAATCATCACGCAACGTTGCAAAAGATGTTGGTTGTTCACAGTCAGCAGTGTCTAAAATCTGGACCAAGTACAAACAACATGGAAAGGTTGCTAAACGCAAGCATACTGGTAGACCAAGGAAGACATCAAAGCGTCAACACAGAAAACATAAGGCAAGATGTCTTGAAAACAGAAAATGTACAGCAAAACAAATTGGAGGAAACTGGAGTCAACGTCTGTGACCGAACTGTAAGGAAACCGCCTTAAGGAAATGGGATTTACCCACAGAAAAGCTAAACGAAAGCCATCATCAAAAACAAGGATACAATGGGCCAAGGAAAAGCAATTGTGGACTGTGGATGACTGGATGAAAGTCATATTCAGTGATCACCTTGCCCAATGCAGATTCATCACCCCTTGGTCTAAAAAAGTAACTGTTACTAGGGGTGTCATTGAAAACCTATTATTGGTATCGATATATTGATTAAAAAAATTTTGAGATGCATCGATACATTGGAATATTGCTTGCATTAAATAGAACAGACTAAGATATATTACAGTAGTTTGTATAATGCATTGAGTACAGTGAGTCGTCGACTTACGACCTATGCGAGTTTCATCTGATCGACTTTACGACCGCAAAAGTGGTGAAGCATGATTCATGGCAGTGCAATGCGAGTGTTGTGTATGATGGTTGTTTGTGCTGCCGGCAGCGCCAGCATCTTAAAAGGCCAAGCAGGAGCTGGTGCAGCTTCACTTTCTAACTGCTCAGAGTAAATTTATTCATCTACTCAATGCCACGTCACTGTGGCGCCAAGCTGAGAGCCAATCCTTTCTGTGTGGGCGGGTCCGATACCATGAAGCTCTAATTTTATTGGACTCACACGCTGCAGTGTTTATGTGACAGGAAGCGTGTCCCAAGTTTTGGCAATTAGCAGCTCTGCGGGTTGAAGTTTTTCCATGTCTGTCCTTTTGTGTTTGCTTTGCAGCTTGAAATGAGCCAATCAAAACGAGGGAAATTTATCGCTTTACTCAAACAACAGGCGCAGTCTGTGGCTGTTGTTATAATCCAATAAAATTGGAGTTTGAAGCTATCGGACCCGCCCACAAAGTGGAGTACAGAAAGGATTGGCTCTTCGCTGCGTGTCACAGTGACGTGAATCGAAAATAGATGTCTAGATTCAGAAGATGCATTATCCTCTTCTTGTTCAAAATGTTCCGTGCTGTTGAGAACATGCGCTCTGATGGCACACTAGAAGCAGGGATGTACCATTTACCATACAGAGAGGCGGTACATGCCATTTACCATACAGAGAGGCGGGACATACCATTTATTAGGGGTGTCATTGAAAATGCCATTTACTCCAGATCTTGTCATGAACACAGGAAAGCTATAAAGTTAGAAGTATTGATATCCCTTTTATAGGTATCGATTATCGATCGACATAATTATATCGGCGATATATCGATTGTCAATGACATCCCTAACTGTTACTGATGACCACATTTTTTCTTGATTTCTTTTAGTGTTTCTTAAATCCACAAAGTTACCATTTGAAATGACTTTAATTTTGTGTCATGTCTGTGATCTGCTTTTTTTCTGCAAAATTAAACAACTGAATGAACACCCTCCAAGACTGGCGATTCCATAATTTTGGCCCGAGGTTGTAGTAATCTGCTTCGGTTCAGCAATAAGCTGCTCATGGCAGGAACATAGTAAAAATAAATAAATCTATTACGGTATAAAGGAGTATATAAGCTATAGATAACAGCAGGCGCATAAATAAACAAATTAATGACTTTCGATAACGATTTTTTAGTTGTATATTTACAAGAGTGCAACACACTTCATTCACTCCATTGCTATGTTGTGATACTATATCTCTGTTTGTCTCTGTGACTTTTTGGTGTGTAGATAGTGGTTTGTCCTGCTGCATGTTTCCACACACGCCTTGCATCAGGAATTTAAAAACCTTAACTGTTTTGAAGCTTAATTGAAATGAAACTTAGAAGTTATTTTAGAGAATTTAAAGAATTTTTATTTCAATTGCTGGCTCATACTCCTGGAAATGTTCTGTAATTATAGTAAAGGAAAAAAAGAGGTACATTTTACTTAATGTTTCATTATGCTTATAATTTATTTGCTTGATTGTGATTGGTTCCTATATTGCGAGTATAGAAAAATATACAAATAAAATAAAAAACATCCACTTTCAGCTCCTCTTTGTATTTTGAGCCGAGTTGACCACTTACCAGGATCATACTTTTCCAGGTAACTGCCAAAAACTGAGGTGAGGACGTAGTTGCGGAAACCTTCCTTACGAACAAAAGTGCAAACTTTCTTCTGTTTATACAGACAGTTGAAGAGGAAGCAGGACTTGATGGTTCCCTCCTGTGCGCCATTTTCCATTAAGGCCAGGTTACAGTTGGGCTCCTGACAGCACGCAGAAACACACTGTCTGTCCTGGGTCACCTGCGGTGAGCTGAGAAACTCTGCACCATCCTTCACCGAATCATCTGTGTCGAGAACAAAGTCTTCCTTCCCTTCACTGAACTTAGTAAAGCACTGATCATCTGTTTCCTGGGCCGAGAGAAGAGTGTGGAGCAGAGGCATGCTGATTATAACCAACACACAGATCCAACAGGTGAACTGCTTCATCATCAGCCAGTAAAATAATGTCCCGGGTCCGTTCTGAATCCTCTAAAATCAAACCAACAAATAAACACAAACATGAGACTTTTCCTGTAACACTCAGAAGTGTGGAGTCTCACTAATGAATTACTACATATCGAGTAGGTCCAGTTCAGATACTACACTATTCCCCAGAACCCGAGGGGTGGGGGCGGCCTTGAGAGCGAAATGAAACGGAAACCTCACCTTACTTTTCCACTTCAGCTCCGATTCTCTTCTCTCCTGAAATATTTCTTCACTCGATGAATTCTTTGTTTTAATCACAAGCGACGTGGCGGAAATGCGGGTGATAGCAACTTTAATTAAAAGTTTCAGGGAAGAAAAGACGTCCTCTATTCCTCGCAGGTGTGTCCCGATACCTGTGAAATAGGAAGTGAAATTCGATGCCACTCCGCTGGAGAGCAGTAAACAGGCGTATGTGCACTATTTTCTCAAGGCAGACGCGGCATCACGCAATGCAGACGTGGGAGTGATGCGTGCGACGCGTTTCTGAACGCACGCGCAATAAATAGTCTCGAGTCAGATCACAAAAAAAGCAGACGAGAATACCGGTTTAGTGTGTATCGCTTATACTGGACGAAGTACAACGAGTCAATGGGAAGATAAAGCTTTTAAAATTCCTTCACACGTTATTTTGATGTGGTCCGCATGGCGCGCACACACAAGGTCGGGGCGCGCGCTTGTTCCGCCAAAGTGATGCGTGCACAACTCTGTGCTCCTCCGCTCTGGTCGCAGTTTCTTCTTCTTTTCCTTTCAGATTTTCCCTTTAGGGGTCGCCACAGCGAATGATCTGCCTCCACCTCACCCTATCCTCTGCATCTTCTTCTCTTACTCCAAATACCTTCATGTTATCCTTCACCACATCCACAAATCTTCTCTTTGGTCTTCCTCTAGGCTTTCTGCCTGGTAGTTTCAACCTCAGCATCCGACTACCAATATTCAGTACTCACTAACCCTCCTCTGTACATGTCCAAACCATCTTAATCTAGCCCAGGGGTTGGCAACCTTTGCCATTCAAAGAGCCATTTGGACCCGTTTTCCACATTAAAGAAAACACTGGGAGCCACAAATGCTTTTTTGACATTTTAAATCAAATCACACTGCATGTAATGTTTTTCCCCTTTTTCCTTCATGTTAATATAAAATAACAATATGTTACATTGATTTAAACGACTGCAGAGACCATTAAATTACAATTCTGTTTGCAACAAAAACATTTAGATTAAAAAAAAATTGCCAGCCTCCCCGCGACCCGAATTAGAATTAAGCGGTTCAGAAAATGAATGAATGTGTTCGAATGCTTCTTGTGTTTTTATAAAGAAAAAGAATATCCATCCCACGAAGCGCGGGACGGGCTGCAGCCAGATGTGTAACGGGTTGGGTTGCCAACCTCACCAATCACGCCCTTCGTGGGGTATTCTTTTCTTTATTCGTTATATTAATGTTGTTTTGTCATAGTTTTAATTTACAAAAGTGACACCAACACAGAAAAGTATTTGAAGACTTATTTTAAGAAGGAGCCTGCTCAACATTCTTTTAAATAATATTAATGCTTAATGCTGCACTGACCGACCCATTCTCAGAGTGGAGACTGCACCACACCCAGTCTTTTATTTTGTCACTATGAGGACAGTTATTTAATCTGGAGATTGCTGTGTATAAACAAATCTCATCCACATCTCTTCCTTCAGCTGTGATTTCCGTTCCTGAATTACAAACCCTGGTGGCAGAAAAAAATCTCTCTCTCACCACACTGCTGCTTGCCATGAGCTCTTTTAGGGCTCTTTTATATTTCTTTGGTGTGGGCGGGGTGATTTTGTGTGTGTTCTTGTGTTCTTGTGGACACACACAAAATCACCCCGCCCACACCAAATAAATATCCGCCCACATCTGTGACTCTTAATGTTCATCTATGTAATTTTCAACCCGAAAAGAGCATTGGAAGGGTACCCAGATCATTCAGGTGGAAAAAAAACCTAGATTGGACATCACTGTTTCAATTCTGAAGTGGGGCCATCTTGGTGGGATCACATGACTGTTTAAGACTTAAAGCAAGGTGGCTCACGAAGATGGCTCCAATTCAGAATTGAAATAGTAATGTCCACTCTAGGTTTTTTTCTTTTCTTTTGATGATCAGTGATTGGTGGGAACAGGTGGAAGGTGTGGCTATTGTTTGGTTGAAGTGAAAACCTGCACCCACACCGGCCCTTTGCTGTGTGAGTAACTAAGCACTTTGTGGTGCACCAGTCAGCCACCGTAAAGCACAACTTTATTTTGAAAAGCCATGGAGCCGCACCAGAAAGGTGAAAGAGCCGCACGCGGCTCCGGAGCCGCGGGTTGCCGACCCCTGATCTAGCCTCTCTGACTTGTCTCCAAAACCTCTTACATGTGCTCTGATGTACTCATTCCTGATCCTATCCATCCTCGTTACTCCCAAAGAGAACCTCAACATTTTCATCTCTGCTGCCTCCAGCTCTGCCTCCTGTCTTTTCCTCAGTGCCACTGTTTCTAAAATATACAACCTCGCTGGCCTCAACACTATCTTGTACACTTTTCCTTTCATTCTTGTCGATACCTTCCTATCACACATCACGCCGGACACTTTTCTCCAACCATTCCAACCTGTCTGCACATGCTTCTTCACCTCTGTCCCACACTCTCCATTGCTCTGGATTGTTGACCCTAAGTACAGAAAATCCTCCACCTTCTCTATCTCTGCTCCCTGTAACCTCACCGTTCCTCTTGGGTTCTTGTCATTCACACACATGGATTCTGTTTTACTGAGGCTAACCTTCATTCCTCTTCTTTCCAGGGCATACCTCCACCCCTGTAGATTTTCCTACACACTGGAAAATTCCTCACACTGCACTGGGAGCTGCACGGGAAACTGCATAATGATAGTTTGTAGCGGCCGGTGACTGACATTAATAGGGGTTTCTTCATCCCTTTTCTTAATATCAAGCACTTTAATTATTTACAATGCTGTAGCCCAACCCCTATATTTTAATAAATATCTGGAAACCATAACTGAAACCTAGTTCTGACACAAAGACAATTAACATGCTTTTAAAGTTGGGATCCAGATTTGCACGAACTTTTTCACTCTGCCAGAACCATTTTCCTATAGTGAAGGCAGTTTTGGATAAATCTTTCCATTCTAGAAAGGCTATTCAAACCATTCTAGAAAGGCTCATTGTGACCCCCATCATATATGTATTTATATAGATAGATAGATATACACACACACACCTCTTTGATGGGGCAATGGTGGTCTAGTGGTATAGGGTGCTTGATCGCTGATCCGAAGGTTGTGGGTTCGAGTCCCACTCTCCACAAGGTTGTCACTGTCCCCCCCCAGTGCAGCTAACTGGGTTATCAAAGGCAGGCCATGTCTCTCGCTGCCTATAGTGAGAGGCATGTAAAAGAACCATTGCTGACTTTGTAAAGAGCATGTTTCTGTAGTTTGCTAAAGGGATGTGTCAGAAAGGGCATCTGACTTAAAAACCTATGCCAAATCAAACGTGTGAATCATTCACTGTGGCAACCCCTGATAAAGGGAAAAAGCCGAAAGGAAATCTCTCTCACTCCTCCTTGAATTGCCATCTTATCGTGGTGGAGGGGTTTGTGTGACCTAATGATCCTAGGAGCGTGACCTAATGATCGGGGGCAGAATGCCCCTGGTAGGGTTACCCAAGACAAACAGGTCCTGGGAGAAGGTCCAGACGAAGTGTCGTTCAAAAGACCTCTATGAAAAATAAAAGGATACAGTGTCCCTTGCCCGGACGCGGGTCACCAGTGTCCCCCCTGAGGGAAGGACTCCAAGGCGAACGACTGGGTGGTCGGGTTTCAGCCCATGGAGTCCAGCCGGGCCCAGCCCAAAAAGGAGAGGGTCATAGGGGTTAGGTACTCTTGGGGCATGGAATGTCATCTCTCTGGCAGGGAAGGAGTCTCAGCTGGTGCGTGAGATGGAGAGATATCGACTTGATATAGTCGGGCTCACCTCAACACATAGCTTGCGATCTGGAACCACCCATCTCGAGAGAGGCTGGACCTTATTCCATTCTGGAGTTGTTCATGGGGAGGGGCGGCGAGCCTATGTGGGCATCCTTGTTGCCCCTCGTCTCGGTGCCCAAACGTTGGGGTTCTCCCCAGTCGATGAAAGGGTAGCGTCCCTCTGCCTTTGGGTGGGGGGATGGGTCCTGACTGTTATTTGTGCTTATGCCAAATGACAGTTCAGAGTACTCACCCTTATTGGAGCCTTTACGGGGTGTGTTGGAGAACGTTCCCTCTGGAGACTCACTCATTGTCTTCGGAGACTTCGACATTCATGTGGGCAACGACAGTGTGACCTGGAAGGGTGTGATCAGCAGGTACGGCCTCTCCAGTCTGAACCCGAATGGTGTTTCGTGGCGTTTCGTATGCTCATCACAGTTTGTCTATCACGAACACCATGTTCGAACATAAAGGTGCCCATAAGTGCACTTGGCACCCTAGGTTGTGGTTCGATGATTGACTTTGTCACTGGATTTGCGGCCGTATGTTCTAGACACTCAGGTGAAGAGGGGAGCTGAGCTGTCAACCAATCACCACCTGGTGGTGAACTGGCTTTGATGGCGGGGGAGGCTGCCTTCAAGACCTCGTAGACCCAAGCGTGTAATTAGGGTCTGCTGGGAACATTTGGCGCAGTCTCCTGACTCTGCTGAAGCAGAGTTTTGTGCCTCCATTGCTGAGGTGGCAGCCCATAGCTGTGGCCAGAAGGTCGTCGGTGCTTGTAGTGGCGGTAACCCCTGAACCCAGTGGTGGACACCTGTGGTGATGGGGGCTGTCCAGCTGAAAAGGGAGACCTATCGGGTCTTACTGGAATGTGGGACTCCCGTGGCAGCAAACAGGTACCGGCAGGTCAAACATGCTGCAGCCGAGTCTGTCGCAGAAGCAAAATCTCGGGAATGTGAGTAGTTCGGTGAGGGCATAGAGAGTGATTATCGGTTGGCCTCAAAAAGGTTCTGGACCACCATCCGACGCCTCAGGAGGGGGAAGCAGTTCTCCACTAACACTGTTTACAGTGGAGGTCGGGAGCTGCTCACCACGACTGGGTCGTCGGGAGGTGGAGGGAATACTTTGAGGACCTCCTCAATCCCACCAACTTGCCCTCCATGGAGGAGGAAGACCCTGGGGGTGTGGGCGGGGGTCTGCCCAACACTGGAGTGGAGTTCACTGAGGTAGTCAAAAAGCTTCTTGGTGGTCGGGCTCTGGGGTTGGATGAGATCCGCCCTGAATATCTCAGGGCTCGGGCTGCTGTCAGACTGTCTTGGTTGATATGTCTCTGCAACATCATGTGGTCATCAGGGGCTGTACCTCGGGATTGGAAAACTGGGGTGGTCGTCCCCCTTTTTAAAAGGGCTGACCGGAGGGTGTGTTTCAATTATCAGGGAATCACACTCCTCACCCTACCCCGGGAGGTCTATGCAGGGGTATTGGAGAGGAGGATCTGACCGATAGTCAAACCTTGGATTCAGGAGGAACAATGTGGTTTTCGTCCTGGCTGTAGCACTCTTGACCAACTCTATATATGCCACGGGATCTTGGAGGGGGCATGGGAGTTTGCCCAATCTGTCCACGTGTGTTTTTTGGATTTGGAGAAGGCTTTTGACCGTGTCCCATCGGCTATCTTGTGGGGCATGCTCCGGGAGTACGGCGTTCCTGACCTGCTGCTATGGGCCATTCGATCGCTGTATCACAGGAGCCAGAGTTTGGTCTGTATTGGTAACAACAGGTTGAATTTGTTTCCAGTAAGGGTTGAAGTCCGCCAAGGCTGTCCTTTGTCACTGATTCTGTTCATAATTTTTATGGGACAGAATTTATAGATGCAGTCGAGGCGTTGAGGGGTTCTGGTTTTGTGGCCATCGGATCTCGTCTCAGCTTTTTGCAGACGATGTTGTCCTTTTGGCTTCATCAGGTCAGGATGTCAAGCTCTCATTGGAGCGATTCACAGTTGAGTGCAAGGTGGCTGGGATGAAAATCAGCACCTCCAAGTCCAAGCACATGATTCTTAGTTGGACAAGGGTGGAATGCACCCTCCGGGTCGGAAATGAGGTTCTGTCCCAAGTGGAGGAGTTTAAGTATCTTGGAGTCTTGTTCACGAGTGAGGAAAGGGTGGAGCGGGAAATCGACAGACAGATCGCTGCAGCTTCTGCTGTTAAATGGAGCCTGTAGCGGTTTATTGTGGTGAAGAAGGGGCTGAGCCACAAGACAAAGCTTGCAATTTACCAGTCGATCTATGCTCCAACCTTCACCTATGGTCACGAGCTTTGGGTAGTGACCGAAAGAACAAGATCGCGGATACAAGCGGCTGAAATGAGCTTCCTTCATGAAGTGGCGGAGCTCTCCTTTAGAGATAAGGTGAGAAGCTCTACCATCCGTGTGGTAGGGGAGAGGGATGTCTGGGCCTCTTTGCTTAGGTTGCCGCCCCCGTGAACCGACTCCAGAAGAAGCGGAAGACGATGAATATATATATATATGAATATATATATATATATATATATATATATATATGAATATATATATATATATATATATATATATATATATGTACTAGTATATTCATATATATATTTTTTTTTATTATATTCATATATATATATATATATATATATATATATATATACACACACACACAAAATGGGGTAAATTAGCAAATTAGCAAAGCCGCACGCAGCATGTCTGTGGGATGGAATTAGAGCGCCTGGAGGAAACCTACACAGACATGTAGAGTTCTCAATTTGCAGTGACAGCGCACCACTCAGTTTCTTCTACACTAAACCTGGAAAGCCATATGCCAGTCTCATGATGGAACATGTTTGAGTATCAATAGCAGTGGGTAAAGTCTGTTGGGTTTTTACACCAGAGCCTAAAAGCTCATCAGGCCGGTGCTTATCCCCGGTTTCTGTAGCGTGAAGCGACCAGGAGTTCAACTCCTCCTGGATGGGACGCTAGTCCATCGCAGGTTACTTTCCCAGTATATTTTTACTGATCATGAGCACAGCATCCTAACCACTACACCACCGGCCCCACTATCAGTAGCAGTAGAGGAACATCTAAAATCTAAAATGTATGAAAAAATTCTGTACAACTGTGTGTTTTTAGGGTGTCACGGTGTGATACAGTAAAAAGGTCCTGGGTTCGATTCTCAGCTCAAGCGTTTCTGTGTGGAGTTTGCATGTTCTCACCATCTTTGTGTGGGTTTCCTCTGGGTACTCCAGTTTCCTCCCACAGGCCAAAAACATACAAAGTAGGTTAATTGGCTGTTCCAAATTGACCGTAGGTGTGAGTGTGATTATGAATTGTCGTGTGAGTGTTGGCACCGCGATGGCCTGGCGAGCTGTCCAGGGTTTACCCCGCCCTTTGTCCAGAGTCCGCTGAGATGGGTGCCAGCCTCCCTGTGACACTAATTAGAATGAATGAATGTGTGTTTTCAACTTAGGGTTTTTTAAAATAAATGAAAATCCTATTGCAAAAAAGACCACTGTTTATCTGCAAGTTAATGCTTATTGCAGTGTTGAGAAGTGGCTGGTGAAAATACATAACCCTTACTTTTCAGGCTTGTTATGTGGGTCTGAGTTTGCTTCAGGTAGTGCTGTATGGCTAATATAAATGTAATCATAGAAATGAATGTCACGACAGTGATGACCCAGTGATAGTGAGACTTGAACCTCCAAAATTGAGCTTCGTATTCCAGCACCCTCCCATGGGGCCACCACTACATGGTTTGAAAGTGAAAAAGCAAAATTAGAGGGCCAATATCTACACTAAATGAGATAAACTATGAGAAACAAGTCAGAGAGAAAGAAAAAAACCCAGCACTGTTTAAGAAGCACATCAGTCAGAAAGAACAAACACCGAGATTTCCTTTTGGCTTTTCCCCTTTATGAGGGGTCGCCACAGCGAATGATTCACATGTTTGATTTGGCATAAGTTTTTATGTCAGATGCCCTTCCTGACACAAGCCTTTTTAGCAGGGACAGAAACACGCCGATGGCTTTGCAGCCTACTCTTTTTACGAAAGTCAGCAATGGTTCTTTTACATGCCTCTCACCATAGACAGTCAGAGACATGGCTGGTCTTTGATAACCCAGTTAGCTACACTGGGAGGACAGTGACAACCTTGTGGAGAGTGGGACTCGAACCCCCAACTTTAGGATCAGCTATCCAGTGCCCTATACCACTAAACCACTACTGCCCACAGAAAGAACAAAAAACAAACACCAACAATCCTTTATAAACTGAATCAACAACTAGAAGCAAAAGTTCAAGAATAAGAAGGTTCAAAAAGAGAAAAGTTCTTCCTCCAGAACAAAACTTTTTAAGTGAAGAAATTCTATAGAGAACTGGGGAAAAGCGCTCCCTGAATCGCCACCTTATCGTGGTGGAGGGGTTTGCGTGACCTAATGATCCTAGGAGCTATGTCTTCGGGGACATAATGCCCCTGGTAGGGTTACCCAAGGCAGACAGGTCCTGGGTGAATGTCCAGACGAAGTGCGGTTCAGAAAATCTCTATGTGAAATAAAAAGGAAAGGATACAGTTTCCCTTGCCCAGACGAGGGTCACCGGAGTCCCCACCTGGAGCCAGGCCTGGGGAAGGGCCTGTGGGAGGGGCAATTGGGGTCAGGTGCAATGTGAGTTGGGTAGCAGCTGAAGGCATGGGTTCTGTTGGACCGATCCTCGGTTACTGACTCAGGACATGGAATGACAGCTCTCTGGCGGAGAAGGAGCCTGAGCTGGTGCGTGAGGTGAAGAGATACCGACTGGATATAGTCGGGCTCACCTCAACGCATAGCTTGGGCTCTGGAACCACCGATCTCGAGAGAGGCTGGACCTGAATGTATGTATGTATGTATGGAGAGGAGTATGGACTCTCCAGTCAGAACCCGAATGGTGTTTCGTTGTTGGACTTCTGTGCTTGTCATAGCTTGCCTATCACAAACACCATGTTCAAACATAAGGGTGCCCATAAGTGCACTTGGCACCAGGACATGCTAGGTTGCAGTTCGATGATTGACATTGTAGTCATGTCACCAGACTTGCAGTCACATGTTCTGGACACTTGGATGAAGGAAGAAGCTGAGCTGTCAACCGATCACCACCTGGTGGTGAGCTGGCTTCGATGTTGGTGAAGGCTGCCTTCCAGACCTGGCAGGCCCAAGCGTGTAATTAGGGTATGCTGGGCACGTTTGGCGGAGTCTCCTGTCCTCCCACCTCCGTCAGAGCTACAACCGTGTCCCGGAGGAGGTTGGTGACATGGAATCCAAATGGGCCATGTTTTGTGCCTCCATTGCTGAGGCAGCAGCCCATAACTGAAGAAGATGAGATGAGATGAGATGGGATGAACTAGGGAAAAGCCATTGACATCAAAACACCATCTAAAATCAGTGAAGTGGTGAACTTCTGGAGAAACATATGGATAAAATAAAAGAATGACAACAAAAATGCTAAACGGATTGGTCAAAAATAAGTAGCGACCATCCAAATGAATAAGAACAGAACTAGAAGAAACAAAAATAGACAAACAAAAGTCCAGTTACTGGAACACCCCTGGAAATGAGGGAACAGCGAACTTCTGCATCAATTGCCTATCATCTCATGACATATTAGATTCTAATTTCTATAATCACTGCGAGAGTTTAGAAACATTTGGAAGAAAACAAGCTACTTCCTATAAATCAAAAATGGGGCTGAAAAGGAAGCTGTGGCTGTAAAGATCAGCTTCTTATAGACAAGGCCATCATTGAGGAAGTAAAGCCGAGAAAGAGACATCTGACAACAGCCTGAATAGATTCCAAAAAAAGCCTTTAATTCTGTGCGCTGTGACAGGATACTATTAGCTTGTACATTTAGAAAATATTACCAATTCTCATTTCACAAGTTTCTAACAGCAAATATGGGCCCATGGCAAGCCCTTATTCTAAAGTGCACAGATGGATCATTGTAGTACGAATAAGATCAACATAATTCGTGGCATATACCAAAGTAACACTTTCTCTATTTTCCTCTTCTGCATAACCTTTGCCCCACTATCTACTCTCCTGAACAGCAGCATACACTATGAACAATTTGTTCTATATGGATGACCAGAGTACTTATGTGAAGAATGGCCAAAAGCAAGCTCGTCTTCTGACCATTGTAAAAGGCTCCAGTGATGACATCAAGGTAGAATTTGCACTAGACAAGTGTACAAATCATGCAAAAAAAGAAAACGTACCGCTGGATCGCTGATCCTAAGGTTGGGGGTTCGAGTCCCACTCTCCACAAGGTTTTCACTGTCCTCCCAGTGCAGCTAACTGGGTTATCAAAGGCTGGCTATGTCTCTGACTGTCTATGGTGAGAGGCATGTAAAAGAACTATTGTTGACTTTCGTAGAGAATAAGCTGCAAAGCCATCAGCGTGTTTCTGTCCCCTGCTAAAAGGGTTGTGTCAGGAAGGGTATTCGACTTAAACACCTATGCCAAATCAAACGTGCGAATCATTCGCTATGGCAACCCCCGATAAAGAGAAAAAGACGAAAGGAAATCTCTCATTCAGACACCACATTCCAAGATCTCGGACAAGATCTTCTTTCTTCTTTTCCTTTCGGCTGTTCTCTTCAGGGGCAGCCACAGCAAATCATCTGCCTCCATCTCAACCTGTCCTCTGCATCTTCTTCTCTTACGCCCACTACCTTCATGTCCTCCTTCACCACATCCATAAAGCTCTTCTTTGGTCTTCCTCTGGGCCTTCTGCCTGGTAGTTCCAACTTCAGCATCCTACTACCAATATATTCACTATTCCTCCTCTGTACATGTCCAAACTATCTCAATCGAGCCTCTCTGACTTTATCGCCAAAACATCTTACATGGGCTGTCCCTCTGATGTACTTATTTGTAATCCTATCCATCCTCGTTACTCCCAGAGAGAACCTCAGCATTTTCATCTCTGCTGCCTTCAGCTCTGCCTCCTGTCTTTTCCTCAGCGCCACTGTTTCTAAACCATACAACATCGCTGGCCTCATCAGTCTTGTACATTTTTTCTTTCATTCTTGCTGATACTCTCCTATCACACATCATACCAGACACTTTTCTCCAACCATTCCAGCCTGCCTGCACACGCTTCTTCACCTCTTTTCCACACTCTCCATTGCTCTGGATTGTTGAGCCTAAGTACTTAAAATCCTCCACCTTCCTTATCTCTGCTCCCTGTAACCTCACTGTTTCTCTTGGGTTCTTCTCATTCACACACATGTATTCTGATTTTCTGAGGCTAACCTTCATTCTCTCTTTTCCAGGGCATTTTTCCACCTCTCTAGATTTTCCTGAACTTGTTCTCTGCTCTCACTACAGATCGCAATGTCATCTGCAAACATCATAGTCCATGAAGATTCTTGCCTAACCTAGTCTGTCAGCCTGTCCATCACCATCGCAAACAAGAAGGGGCTCAGAGCTGATCCTTGATGCAGTCCCACCTCCACCTTGAATTCTTCGTTCACGCCGACAGCACACCTCACCACTGTCTTACATCTTTCATACATGTCCTGCACCACTCTAACATACTTCTCTGCCACTCCACACTTCCTCATGCAATACCACAGTTCTTCTCTTGGCACCCTGTCATATGCTTTCTCCAAATCCACAAAGGCACAATGCAGCTCCTTCGACCTTCTATGTCCTTCTCTATTAACATCCTCAAAGCAAACACGGCATCTGTGGTGCTCTTTCTTGGCATGAAACCAAACTGTTGTTCACAAATGCTGACCTCTGGCCTTAGTCTAGCTTCCACTATTCTTTCCCATAACTTCATCGTATGGCTCATCAACTTTATCCCTCTGTAGTTGCCACAACTCTGCACGTCTCCCTTGTTCTTAAAAATGGGCACCAGCACACTTCTGCTCCACTCCTCTGGCAACTACTCACTCTCTAAGACCTTTTTGAATGTTCTTGTCAGAAAATCTACTGCTACCTCTCCTAGACACTTCCATACCTCCACAGGTATATCATCAGGACCAACTGCCTTTCCACTCTTCATCCTCTTCAGTACCTCGGACAAGATGGTACATACAAATATCTGGGCATGAATGAAGGGGATGGGATACAACATGCCAAAATGAAAGAAAATATCAGAAAAGAGAATTGTTGAAGAATAAGAATGGCTGCATAATCTGAACTCAATCAACAAGAATGGAAACAATCAACACCCTTGCCATACCAGTAATAGCTTACAGCTTCAACGTTATTGACCGGAAAATTGAAGTGATCAGGAAACCAAAAAACAAAACAAGCAAATAAAAAACTGCAACATCCAAAACAGATGTAGATAGGATGAGGATGATATCAATGAGGATGGCAGAGACCTAATCCAATTGGCAACTGCTTATGAAACATCAACAATAGGTCTAGATACTTAAATGAACTCCGAAAGTGATTCCTTTCTTGGGATTGTTAGACATAATCAAAAACAAAAGAAAACATTCTCCATAGCTACCAAAGCAGCAACATTTAGAAGAGAACTCAATCCTGCTAAAACAACACAACTTGAAAATGAAGCTCCAACCATCCATGCTTGGAAAGGCAAAGTACAATGCTCAAGACCAGATGAAACAAATTTGGAAAGAGAAACAAATACACAGGCAATACCCAAAAAGAGTAGATGAGAAAGATGTAGACCAGGTGTCAGCAACCCACGGGTCTAAAGCCACATGTTTTCACAAATTAACATTTTCCAATGTTTTAAAAATTTGTATAAAAAATATTAGTCCGACAGTTCAACAGTTCTGTCAACGAAGATTTGCATCATAGTCTGTGACACACGTTTCAGTGTGGCCCATTGCCAGGCAGGTTGCTGTTGTTATGGTCTGTGCTTGCTGGTGGCATTTGAACATTCTCTCTCTCTCCCCATACACTGCAGGCGCTGGTGAGGAGCGTGGCTGTTACCTGCAGACGAAATCCAGAGAGTACACCTGACTTCACTCAGCAATCAGTGAGCTATAAAGAGGAGCAGCATGCTTCCCTCCAGAGTCAGAAGATTGTCCGTTCCATGTGATTCCGTTCCCTGTGATCTCTCTGACTCCTGGTATCCTGCTTCGTGCCTGACCAGTTTCCTGTTTAAGAATGATTCCCAGTATTCTGGTTTCCCCCTGTGCTACAATAAAGTCATTGAATCTTCGTATGTTGTCTCCTGCATCTTTGGCTCCGACTCATATGCTACCGTCGTCACAGAATCTTCTGACCAAAAACATGAACCCATCGGAGACCGCCCAACTCCAGCAAGCACTATCCCACCAAGGAGTTCTCTTGCAACAATACGACTCCACCCTGCACCAAATTGTGGACAACCTCCAGTGGATAACCACCAGCATTGTGCAGCTCGGCGGAGGGTGGACGCCATCGCCACCCAACTCACCGCCACAACCCCATCCACTCACCCTTCACTCACTGCTTAGGCAGCAGCGCCAATGCCAGCTATACTCCCCAAGCACCAAGAACCGCTCATCCAAATGCCAGCCAGGTATTCAGGCACGATCGGCTCCTCCATCAGTGTTAGCTCGTCTTCAGCCAGCAGCCGCTTTCATACACCACCAATCAAGCTAAGACCGCCTTTGTTATGAACCTACTCACAAAGCAAGCCTAGTCCTGGGTGCGAGCGGTTGCCACTCATACCCTGGAATTATGCTCCCACTTCAACCAGTTTGTGCTGGAAATGAAAAGGGTCTTCGATCATCCAGCGAAAGGGGAGTCAGCTACTTTGAATCAAGAGCAAGGTTCACAGTCAGTGGCGGAGTATGCAATCAGATTCCGGATCCTTGGCGTAGAAAACAGCTGGAATGACCCACACCTCCTGCAGGAGCGGAATGAGAGGCCGAAGGACAAGCTCGCGACACGAGAGGAGACAGCTACTCTCAAAGATTTGATCGCCTTGACTACCAGGCTGGAGAGAGAGGGACAGATCCCGGGAAGAGCGGACCAGTCTTGTCTACCTGTCCTCCAGCGCCTCCGTGAGACCCAACGCGGCCTCACCTCGAATCTCCTCGCAATTCCCTCCTCCTGGAGAGGATGATTCTTATGAGCCCATGCAGCTGGATCGCACCAGGCTGATGGCAGAGGAGAAGCATCGGCAACTGACCAATGGTCTATGCGTCTACTGTGCAGAAAACGGTCATTACCTCACCCAGTGCCCAGCACGGCAGGGTCTTACAGCTAGGAGAGGAGCAGTGATGAGAGAACCCTCCAAGACGCATGGGAAGCACCTGCAAGTTCAAGGTATGCTGCACTCTGCACAACGCACCCATTCTGTTGACCTTTGTTTGTTTGACGTTCCATTGTGGTCTGGACCAACCATAAAAACTTGCCTTACCTCCGTACGGCCAAGAGGTTGAACTCCAGTCAGACACCTAGGGAAATTCAATTTTATATGCTGACGTACTGCCCTGGCTCCCGGAATACTAAACCAGATGCTCTCTCCAGGCAATCCTCCCCGGGGAAGACACCACCATGGAGACCATCCTGTCCGCCAAAGTGGCTTGCCACCCTGGAGTCCACTGAACTCTCTTCCTACTCCAACAACACTTCTGGTGGCCAACGATAACAGCCGACACCAGGGAGTTTGTGGGAGCTTGTGCTACTTGTGCCCGGAGCAAGTCCTCCCATCGTGCACCCACGGGCCTCTTCCAACCCTTATCTGTTCCTCATCGCCCCTGCTCGCACATTGCGGTGGACTTTGTTATGGGATTACCTCTGTCCGAGGGCAACATGGTCATCCTGACGGTAGTAGACCGTTTCTCCAAGGCGGTCCACTTTGTCGCCCTACCCAAACTCCCCTCAGCAATGGAAACAGCTGGTCTCCTGGTCCAACATGTTTTTCGCCTCCATGGAATCCCCCAAGATGTCGTTTCGGTCTGAGGCCCCCAGTTTGCATCTAGAGTTTGGAAGGCATTCTCCAACACCCTGGGAGTCTCCTGTAATTTAACCTCCAGCTACCAACCTCAGTCTAATGGGCAGGAAGAGCGAACTAATCAGAGCTTCGAATCTTCCATGTGCTGCGTCGCCTCCCGTCTCCCAGCCTCCTGGGCCACACACCTCCCAAGGATCGAATACGTAAACAACTCCCTGGTCTGCTCCACCACCGGGATGTCCCCCTTCATGGTGATCAACAGGTTCCAGCCTCTCTTGTTCCCCAGCCAAGAGGTCGAAGTGGCAGTTCCATACATCCAGGCGCAGCTTTGCAGAGCACGACAAGTCTGGAGAGAAGCCCGTGCTGCCCTGGAACGGACAGCGGATCGAAACCAGAGAATCGCCATTCGCCACTGGACCCCGGCATCTTCCTACACTGTCAGGCAACAAGTTTGGCTCTCCTCCCGGGACTTGTCCATGCAAGTTGACTTGAAAAAAATTGTCTCCCAGGTACATCAGGCCCTATGTCATCGACAAGATCATAAACCCCAGCGCCGTCCGACTCAAGCTCCTAGCCTCACTCAAAGTACACCTGATAGTCCATGTATCCCTGATCAAGCCCATGGTGGAAAGTTCCCTCCACCCTCCTACTGACCCCCCCACTCCCTTCTCCCTGGATGATTGATGGACACCCGGCATACACAGTAAATTGCATACTTGACGTGCGCAAGCGGAGTCGAGTTTCCAGTACCTGGTGGACTGGGAGGGGTATGGCCCCGAGGGATGCTCCTAGATACCTTGTTCCCTAATCCTGGACCCAGACTTGTTAAGAGAGTTCTATCATCAGTTCCCGGACAAGCCTGGGAAAACTTCAACCCGCAGACCAGCTTGATACATGGTGAGGACTTGACATGACTCACACTGCAGTGTTTATGTGACAGGAAGCGCGTCCCAAGTTTTGGCAATCAGCTGGTCTGAGGGTTGAAGTTTTTCCATGTCTGTCGATTTGTGTTTGCTTGCCAGCTGTGCTTGGCTTCGTGCAAATGAGCTGATCAAAAATGAGGAAATGTAGCTCTTTACTCAAAAACAACAAGCGCAGTTTGTGGCTATTGTTATCATCCAATAAAATTACACAAGGATTGGCATCACAGTGACGTGGCATTGAAAATAGATGAATAGATTTAACCCTTTACGCCCGACAGTGTCTAATTTGTCACACAAGAATTAAGAGCCTAAAATTGTAATTTATATCACTACGGGTCTCTGGGGAACGACTGAGACGAATACGGTACATTTACTGTTGAAGAGGAGAATGGTATGGCATCATTTTTTCCAGTGTTTTGTCAGTTAGGCTCGAAACATCATGAGTGGGTAACGTCCGTGAGTCATCGTTCAAATTGTCAGTACTAAAAGCACAATGAATCAAATATCAGGTGAGATTCATGCACATAAAAAAATTGTCATTGAAGACTAATGATAGTTTTGTAATTTTATGAGGTAGAAATAGTTTATTGAGTTAATTTTACTAAAAACCCACATTTTATATGAGTGATGTTTCCGTCACATCAGGGGTATGAACAAGCTTGGCGGTCAACACTGATCACTTAAAACATAGTTTACAAATAGTAGAATTCCTGCAAAAAAAAAAAAAAATAGTGTTTTCATACCAATATGCTTAAAATTTTTATGTAAACTCAGTATGAGCATCGATTATAAACATTATTGTTTTCTGTGAGGAATATCTTCGTATTATTTATCGACTGAAAGTGAGTCATCATGAGGTAAAGTCTGACCCAATTTCATCATTTAGAAAACATAATCGTAGAGTCAATTTGACTGGTGAATGTCTCTCATTATTCAATTTCACCACAGGTATATCAATTGCCCCCAGAACTTTTTATGGCAGGAAAAACATCATTGTTGAAACTGCTAAGCTGGCCACTTGTGAGGATAGTGACAAATCTGAGACAGAAATGGATTATGATGACGAGGTGGCTGATCTCAACTTCATCCCTGATGATGTGAATATGGAAAAGGAAATAGATATAAATGAAGAGATCCTCCAAATGAAGTCATTGAGCTCGATGAAGAGTCGGCCGTTATCATAAATGAATATGCCCTAATGCCAACTGCAGATGATTCTAATGCAAGCAGAGCAACAAGACGAAATCTCACTCGACAGTGGTCAGTCCTTCAAAATGAAAATCCTTCGGTTACGGTGCCCTTCCTTGGTCCTGATCCACCTTGTTCTACTGAAATTCTTTCTTTGGTCATGGAATATTTTTCTCCGGGACTGTCAGACCATCAAGATTACCTGGATTAGGATATGAAATGTCAAAAGGCAATAACGAAAAAAGGACGAGGTGCAATTGAAGCTGCTAAAATAGAAAATGAGAATTCCAAAGCAGTATGCATACATAAAATGGTTCAACAATAGAGTCGTGAACATGTTATTATCTACGTTCACAAAAGTTGACCCCGTTACTATTTTACATTGCTTCGATTCCAAGATAAAGAAGGTAGTTGAAGTTGATTGTCCTGATATTGTGAAACAGTACAATAAATCAACGGGAAGGGTAGATTTAGCCAATCAACTAATCTTGTTTTATAGGAATTCCATCAGATCTAAGAAATATTATATGAGATAGTGTTCCTGTCCTTTGAACTGATTAAGGCTGGTAAAGTGGGTGGGAAGAAGAGGGGAGAAGCTGCTTCTAGCACAGAGCCTCGTCCTTCACTTGCCGTTCAAAAAGACAGCATCTTCCACGAATTACAGAAAAAAGGCAAAGATGCAAAAAATGTGGTTTCATATTTTCAGTACATATTATCTTTAACCAGCTTACCTAAGTCCCAAAAGCATGAAATGTTTTTTTTTTACAGCTAGAAAATAATTCAGGGTGTAAAGGGTTAAATGCGTGAGATTTATTCATCTGTTCTTGTTTTATTTGATGGGTTTTAAAAAAAATGTATTTAAATGACAGTGAAATTATGTATTCGTTATTCTGTTAAGAAAGGCCACCTGATTTATCTGGGATGTTAAGCCTGGAGTGTATGCGTTGGACCCAGAGATGCAGACCATAACAAGGTTCAACAATTTATTAAACACTAGGAACTATAAATCACGGGAATACTAAGTCAATGGAACTGGTCGAGTGCGAAGCAAGATACCAGGGGTCAAAGAGAAAGCCGAGGAACGGACTCACGGGGAAAACAATCTTCTGACATCGGAGGGAAGCGTGCCGCTTCCATTTATACCTCGCTGATCGCAGAATGGGACCAGGTGCGCTCTTCTGGGACTCGCATACCAGCAACCGCCACACCCCTCGCCAGCGCCTGCAATGACTAAAGAAAGAATTAATTCCGCCAGCCAGCATGGACCATAACATGGGAGCCAGATACAGTCATCAAAAGAGCCACATCTGGCTCGTGAGCCATAGGTTCCCGAGCTCTGATGTATATAATCTTAACATCCCGCTCTGGGACATGCGGAGAGAAGATGTACCGTACATGAGTTTGTATTCTACATAAGATATTCTACATAAGATTTCATACCAACGATTTGAAAAATAATGCATTTAATAATAATAAAAAAAAAAAACAGCATTGATTTTCCCCTACACCGTTTATGAATCAGTTATTTAGTGTGTTATAAGTACATTATTAAAGCATGTGTATAAAGATACCATATCAACACTTAACAGTATACAAGTAAGTTGCCATTATGTATTATAAAGCCAGGCAATGCTAGTATTTAAATATGCTTCAAAAATAACTTACCATTATCACGAATAATCCTCGTGAACAACATCCACTGTCTGCTCATCAGTGAACTCCACTACTAAAACCAGACATCTATTAACAATCAGGAAAACAGATTTCGGTTAAATCTCAGAAAATTTAATATTGTTGGCCAAGATTAAGAATAAGGAGTATTCTTTGTCTGTTTAAGAAAGCGTTCCAAACCGGAAAGACACGCATGCGCAGTTTACAGGGGCATGTGTGATGCTTAAGCGTCTGAACAACAATGATCACACGGCACATATAGGTTCTCTGTTTGATATAAAATCTCTACCTAACCCTCAAGCTAAGACTAACGTGAATAATGTCAGTGTGCAAAACTCTAGGCTCAGACTTTTAGATATAAAAATGTATCAGACTATCAGAACATGTTGCAACACATTTTATATCCTCTCAATGTTTTAAACATCACAACATGTTTGTTAAGTGAAGCCAAATTAAATTTAGAACTATGAACTACTACCCAGTGTAATCGGCATATCTATAACATTTATCTTGCTGTGTTTGATAACCTTATGTACGCATATCTTACCTTGTGATCTTGCCTCAGATTTCGGTTAAATCTTCTTTTCTCAGAGGAAAATTGTTGGCCAAGATTAATAAATCTTCTTTATTCGCTGTGGCGACTCCTGACGAAAGGACAAAGCCGAAAGGCTTGTCTGTTCAAGCAAGCGCGCCAAACCGGAAAGACTGACACGCATGCGCACAGTTTACTGTGGCAGACCTCGTGCGGCCTGGTGGTGTGCAACGTTTAGGCGATGTCTAAACAACGTTGTGATTAAACACACATTGGTGAATGTTTGATTTAACGTCGCTACAACGTTTACATAATGTTCTATGTAACCTGACTTAATTGCGACCGTTCTGCAATGTTGTAAATGGTCGCAACAATGTCGCGTGTTAGCAGGGTACATAAAACAGCACAACTCTAATTTATTCTATCATTGTTAATGACCCTGCACCCGCCACCATGCTATAAAAACATCATTATCTTTATTATTTCTCCTGAAACTGTTTTGCTTCTTCTGTTTCTTAACATTTGATCTCAGAATTTTACACTGTCTTCCAACTGCTGTTGCACTGCCAAGTCATCACACAGGCATGAGATCGTTTCTCCGTTCACGCTGTCATGTGATTCTTATTATAAACAGATACAGAACCAAAACAAGATACAGAGCAGGGGTGTGAAATGGGATGATTTCACCAGGAAACTTTCATATTCATCCAAAATTAACTGCTGGTAGAAAAGAAAACAACTCACATACTAAAAATCGAAGTCTTGTTTTTGTTTCATTTAGTAGGTTACCTTGTAGTATATACTAGTTCTGGGAATCGTTAGTGTACAGCTTAATTGGTGGTTGGGTTGAGCAAGTTATCAAGTCAACTTGTGTAAATTATGAAATGACTCTTACCTCTGACTGGATCATCCCATAACTTGTATAAACTAAAACAATTATTCAGTTTATTCTTAGTGTATTTCTCTAAATAGTCCCTGAGACATTCCATGATATTCAACTTGCATTCAGAAAATAACTTATTTACCCGAGAGTGATAGGCTAATATCAGTTCAAGTCAAGTGATGTGACTTATTGTCTTTTCAGCAGTTGGTACAGTACATGGATAAAGTAAAACAGCATTCCTCAAGGATCATGGTGTTCCGTAAATAAAAAAGGTAACACAAACTACATTATAACGTTAATATGTGCAGCATGTGCAAACACAACAGACTGCAAAACTCCAAATAACAACATATAACAAGGTGTCATCACTGATATGGTGTTTGGCAAACTAACCTTTTGATGCCACTCTTCTCAAGACTTTGCCTGATTCACGCACATAAAGAAAAGTTAACCAGACAAATGTTTCAAAGCTGGGTTTAAGTAACTTAAAAGCTAGTAAACTTTAAATGTATCATCTCTTTTTAGCATCTCTAAACCCTTCCCTGCCCATTTTATTCCTTCCAGAGTTAGTCATATTATACTGATCTAACAATATGTAACATAGAACAAGGTTTTTTCCTCTCTGGGGTAAAATATACCATCATCATCATCATCATCATCATCATCAGATTCTCCCTTGCGAAGCATCCTTTGGGTGCTTCTGTCTGCAGCTCTCTGTCCAGCAGTTGCATAACAAATGACATATTAATCATTGTCTTCTTGATTTTTGTGGCATCCATTTATAGGAGTTTTGCAAACTTATTCCATAAGCCCTTTGAGTCTTTCATATCAGCATATCTGTTTCTGTAGTGTAGAATGGATAATATCACACTACTGAAACAGAAACAGATATGTTGATATGGGTAACTTCACTCTGATGATTAATGCTATACGATGATCTTTAAGAATGTGATTCATCTCATTCCATTTTTGAAATGCATCCCCAAACCTTGTGCAACTTGTCAGAATGGGCAACATTCATTCATTCATTTATTCATTCATTTATTTTCTGAAGTGCTTAAGCCTAATTGGGGTCGCAGGGAAGCTGGTACCCATCTCCCCCAACTCTGGGCTAGGGCAGAGTAAACCTGGACAGCTTGCCAGGCCATCACATGGCAGAATGGACAACAGTAAGTCCAAATTAGGGGAGTGTGGTAGCTTAGTGGATAAGGTGATGGCCAATAGCCAGCTCACCAGACAAAATGTCTTTGGGTAGTCTGCCATCTTGCATACAGCAGACATGGCCAGATGGGCATGATCGTCTTTTTGTGATCACGGTAAAATGCTGGGGTTTCTGCCTGAGCCAGAACATCCTTGTTAAAATACGATCCAGTCATGAAATGCTGAGGATCCTTCTGAGGCAGTATCAGTGAAAGGTATTTAGTCTGCGTTCTTGACGGAAGTATAGTGCCCATGTTTGAATTCCGTAGAGCAGTGTGCCTAGCACACAGCATTGGTACACAATAGTCTTTGTTTTGGTGGTGAGCATGTAGTTTTCCCGCAATCTCTTTGCCAGGATGATGCTTTGCTGATCCTTGCATTGAGCTCGTTATCCAGTGAGAGGTTATTGGAAATGGTGTATCTAAGGTAGGTAAAATCTTCCACCTTGTCAAAGATGGAGTTGCCGATACCAATGCAAGGAGCAGTACTGACATTCTGGCCAAGGATGTTGGTCTTTTTGATGCTAATTGTGAGGCTGAACTCCTTGGAGGCATGGGGAAAGCAGTTGATGAGTTGTTGGAGAGCAGCCTCAGTGTGCGTTGTCAGAGCGACATTGTCTGTAAACAGCATCCTTCTTCAAGGAACCTTTAGAGTTTTTCAGAGAACAGCTAAAGCTCTTGACAGAACCCTGTAAAGGTTCTTCACAGAACCACTAAACATCTGCTATCTCTATTGCTCAATGGTTCTTCAGAGAACCCTAAAATGTATATAGGTTCTTTCAAGCACTTAGCAAGGGGCAAGGATCCCCAGCATTGGGGTGTGTTGTGTGGGGTTGGGATGATATCTGCCACCAAAATTGTTCCTTTACATATACATGTACAACTATGTTCACAAATAAAATTACTTCCTGCTGATAAAAAAGGAAACATATATAAAATTGAACAGTAGGCTGCAAAGCCGTCAGCGTGTTTCTGTCCCTTGCTAAAGGGTCATGTCAGGAAGGGCATCCGACGTAAAAGCCTATGCCAAATCAAATGAGCAAATCAGATGATTTGCTGTGGTGACCCCTGAAAAAGGGGAAAAGCCGAAAAGAAAAGAATATATAAAATTGAACAGTTTATTTTAATGTATATTATCATATTATACACTTATTAATGCAGCCATGAGGTGGGGGGGCACTAACCAGTGTCTCTCCCCCTTATGCCGGTCCCAAGCCCAGATAAATGCAGAGGGTTGCGACAGGAAGGGCATTTGGCGTAAAACTTCTGCCACATTAAAAATGCAAATGGTCAAAACAAAATTCATACCGGATAGGTCGAGGCCCGGGTTAATAACGACCGCCATCAGTGCTGTCAACCAACAGGGTGCTGATGGAAATTGGACTACTGTTGGTCGAAGACGTCGAAGAAGGAGAGGCAGGAGGCGTGCCAGTAGGCAGAGAGATAAGAGGAAATGCGTGAGCCTAGGACTGAGAGTAGGGACTTTGAATGTTGGAACTATGCAAGGAATAGATAGGGAGCTGGCTGACATGATGCAGAGGAGGAAGGTGGACATACTGTGTGTTCAGGAGACCAGGTGGAAAGGTAGCAAGGCTAGAAGCTTAGGAGCAGGGTTTAAGCTGTTTTATCATGGTGTGGATGGGAAGAGAAATGGAGTCGGAGTCATCTTGAAGGAGGGGTTTGTCAAGAATGTTCTAGAAGTGAAAAGAGTGTCAGACAGAGTGATGAGTCTCAAGTTAGAAATTGAAGGCGTGATGGTCAATGTTGTTAGTGCTTATGCCCCACAGGCAGGGTGTAAGCGAGAAGAGAAGGAGAGATTCTGAAGTGAGTTAGATGAAGTAATGCAGAGTAACCCCAGAGGTGAAAGAGTGGTCATTGGAGCAGACTTCAATGGGCATGTTTGTGCAGGCAACAGAGGGGACGAGGAAGTGATGGGCAGGTTTGGTATTCAGGACAGGAACACAGAAGGACAGATGTTGATCGATTTTGCAAAAAGGATGGAAATGGCTGTGGTGAATACTTTCTTCAAGAAGAAACAGGAGCATAGGGTGACTTATAAAAGCGGAGGTAAGAGCACACAGGTAGACTACATCTTGTGTAGGCGATGTAATTTGAAGGAAGTCAGTGACTGCAAAGTAGTGGGTGAGAGTGTTGCCAAACAGCATAGGATGGTGGTGTGCAGGATGACACTGATGGTGAGAAAGGTGAAAAAGGCAAGGGCAGAGCAGAAGACAAAGTGGTGGAAGCTGAAAAAGGAAGAGTGTCGTGTTGTCTTCAAGGAGGAGTTGAAATAGGCTTTGGGTAGTCAGGAAGTGCTTCCAGATGACTGGACAACCACAGCCAATGTGATCAGGGAGACCAGTAGGAGAGTACTTGGTGTGTCCTCTGGAAGGAAAGTAGATAAGGAAACTTGGTGGTGGAATGAGGAAGTGCAGGAGTGTGTACAAAAGAAGAGGTTAGCCATGAAGAAGTGGGACATTGAGAGGACCGAAGAGAGTAAACAGGAGTACAGGGAGACACAGCGTAAGGCAAAGGTAGCGGTGTCAAAGGCCAAACAGAGGGCGTATGATGACTTGTATGATAGGTTGAACAGTAAGGAGGGAGAACATAATTTATACAGGTTAGCACAGCAGAGAAATAGAGATGGGAAAGACGTGCAGCAAGTTAGAGTGATAAAGGACAGAGAGGGAAATGTATTGACTGATGACAGAAGTGTGCTGGGAAGATGGGAAAGAGTACTTTGAAGAGCTGATGAATGAGGAAAATGAGAGAGAAAAAAGAGTAGAAGGGGTGACCATTGAGGAGCAGGAAGTAGCAAAGATTAGTAAGGGAGAAGTGAGGAGGGCATTGAAGAAGATGAAGAGTGGAAAGACAGTTGGCCCTGATAACATACCAGTTGAGGTATGGAAGTGTCTCGGGGAGGCCGCAGTAGATTTTCTGACAAGAATATTCAACAAGGTCTTAGAAAGTGAGCAGATGCCGGAGGAATGGAGGAGAAGTGTGCTTGTGCCCATTTTTAAGAACAAGGGAGATATACAGAGTTGTGGCAACTACAGAGGGATAAAGTTGATGAGCCATACAATGAAGCTATGGGAAAGAATAGTGGAAGCAAGACTAAGGGCAGAGGTCAGCATTTGTGAACAACACTTTGGTTTCATGCCAAGAAAGAGCACCACAGATGCAGTGTTTGCTTTGAGGATGTTAATAGAGAAGTACAGAGAAGGTCAGAAGGAGCTGCATTGTGCCTTTGTGGATCTGGAGAAAGCATATGACAGGGTGCCAAGAGAAGAACTGTGGTATTGTATGAGGAAGTCTGGAGTGACAGAGAAGTATGTTAGAGTGGTGCAGGACATGTATGAGAGATGTAAGACAGTGGTGAGGTGTGCTGTCGGTGTGACAGAAGAGTTCAAGGTGGAGGTGGGACTGCATCAAGGGTCAGCTCTCAGCCCCTTCTTGTTTGCTACGGTGATGGACAGGCTGACAGATGAGGTTAGACAAGAATCTCCATGGACTATGATGTTTGCAGATGACATCGTGATCTGTAGTGAGAGCAGAGAACAAGTGAAGGAAAATCTAGAGAGGTGGAGGTATGCCCTGGAAAGGAGAGGAATAAAGGTTAGTCTCAGTAAGACAGAATACATGTGTGTGAATGACAAGGACCCAAGAGGAATGATGAGGTTACAGGGGACAGAGATAAAGAAGGTGGAGGATTTTAAGTACTTAGGCTCAACAATCCAGAGCAATGGAGAGTGTGGAAAAGAGGTGAACAAGTGCGTGCAGGCTGGTTGGAATGGATGGAGAGTGTCCGCTGTGATGTGTGATAGGAGAGTATCGGCAAGAATGAAGGGACGGTACAAGACGGTGATGAGGCCATCAATGTTGTATGGTTTAGAAACAGTGGCCCTGGGGAAAAGACAGGAGTCAGAGTTGGAGGTAGCAGAGATGAAAATGTTGAGGTTCTCTTTGGGAGTAATGAGGATGGATAGGATCAGAAACGAGTACATCAGAGGGACAGCACATGTTAGATGTTTTGGAGACAAAGTCAGAGAGGCTAGATTGAGATGGTTTGGACATGTACAGAGGAGGGATAGTGAGTATATTGGTCGTAGGATGCTGAGGTTGGAACTACCAGGCAAAAGGCCTAGAGGAAGACCAAAGAGAAGATTTATGGATGTGGTGAAGTCGGACATGAAGGTCGTTGGAGTAACAGTAGAAGATGCAGAGGATAGGGAGAGATGGAGGCAGATCATTTGCTGTGGCGACCCCTGAAGGGAACAGCCGAAAGGAAAAGAAGAAGAAGAAGACACTTATTATTCCATCTTATTATATAATATTATTGCAATTGCTGAATTAACAGACCAATATAATGTTGCATTATGCAATACATCTGTATAACATTTGTATTGTAGACCTTTTATTATTATCGACCAATATAATAAAACATACAAAACATCTATACCAGGGGTCGGCTTTTTCACGTCTCTGATGCGGCTCTGTGGCTTTTAAAAATAATGAATTTTGTACTTTCTCTTTAGTAGGGCAGTGGTGGTCTAGTGGTCTAGGGTGCTGGATTGCTGATCCAAAGGTTGGGGGTTCGAGTCCCACTCTCCACAAGGTTGTCACTTTCCCCCCAGTGCAGCTAACTGGGTTATCAAAGGCGGGCCATGTCTCTCACTGTCTATGGTGAGAGGCATGTAAAAGAACCATTGCTGACTTTCGTAAAGAGTAGCCTGCAAAGCCGTCAGCGTGTTTCTGTCCCTTACTAAAAGGGTTGTGACAGGAAGGGCATCTGACGTAAAAACCTCTGCCAAATCAAATGTGCGAATCAGATGATTCTCTGTGGCAACTCCCGAGTAAAAGGGAAAAAGCCAAAAGGAAGACAGACAGACAGACAGACTGTGGCCGATGGGTGCAAACATGCTTCATATACAAAAACCACTGCCTAACAAAAAACAACTCCAGAAAGAAAATGCTGCTTATTTACTGACAATGGAAGCACTCCTGGCTACCAGGGGCAGTGAATTAAACCAGCTTTCATCAGAATGACAGGAGAATCTGCCTAAGGTAGAGTCCTGCAATGGTCGGGTACCCACAGGTACCCAGCGGGTACCCGTGCAAAAATGCTTTTTTAGGGTTCACTATTACATTGATGAAAATTAACAGTCACGAGTGTGGGCAGATATTTATTTGGTGTGGGCGGGTATTTTTTTGATCTGCTGTGTTGGTGAATTTCCAAACCCTTGTGCTCATGTCAAGGAGTGTTCTCGCCATCCCAGCAGCAGCGCATCGAGTGAGAGAGATTTTTCCGTCACCGGGGTTTGTAATTCAGGAACGGAAATCACAGCTGAAGTAAGAGGCGGTGTATGAGATTTGGTTTATGCACAGAAATCTCCAAATTAAATAACTCTCCTCCGAGTGACAAAATAGAACACTGGGCTTAGTTCAGTCTTCACTCTGAGAATGTGTCGCTCAGTGCAGTATTAAGGATTAATATTATTTAAAAGAATGTTGAGCAGGCTCCTCCTTAAAATAAGTCTTCATATACTTTTCTGTGTTGCTATTGTTTTTGTAAATTAAAACTATGCAAAAACAACATTAATATAATGAATAAAGAAAAAGAAGATCCCACGAAGGGAGTGATGGTTAGGTAGGCTACCAAACCCGTTCACACATCTGACTGCGCCCCATCCTTCATTTCGAGGGATAGCTATTCTTTTTCTTTCTAAAAATACAAAAAACTCTAACACATTCATTTTCTGAACCGCTTAATTCAAATTAGGGTCACAGGGAGGTGGCTGCCCATCCCAGCCGACTCCGGGCAAGGGCAGAGTACACCCTGGACAGCTCGCCAGGCCATAGCGGGGCAGGAAGACACTGACGGCTATTCAGCTCCTCTTGTCGAAAGTCAGCAATGGTTCCTGTACATGAATCTCCACCATAAACAATAAGAGACATGGCCAGACTTTGAGAACCCAGTTCGCTGCAATGGGGGGACAGTGAGAGTGGAGAGTGGGGCTTGAACCCCCAACATTGGAATGAGTAATCCAGCACCTTTACCATCAGGCCACCACTGCTTCATGACTCAAATAGATATTGGGAATTTTCATTGAAAGTAACTTTTTATTCAACATCTTTTTTTTTTTAATCTAAATATTTTGGTTGCAAGCAAAATTGTAATTTAATTGTCCCTGCAGTCGTTTAAATCAACGCAACACATTGTTTTTTATATTATCATGAAGGAAAGGGGGGAAAAAACACATTATATGCAGTGTTATTTTATTTTAAATGTCAAAAAAGGATTTGTGGCTCCCAGCGTTTTCTTTTCTGTGGAAAACGGGTCCAAATGGCTCTTTGAATGGCAAAGTTTGCCGACTCCAGATCTATACTCTCCAATGGCACAACAGTCACTGTGGTCGTCATAGGGCTCCCCTGATATACACCTGTATAACATTATGTCACATAGTTGCATATTTTACTCTGGATATACTGTATGAGAACATATACAAGATTTATGAAAAAGATTATATAATGAAACAAGAAATATTAGTGCCCATTGTATTTAACTCTTCATTATTTCTTCTTCTTCTTCTTTTCATTTCGGCTGTTCCCTTCAGGAGTTGCCACAGCAAACCATCCGCCTCCATCTCACCCTGTCCTCTGCATCTTCTTATCTTACTCCAATGACCTTCATGTCCGCCTTCACCACATCCATAAATCTCTTCCTCTAGGCCTTCTGCCTGGTAGTTCCAACCTCAGCATCCTACTGCCAATATACTCACTTTCCCTCCTCTGTACATGTCCAAACCATCTCAATCTCGCATCTCTGACTTTGTCTCCAAAACATCTTACATGGGCTGTCCCTCTGATGTACTCATTTCTAATGCTATCCACCCTTGTTACTACCAGAGAGAACCTCAACAACATTTTCATCTCTGCTACCTCCAGCTCTGCCTCCTGCCTTTTCCTCAGCAACACTGTTTCTAAGCCATACAACATCGCTGGCCTCACCACTGTCTTGTACACTTTTCCTTTCATTCTTGCTGACACTCTCCTATCGCACATCACACCGGACACTTTTCTCCAACCATTCCAGCCTGCCTGCACACGCTTCTTCACCTCTTTTCCACACTCTCCATTGCTCTGGACTGTTGAGCCTAAGTACTTAAAATCCTCCACCTTCGTTATCTCTGCTCCCTGTAACATCACTGTTCCTCCTGGGTCCTTCTCATTCACACACATGTATTCTGATTTTCTGAGGCTAACCTTTATTCCTCTCCTTTCCAGGGCATACCTCCACCTCTCTAGATTTTCCTCCACTTGTTCTCTGCTCTCACTACAGATCATCTGCAAATATCATAGTCCACAACTCTTCGAACTCTTCATTATTTGTTCTTCGAAAATCTCAAATACTACTTGTGATAACTTACAGAAAATGTACAATTTCAAGGTGAAAAAGGTAATGTGGTTGTATCTTCAAGACAATTTGGAAAATTTTGCTGAAATTTTCCTCTTTGTATATTTTTATACAAATGAAGTTAATACCTTATATAGCAATAGTTATTTTAGCGTTTTATTATCTTATTTATTTTAGTGTTTATTCTTCGTTCTTTTTATCATATAGAACTGGAATGCAAGCACCATTTTATTTTAACAATTTTGAACCCCCCCCCATCTAAATGATCTAAAATAAAAAGATAATCCAAATTTCTCCATATACATTTGTCCTTCTGACAGAAACACAGAAAAACTTATGGCCACTAAAATAAGTACTAGTAATTCATACAGGCATGAAAGTGGTATAGAACAACAAATTCTGAAACACTGAATTTTAAACATATCATACAGAACATATTTTCATCCAAAAAGTCTGAAATCAGATAAAAGAAAAATCTAAAGTCTTTCATGCCTGATTGTGATACATAAACAAACCCGTAATTGTTTCTGATCAGTATGAAGTCGCAGAGTCAGTGGCCATCTAACAGATGGTGTCTCTAGAAAACTTTATTGCAGAAAGAACTTTGGGCCTCTATTGGGGATTTTTTTGCCCTTCGTATACAGCCATGACAAGCTGTTATGACTGCAGCCTATGATAGAATTCTGGCACGGCACCCAGATTGATTGATTGATGAACTCACAGGACCGGAACAGGTAAGGATTGAGTACTTAAAATTAAAAATATCATGTTCAAAAAAAGAAAATGTCTTAAAACTCTTTGGGTACTCAAACCCATACAGTCAATAAATGGCTATGAGGATGACGATGCCAAATGTGCAGTCACATGAGCCATTGTCCTTGATTAAATTTAGCCCATGCCACAACATTGACTTCCACTGGGTGAATCTTCACCACCAGTCAGCTTTAATAATAAGGAAGGAATTTGTTTTTCTGAAGCATAAAGATATTCATGAAATTAAAAATGACCACACATATAAAATTAATCTTTCATTAAAATTCATATGCATATTATACTCATACCACCCAAGTTCTAATGGGAACAGAATTTAGTAATAATAATTATAACAAAAATAAAAATAAATAAATGAACAAATAAATGAATAAATAAGAATATCTTGCTGAAAATTTCCAAATATTCATCTCCTAAAAGATGAGGAAATAGCAGGATGGCTGCATTCACTTTTAGACCTGAAAGTAGAAATATGAAACATGTATGAATGATTTTAATTAAACTACAATTATTTAATATTTGAAAATAGTAGTGTAGGTACTATAGTAAGAGCTACCTTCTATTTAAGTCAGGGAGATAACATGCTCACATGGATACTGATTTCTGTGAGCTATAGTGAGCAAGAACGATCGTTTTCTTTAAAAAGAAAACCCTGATATTGCTTAAATTGTACAATAAAATAACTAATTTCAGGACCTTAAACTTTAATATTAGCACAGTGAAGGCTCAGTAGTTTTTTTCAATTTTTCTTCCTTGAATCAAATAAAGTCATAACACATTAGCTCAAGTATATTTCTGTAACTTTAAAATAAATTGTCCCATTTCTTTATTTACAGTATTGTGAAAAACAAAGGATAATTATTACACATGAGCTTGCTGTAATTCCTCAATTGTGGAATTGATTATCTGGTTTAGAGAAGCCAGAAAGTAAAGGCTTGGATATGCTGGCCTTCCTTTGGCTCAAACAGCGCATTCAAGGCCCGAAGCAGCAGCATGTCAAAATCCTTTCCAGAACACACAACTTATAACAATCATTTTCAACTGTTACATTTTTTATTATTATTAATATCATATTCGGGGGGAAAACAGAGTGAATTGTACCATAACGGTATTAATTCTCAGATTTAAATTATCTGTACTGATTAATGATTTCCCCACGTATTAACATCATCTTTTGTTCAACAGATATATTATTATATAGAAGATTGGACCTGACAAAAATTAAGTTATTAAAGTTATTAAAACAGGAAAGTTTAATAATAAATTCTGTTATTACCAGTTGGGGAATCTGCAGATTTGGAAATTCTTCAACTGCAGATGCAGGTGTACACTCTGTCATTCTCCTGGCTTGGAATGCCAATGTTCTGGCCACCATAGTCTTTATCACATCCAGCTTTGGATGTGCTTTCTTGTATACCTCCAGGAGAGCTGCCTCATGTAGCTCTATGCTTTGGGTTAGGGTTGTCAAATAGTCAAGGGTATATATATATATTTGTGTGTGTGTGTGTGTGTGTGTGTGCGTGTGTGTGTGTGTGTGCGCGTGCGCGTGTGTATATACTGTATACACAAACACACACATACACACACACACACACACACACACACACACATATATATATATATATATATATATATATATATATATATATATATGTGTGTGTGTGTGTATACTGTATATACACACACACAAATATATATATATATACATATATGCAGTATACCCTTGACTATTTGCGGTTTTGCACCCACGGTTTGAGTATTCGCTGACTGCTGAGCAACCGGCAAGTGATTCAAATTCAACCAATGGCTATCCTCCTTTCTCCTGATTGGTTGAGCTCATGTCCCGCCCCTTTTCCCTCATTCACGCACAAGTTGTCAATGAGCCTCTTTTTTGTGTGTGTTTTAATTACCAGTTAAGCTCTATGATACCAGCCAAACACTGTGCGTCTTCTTTGTCTAAGCGATAGAAAACGCTGGATGTCTATTCTGAAGAAATAAGACTTTCTCCTGAGAAACGACGGTTTTCTATGAACTGTTGCATTAAAATCTTTTTCAATTATTATTCCACTGCAGTACCTAAGTTCATGTTTATGCATGAGATTTTATGTTCTGCAGCATGTTTAACAAATGATACCAAAAGGATAAACTTTATTCCAGTACTCTTCATGTCCTTTTACATTGAAGCTGGAGTGACGTCTCCAAGATTGTTCATGTTTTGCACTATGCTCGTCTACGACCGGTAGACCTATAAGATCGGAGTATCTTCGGGCGTGTATAACTAAGCACGCTCAACTGGGTTGGTTAGCCGGGCTGCGGCTAGCAGAGCTAATATGCTATGGTAGGCAGCTCAATGCGAGCCGCACCCCAGCAGACAAGAAGCCCAGGCGGGAAGGGGCCAAATGACGACTCTGGCACTTGGGATTGCAGGGGCTGAAGGCCGTGTAGCCGGCTGGTGCAATCGCCTCGAGCCATGTTTCACAGAAACACAGTCCTGTAGATCCCTGTGCACTGCAATCAGAGCATGAAGCTCGTCCATCTTGTTTAGCAGGGACCGAACATTTTCAAGCAGTATGGCTGGAAGTGCTAACCAAGCCTCTGAGAACTCCGCCTGGGCTTATTGCTCGCCGGGTTGCGGTTAGCATTGAGCTCCCATAGCAGCTCATGATAGAAGTTGTTTCGTGCTTAGTTGCCCGAAGCTGAAGCTGCTCATAGCTGTAGTAGGGTCGACTGATCATAGACGAGCATAGTGCAAAACATGAACAAACAAATAAAACAAATTAAAACGAACAAAAAAACAATTTGACTCTAAGAACTATGCGACGTTGCTCAATAGGCAGCGCCATCTTGGAGACGTCATTCTAAGACCACTCCAAGTTCAATGTAAAAGGACATGAAGAGTAATAAAGTTCATCCTTTTGGCATCATTTGTTAAACATGCTACAGAACATAAAATCTCATGCACAAACATTAACTTAAGTACTGTACTGGAATAATAATTGAAAAAGACTTTAAAATGAATGCTTTACAACAGTATAAGCTGTAAAATGTTTATATTTTATCATCAATACAAATAAGAGTAAAAATTGAAAAGTTTTTCTTAATCATTACTATATTTTACTACATTAATACTGTATTAATGAGTAAGACTGTCTGTAGAATGTGTTTAAGAAGCATATTTTAGCCCATGTAATAGATACATAGTATTTTACTTCCGGCTGCTCATTCGCGCATGTGACATGATACATGGGGTTTTACTTCTGAGTACAGAACTCGTGGATTATCTCGATTCGCGGGAGGGCTCGGAACCGAACCCCCGCGAATGTCGAGGGCCTACTGTAAATATACACAGTATATATGTAAAACATAAGTTTCACTGCAAGCATATAAAACTAAAATAAATATAAAAAACAGTTATAAAAGTTGTCACTATAAAAGAACTATTGACATGATGAACCTTCTGGAAATATTTTAAATATAATGAATTATAGTAAAACACATTTTAACCTACAGAAAAATCGTAGGTTCCATCAACCCCTCCAACGGTGCCGGTAGCTATTTTAATGTATGATGAATTATACCAGTACAGACGCTCCCCGACTTACGTTCATCCGTTTTACGTTTTTTAGATTTTACTTTTTTTTTCCCCCCAAAAAAAAGTCAAATTTTGAGTTTAGACATACCTACGTAGTACGCTAACGTAATGACGCAATGATGCTACATTCATTGTTTTCAAACTACATACCGAGTGTGTGTGTGTGTGTATATATATATATATATATATATATATATATATATATATATATATATATATCAGTTATCTAGCGTGTTACCCTTGTGTTAAGACGTTGTCTCTGTGATCTTTGTGTTTACACTGGTTTGCGGACTTTTGTAACCCTAAGCAGATATGGTTGGTCAGAAGTGTAAGCCTACTAGCATGGGTGCAAGTCTCATACACAGAGATGAATTAACTATCTGCTCAGATCGGCACGATCTACCATGCATACTCAGTTCAGCAAAGAGAGTTGTAATATGAATGAAAACCCGAATGCACAAATTACAGAACAATTGCAGATATTTATTATCTTTTAGCAGAATCCTAAGAGTGTATACTTATTTTTATATTAATATTCATTAGGATTTGTACTTGTTCTTTGTATGCATCTCTTGAATAAAGTTTACTTACTTACGCAAAAGAAAGAACTCTCTGCTTTGCTGGCAGACTGCATCAGTGCAGGCTGTGTTCTAAACGAGTTCAACAGCATCCTTGTGCACTTGAAAGACCGGAAGTCTGTATAACCCACAGCAAGTACACTACTTTTTGTATTGAGCGTTTTACATATTGTAAGCGTTGATTGGCTGTTTTAAGCTTCATGTGAAGTAACTCGGTATAAATAAATGACTTATTTGAAATTAATGTTGATATTATTTGATATATTTGATATTATTTTACAATGTTATGTTTATAATAATTGATTTAGGGGTGTTTTATGAGATACAGTAATGGTATTTATGAATGTATAGTACAGTATGAGCGTCATACGTCACAAGTCATACGTCACTGTAACAACTTACGTTCACTTTCAACTTATGTACAACAAATGTTCGTAAGTTGGGGAGTGTCTTGGGTGTGTGTGTGTGTGTGTGTGTGTGTGTGTGTGTATATATATATATATATATATATATATATATATATATATATACACACAGAGACCGGTGAACCCCCAAGTTTAGGATCACCGATCCTGCGCCCTACCAATATATATATATATATATATATATATATATATATATATATCGTTGTGTGTCCCCCCAGTTTCTGTCCCTTGTGACAGGAAGGGCATCCGACGTAAAAACCTATGCCGAATCAAATGTGCGAATCAGATGATTTGCTGTGGCGACTCCTGAGAAAAGGGAAAAAGCCGAAAGGAAAAGAAGAGATGTGTATATAGTTATATGTATATATTTTCTGAGTAGATCCTTCCGTAAGAGAGTGCTCAATACTTTTTGGTAGAGCAAATAACAATAAAAATAAAAGGACAGGACAAAGACTTTCTATTGAAACTCCATTTATAACTACAGATCTGTTTCGAGGGGTGGTGAAACCATCCTATCTCTTCAGGTGATTACAGAAGAATTCTGGAAGAAGTATATATATATAGTAGGTCCTTGATGATTTGCGGTTCAGCGCTCGAGCCCCAGCATACTCGTGGATTGGCGACAAACCCGGAAGTAACTGGCAGGTGATTCAAATTTCGCCAATGGCTGAAAGCTTTTGTTTCTCCCTCCCCCTGATTGGTTGCAGATGATGTGTATATCTCTTTTTTTTCCCTTTGCGCACAAGTTATCAAAGTGAGTGCCTGAATTGCGAAGAATTTTTTTATTATTGTGTTTTTAATGATTATTGAGGCCCTTTGATGCCACTCAAATGCCCTGCATCTTCTCTAGCTTCTGGTAAGGAGCCTACGTGCTTTATTTAATCAGAAATATTAACACAGTACAAAATTAAAACGTTTTTACTTGACCATTATTCCATTTTACTGCATTATTAATGTATTGATTGTAAGACTGCCTATAGAATGTGCTTAAGAAGCATATTTTAGCATATGTAATATCATACATATGGTTTTAAAACCGTGTCAACAACTTGTGGATTTTCATGATTCAAACCATCGCAAAAAACGTGGGCCTATATATATATATATATATATATATATATATATATATATATATATATATATATATATATATATATATATATATATATATATATATATACACACACACACACACACACACACACACACATACATATCTTCTTTTACTTTTGGCTGTTCCCTTTCAGGGGTCACCACAGTGAATCATCTGCCTCCATCTTCAAGGAAGTCATCTTAATGATTCACACATTCGATTTGACATAGGTTTTTACATAGGATGCCCTTCCTAATACACCCTTTAGCAAGGGACAGAAACACGCTGATGACTTTGCAGCCACACACACATACGTATACATACATATAAAATGAAATACGCATTCACAAATGTGACTACACAATGGTGGCCATCACACATTTTGATATTTTTACTTGTTAATTACGTCTATGTAAGTATTTGCAAGATAAAAAAAAAAAATTAAATTGAATATGCCTAAAGTAATTTTAAATAAAATTTGTTTTAATAATAAATCATTTTAATAATAAATAAACACATTTGTTTTAATAATAAATATTTTTTTTATAAAAATAAAATGAAATACACTTTTAATAAAATAAAAGTGCATTTACTCTTCAAACAAATCTGTATTTTATTTTAATTTACAGTATATTTAAAAGTGTATTCTATTTTCCTATGAAAGTGGATTTTCTTTCTCAGACGTATAATTTATTTTGTTTTATTGCAGTGTTTTTTTAATTAAAGAAGGGAATTTTATTTTACAAATGAATTTCACCTTATTAAAATAAAACTTTACTTTTTATTGCCATTTAATCGCCATCTTTTGGTGGTGGAGGGGTTTGTTTGTCTTTATGATCCTAAGAGCAATGTTGTCTGGGGTATTCTACCCCTGGTAGGGTCACCCAAGGCAAACAGGTCCAAGATGAAGGTCCAGACAACGTGCTGTTCTCAAGACACAGTTTTGCTTGCAGGGATGCTGATTACCGGGTTCCCACCCAGCGCCAGGCCTGGGGGCGGGGCTCAAAGGCAAGCGCCTGGTGGTTGGGCTTCTGCCCATAGAGCCTAGCCGTGCCCAGCCTGAAAAGGAGATCCACCCTCCCATGGACCCAGCACCTGTGGTATGTGGGAGGGGCTATAGGGGTCATGTGGATTGTGAGTTGGGTGGCAGCCGAAGGCATGGGTTCTGTCTGACCGATCCTCACCTACTGGTATGTGTGTATATGTGTATGTCGGATATATGTATGTATATGTATGTACAGTATATGTGTATATATAGGTATATGTATACTGTATATGTATGTAGGATTTATGTGTGTATATGTGCTGACTGAGAAGAAGCAGATTATGGAGAGGTGGCCTGAACACTTCAACCAGGTCCGGAACCGCCCTGCCATGATCAACAACAAGGCCATCGCCTGCCGACCTCAAGTGGAGATCAACAGGAACCTCGACAATCTCCACACAGAAGTCAGAAAGGCCATCAAGCAACTTTCCTGTGGCAAAGCACGAGGATCAGATGCAATCCCTGTGGAGGTACACAAAGCAGGAGGACCAGCTTTGATGCAGAAACTGATAGAGAAATTCCAGTCCATGTGGAGTCAAAGCAAGGTACCACAACAGCTGAAAGATGCCACCATGGTCCACATCTACAAAAGGAAAGGTAACTGCCAGTCCTGCGACAATCATGTCAACCGCCTGTCAATAGCTGGGAAGATCCTGGCTGAGATACTCTATTAATTGTAGAAAAATGAGAAATTTTGAGCATCCAAAGTGAGCACACACATGTAAACAGTGAGCACACACTCGGAGCAGTTGACCGCCACAAACATTGTTGTGCCTGGAGGAGGTTTCGGTGTTTTACTCGAGGGCACTTGCGTCATGGAGGTGGAAGAAGGGAAGGTGCAACTCACTACTCCCATCAACACCCAGTTTTCCTGCTGATGCGGAAATCAAACCAGAGATCTTGAGGTCCCAGAGCCACTTTTCCAACCATTTGGCCACAGCTGCCCCATATGGGGTTTCTTATTGGTGTTACACAGAGTAACAGCACGTCTGTTAGCACCTTTTCACCTTCCTCTGACCTTGACCTTTGACCCAGACACAGGACTCAAATTTGATGAAGCTCACAGGACCAAATTTGATCAAAATATGCGCACAGATGTGATCAGGATTTTATTGTGGCTTATAGTGGCTTATAGACGCTGTTCAGTGCACATGTTATAATATATATTGATATTTCTATGATTAATTTTTCCATTTTAAAGCTTGATAATGATGATGCTGCCTACCTCAGATGACAATGATAAACTGTAAGTATTTGTGAATATGATTCATGTATTTTCCACTTGAAATAATGTTTATAAATTCTTAGATAGTGGAGAAATCAGGCTATTGTTAATTATCCAGCGCACAAACTCAGGAGACTCAGAAGTTCATTAAGGTGTAAAAATAAACCACGACAATCTAATATTAGTTTACTTTTCTGATATTAATGTGAAGTATATATTAAAAAATATATTTTTTTGTTTCTAATTTGATGGAAAGACGAATTCATGGTATTCTTCTACATGCACAACTTATGCATTATAGACATTGGATAAGTTGAATGATTATTACGACACTATTGGTACATACCAAAGTTCCTTATCATAAGTGTGTTATAGGATGAATCGGCTACACCCGTCGGCAGACAGCTTTCCCTTACTGCCATTTTGGTTGGCTCATTAGTACGTGAGGGGGGGCACAAACAAGTGTCTGCCGTCACGCCGGTCCCAAGCCTGGATAAATGCAGAGGGTTGCAACAGGAAGGGCATCCGGCGTAAAACTTTTGCCAGAATACAAAATGCAAACCGTAAAGAGAAACTTCATACTGGATCGGTCGAGGCCCGGGTTAACAATGGCCGCCATCTGTGCTGTTAAACAAGCTGGTGAAAATTGGCCTACTGTTGGTCAAAGAAGGAGAGGTCAAAGAAGGAGAGGCGGGAGGCGTGTTCGGAGGCAGAGTGAAAAGAGAAAAAGCATGAGTCTAGGACTGAGAATAGGGACTTTGAATGTTGGAACGATGACAGGAAAAGGTACTGAGCTGGCTGACATGATGCAGAGGAGGAAGGTGGACATACTGTATGTTCAGGAGACCAGGTGGAAAGGTAGCAAGGCGAGAAGCTTAGGAGCAGGGTTTAAGCTGACACAGTAGCACCAAATTTGTCATCAGATCCAGCATCACCTGGAAACTAATGAAACTCCCAGAGGGTATCAACGATCGTCTGATGAAAATTCAGCTCCCACTTGGAAAAGAAAAGTGTGACACTGATCTACATGTGTAGATGGGAACAGAAATCGAGTAGGAGTCATCTTGAAGGAGGAGTTCGTCAGGAATGTTCTAGAAGTGAAAAGAGTGTCAGACAGAGTGATGAGTCTCAAGTTAGAAATTGAAGACACAATGTTGTTAGTGTTTATGCCCCAGAGGCAGGATGTGAGCTAGAAGAGAAGGAGAGATTCTGGAGTGAGTTAGATGAGGTGATGCAGAGTACCCCCAGAGGTGAAAAAGTGGTCATTGGTGCAGACTTCAATGGACATGTTGGTGCAGGCAACAGAGGGGATGAGGAAGTGATGGGCAGGTTTGGTGTCCAGGCCAGGAACACAGAAGGACAGATGTTGATAGATTTTGCAAAAAGGATGGAAATGGCTGTGGTGAATACTTCCGGAAGAGAAAGAAGCATAGGGTGACTTATAAAAGCGGAGGTAGGAGCACACAGTTAGACTACATCTTGTGTAGGCGATGCAATTCGAAAGAAGTCAGTGACTGCAAAGTAGTAGTGGGTGAGAGTGTTGCCAACCAGCATAGGATGGTCGTATGCAAGCCGAAAAGAAAAGTAGAAAGAAGAAGATCCTGGGGAGGGCAGTGATACGCCCAGCAGCATACACATTACCAGATATACAAGAAGAAGACATGGGAGTCATGAACTCACACATACATACATACATACAAATATTTATATAGCGCTAATTCTGGCACATACCACTCAAAAGCGCTGGGGGTGAGTCTGAGAACTTATTGATAGGCATGGTAGGCAAGTGTGAACAGATGTGTTTTAAGTTGTGACTTGAACGTGTTTATGTTCACTTGGGATCTGACATGGATCGGTAGATTGTTCCACAGTATTTCTCAAATGAACGGTCACCAAATGTGTGCGTTTGGGTGGCTGGTATCTCCAGGAGATTCTTTGAGTTTGATCGGAGAGACCTGAGTGGCTGGTACTCTCAAAGAAGATTGGAGAGGTAGTTGGGAGCAAGGCCTTTCATGCACTTGAACACAAGGAGCATTATCTTATACTGAATCCTGTATATGACTGGCAGCCAGTGTAAGCTGTGTAGTACAGGAGTAATGTGATCATACTTCTGGTGACGTGTGATGACCCTCACTGCAGTGTTCTGCACATGTTGAAGCTTGTTAAGTAAATACTCGGATGTTCCAAATTCCAGAGAATTGCAATAGTCGAGTCTCGACGTGATGAACGCTTGGACAAGAGCTGAAGTGGACTTCACATCAAGATATCGCCTGATATTGCTGATGTTGTGAATATGATAATATGCACTCTTGCAGACGCTGTTGATGTGGGATTCCATACTGAGGTGGGAGTCGAATATTACACCAAGATTCCAGGCTTCTTTCCTCACAGAAATCACACAGTCACCAATGCGGAACTCTGGAATGGTGAGAGAATTTTGAATTCGTTTTGAACTGAAAACTAGAAGCTCAGTTTTGTCATCATTCAGCTTCAGAAAGTTGGAGGACATCCACGCCTTGATGCTACTGACACACTGTTCAACTAATTCAAAAGTGCGGTTGACTGATGACTGGTTGAGTGGTTTAAATGTCATGTAGATTTGTCTATCATCCGCATAAAGGTGCAGGTCCAATTGGAATGATCTCAGAATAGCACCAAGAGGGGAAGTGTAGATCAATAGCACCAAGAGGGGAAGAGGAGCGGACCTACTACGGAGCCCTGAGGGACTCCGTATGTTAGGTCTTTGGCATTTGACATATGTCCGTCTATCATGATGGACTGTTGTCTGCCCGATATGTATGACTTCAACCATTTCAATGCTATTCCATTGATACCACAAATACATTACAAAGTTGAGAGGAGTATCTAGTGGTCAATGGTATCAAATGCAGCTGAGAGGTCTAGGAGGACAAGGATAGCAGCTCCGTTTTCATCTACTCCTCTGAGAAGATCATTTTGAACCTTTGTCTGAGCCCATGAAGTTTAATTAGGTGGGGGAAAAAGTCTAATTCTTGAAAAAAAAAACCCAAAACATCTTCAACAGTAATTACTTTCAGTCTATATCTTGTTTCATATTTTAGGAAAAGCTTCCAGCAGGTAAGAGCATGCAACACATCCAACTGACTCCCATCATCCATTATGTACCTTGCTCCAAACTGGAAAATATTTACAGTTCATTTTCTGTAACCGCTTAATCCTAATTAGTGTCACAGGGAGGCTGCCACCCATCCCAGCCAACTTTGGGCGAAGGCAGAGTACACCCTGGACAGCTCGCCAGGCCATCACAGGGCGGAAACACACTGATGGCTTTTCAGCCTACTCTTGTCGAAAATCAGCAATGGTTCTTTTACATGCCTTACACCAAAGACAGCGAGAGGTGTGGCCAGTCTTTGATAACCCAGTTCGCTGCACCGGGGGGGGGGGGGGGGGGGACAGTGACAACTTTGTGGCGAGTCTGACTCAAACCCCCAACCTTTGTATCAGCAATCCAGCGCCCTATACCACTAGACCACCACTGCCCCCAAAAATATTTACAAATATTTTAAATTTTATGTATTTTATGATCATTATACAGATCTCAGAGGGTTATCTTCCTTGGCCCTCAACAAACCCTTTCGGTTGATTAACTCGTCACACTTCATTCCTCCACCTCATTCAATAATTGCTTATTATTCTGAGATAGTTGAAAAATGTGATTGTTTTTCCTGAGAAACAGATCTATTCAGTCATAACCATGTAGTACATATGCTATAGTACTTAGGTTTCTCACTCAAGTTTTGTGCATTCCATGCTTGATAAGGCTGAAACTGAGGAGCTTCCATATACTGTGATTGTATTAATAGTCATGGCCACAAATGCAGAGAAAAAAAAAAAAGACAAAACATTATATTTTCCTTTAAGTTCTGCATATCAACTCATGTAATTCCTGACTGAGCTGTGATACAGGAGACCAACAAAGAGTAGAAAACTAGAGAAAACAGAGAATAGCATCTGCACTTCTTTCTTTTCAGAATAAAGTTAAAACAAATTGATCTGGAAATAAACTGAACTCTTTAATCTAGAAGGAGGCCTGAAAGCGAAATACCTGCCACTAGATGTGGAATGAACCAATGCTGTGAAACCTGAGCTGCAATGACACTCAATAATTCAGCACTTGTAACAGACGGCACATCAGCTGGGTGAAACAGTCGACCGATATGCCCTGCCAAAACAAAGAAAAAATGACACAGACATTGCTGCTATTGTAATCAAAGCTGTGGAAGATCCATAGTGACACTCTGGCCCTTGTTGAGCTCTGTGTTCCTTACTGTTAGCTCTTTGCATGTAAACACAACACAAGTAGAAACTCTTAACATTCTAGTTGATTCTGGATTTTAATAAATACCATCACTTTGATAAAAAATGTGGTTTATGGAATGTTTTTGTATTGTATTTTGTTTTTGCATTGTATAGAGGTACTATCGAAGTACTATATACATTATATAGTGGTACTATATGCATTATATAGATATACTATATGCATTATATAGAGGTACGTACTATAGAGGTACTATATTTCATTATATAGAGGTTTTCTTAGCACACCTGGTATCAAGAGACTCTTCTTTTTCTTTCGGCTATTCCCTTCAGGGGACGCCACAGCAAATCATCTGCCTCTATCTCACCCTGTCCTCTGCATCTTCTTCTCTTACGCCAACAACCTTCATGTCTTCCATTTCAACCTGCCTGCATACGCCTCTTCACCTCTTTTCCACACTCTCCATTGCTCTGGATTGTTAAGCCTCAGTACTTAAAATCCTTCACCTTCTTTATCTCTACCCCCTGTAACCTCACCGTTCCTCTTGGGTCCTTGTCATTCACACACATGTATTCTGTCTTACTGAGACTAACCTTCATTCCCCTCCTTTCCAGGGCATACCTCCACCTCTCTAGATTTTCCTCCACTTATTCTCTGCTCTCACTACAGATCACAATGTCATCTGTAAACATCATAGTCCATGGAGATTCTTGTCTAACCTCGTCTGTGAGCCTGTCCATCACCATCGCAAACAAGAAAGAGCTCAGAGCTGACCCTTGATGCAGTCCCACCTCTACCTTGAATTCTTCGGTCACGTCGACAGCACACCTCACTACTATCTTACATCTCTTATACATGTCCTGCAGCACTCTAACATACTTCTCTGGCACTCCAGACTTCCTCATGCAATATCACAATTCCTCCCTCGCCACCGTGTCATATGCTTTCTCCATATCCACAAAAGCACAATGCAGCTCCCTCTGGCTCCCTCTGACCTTCTCCTAGTAACCCAGAGCTTTAACCACTGAATCAACATTGCTGTCACCACATTACTGTGGACAGTAATGTGGTGACAGCACTGAATCAACATTGCTGTCACCACATTACTGTCCACAGTAATCATCATATTCTGGTTATTCTGGGTGTAGCAGTTATACAGTATGGTTCCATACCATGTGTTGTGTTCTACCTCAGTCCTTCAACAGTCAAGGTTTGTTAAAGTCCCAGTTTAGTCAACGCTTTGTGGATGATTTCTGTAAATGTCAACTGATTACTTCCTTTAAGTGAGATGCACAGAAAGCATTTGATCATCTTTCTCAACCCCCCCCCTCTTTCTCTCTCGTTCTCTCTCCCTCCCTCTCTCCATCCCTCTCTCTCCCTATGTCTCCCACCTCTCTACCACTCTCTCTCCCTCTGTCTTTCCCTCTCTCACTCTCTACCACTCTCTCTCCCTCTCCCCCTCTCTCTGTCTCCCTCCCCACTCCCTCTCTCTCTCCCTCCCTTCCTCTCTTTCTCTCTTCCTCCCTCTCCCCCCTCCCATGTTTAAAATAATCACAGCAGATCCAAATACGTTACCCCCAGTGTTCCTGCATGCACAGTATTAAACCTGCATAAAACACTATTAGCACTGTAAATTGGATTTGATGCCATCAAGCTAATTTTGAATTCCCAGAGCTCTGTTGGTATACAAAGTTAGAAGGGAGATTACAGCAACATGCAATGCATGCAATTTCCCCTCCATTAAAGCCTCCTCTGTGTAAACTGTGTGATATGTGAGAGCCGGACAGCACTGGGTGTTACTCAGTACACTTCCTGCCCTCTGTCACTTATCTCAGTTTATCAATCTCACTGTGACCTGTGCTCTCAGACTATCATAAAAGAATTCAGAAAAACAACACACACACACACACACACACACACGCACGCACGCACGCACACACACACACACACACACACACACAGAGAGAGAGAGAAAGGTAGCTTACATTACGAGCCTCAAAAAGAACAGGCGGTGAGTGTACAACTAGCTGAAAGACAGTGAATGAAGATGAGCTCCAAAAGAAAGCTAGCGACAGGAGCTGTTGAAGTGTGAGGAGAGATTCTGAGAGATCCAAGTGCAGAGAAAGGGAGGAGAGAGAGAGAGAGAGAGAGAGAGAGAGAGAGGGAGAGAGAGAGGGAGAGAGAGAGAGAGAGAGAGAGAGAGAGACGGCTTGCTGATTGCTTTCTCTGGTTTGTGTGCAGCGTGGCAGCCATGGCGTCGGAACCAGCCACCCACTCCAGGGTGATGTTTCAGACCAAAGAGGAGGAGCCCCCCCATCGCAAGCTGGGCAAACTAACAGTAAAATATGACCGTAAAGACCTCCAGAGAAGACTGGACATTGAGGAGTGGATTGACGGGCAGCTGCACCTGCTTTATGACTGTGAGGTGAGAGAAAGAGGGTTGGTGGGTAATTTATGTCTACTGTCAGTCCTAAGAGTATTTATTCTATTATAAACCAGTTTCATTAATCATCTAAAGCAAAAAATGTATATTATACACCCAGAAAAACATGCACTGCAATACTGATCCTGATGTTACACTGGATAAATGATGAGTTAGCTCAGTTCTGCTGTTTCACAGCAACAATTTGTACTCGTCACATTTTAAGTATTGATAAATTGGGATCTGTTATTTGATTCATAGTATCTGACTTTATACACCTCCATTTTGAGGCAAAGATCTGGCTGGAAATAATAACTAAACCTAAGACATTATATGGATTAACAAATACAATTAACTACTTACACCTATCCCTGGGTTTGATGTGTTCTAACCTCTTAATAACATTTATAGTATGAATATTCTAGATAGTTTTTTTTTATATTTTCATTTTCTCACCTTTTCATTCAAACTGACTTAACTTATTTAATAGCACGTCTACCTCACAGATAAAAGGTTCTGGATTTGAGTTTGAGGGTGTTTCTGTGAGTGTTTGCATGTTCTGCCCTTGATTGCATGGGTTTCTTTTAGGTAGTCTGGTTTCCTTCTACATTCCAAGGACGTGTACATTAGGTTAATTTTGTATTCCAACTTGTTCCTAGGTATGAATGTGACTGTGAATGCCTGTGTGTTTGTGTTGGCCTTCAGATGGTCTTGCAAGCTGTACAGAGTGTACCCTGGAGCAGCCTCACTGCGATCTTATTACATGAAAAAGCTGCACAGAAAATGACGTGATTTACAATTGAGACCGTACACAGTGGACATGATTAAGAGTTAAATTTCTTGCTCAAAGAAGCCAAACACAGCAGATTTAAACTCACATTCTTC